>PVKU01000013.1:295590-743090 GCA_004027475.1 Anoura caudifer | reverse complement strand
CTGTTCTTTAGCAGTATGATTCAATAGGAATCATCCAGAAGATATTCAGAGTATCATAGGAAATGAAAAAAGTTAAAGTTTGACTCAACTGATACTTCTTCATCTGTTAGTATGCCCCCAAATATTACTACTTTCACTAAGAATACATCCATTTATTTTATTTAGCATGTCTGACATTTCATTCATGGGGCATGAACGCCACCATTTCTTAATAAATAAAAATGATTATTGGGCTCTGGCTGGTGTAGCTCAGTGGATTGAACACAGGCCTGTGAACCAAAGGGTCATCAGTTCAATTCCCAGTCAGTGCACATGCCTGGGTTGTGGGCCAGGTCCCCAGTGAGGGTGCCTGAGAGGCAACCACACATTGATGCTCCTCCTCATCTCTTCTCCTTCCCTCCCCCTCTAAAAATAAATAAATAAAATATTGAAAAATAAAAATGATTATTGGAAAACATTTCAAGTTATTTCAAAGGATAAATCCCTTTGCTCTAAGTTCAGCATTATCTGAAAGGAAAGAAAGCTAAAGAAACAATGCTAGATCAGAATGGAGGGAGCATTCTTTTAGCATAGTAACTGAGAGTATCAACAACCACATATTAGGTACATTTGGAGGTTTTGTATACAAAGAGAAAATACGGGTACAAGGGTCCCTAATGAATCCCCTCTTTAAAAAATTCCACATGAATTTCAGAGACAGGGAAAAATATCCACAAAATTTGTTCTGGACCTTTGAAATTTTAACTTTCAAAATTCAATTAAAATTTCCTTTGTCAGAAAGATTCTAAACTATTTGTACACTCTGTATCATATCAACTTATAGTACTAAGGATGGGGGAGTAAATGGAAAGGGCTAAGTGTAAGATACTTTATATTGTTTTAATATCTGGGAGAACTAATGAAAAGCTGTAAAAGATAAAATTGCCTCTCTTTTTTAATGCACTTTAGTTTTTTAAATGATTATTAGAACCATGGTGTTGCACACAAAAGGAAAAGTGAATTTTATTATAAGAGGTCTGGCTATCAGTGGAAAAGAGAAATCTGGACTCTCGAAGAGAACATTTATTGGTGTATAGAATGTAGTCTCTAGATGGTGGCTGATACCACAGGAGTTGGTGAGATTATTTACCAAACATTTGTAAATTAGAAGAAAACCAAGAACTCTGGGGAACCATAATATTTAACGGGACGAAGAGGGACAAGGAAGAGGAACCCTTGAAGATAATGAGAGAGATGGCTGGAGAGACCAGAAAGGAATGGTTATGAGATCCTAGACATGAAGAGCATCAGAAAGCAGTGGTATCAGGAAACATTGCTACTGAATAGGAGCTTACTGCATGGGCCAATGAGTAAGTCACTGGTGACTTTTACAGATGGGAACAGGTTTGTCTGAGAGAGAGTTTGCCTTAACTCTAACAACCAGCTTTTTATTCACTGCCCTAAGGATTTTTATAAACATCAGGTGTTATAATAAATATTTAATGTTTGAGTGGAAAGCAGTTTCTCATAAATTAAAGATATCTCTCAAATGATTGTATATCAATCTACCATGTAGATTATTCAGTTAAACATTGTCTTCTTTGGCTAATTTTTCCTAATTATTTATAAGATACTAATTCCCTACCTCAAATAATTTTAATATTATTTAAACTATTGACTTCAGGGGTCCCTTGCACTTAGTTACTAATGGCTAATTTATATCAAGGGACAGACCCACATCTACTTCTGTTTCCTCTCTTCATCTGCCTCATGGAGGCACCATGTACCTCATCTGATTGTTGATGCAAGGACTCCAAACCTTCCGGTAGGTCTTTAATGGGGTGAGGTATATGGGGTGAGGTAATGGGGTGAGGTACATTCTTCCATAACACTTTTTCTTTTTCTTCTCCACTGAATTTACATGCTTTATCCTTCCTCTTTTCTAAGATTTTTCCTCTTCACTCTAAATTTCTGGCTCTTTCTATCTTTCTTTCTCTCCCCATCCTTCTTCTCTTTCTATGCTTTTCTTACCTCTCAGTGTTGCCTTTGTTATCTCTCTCACCCTGCCAATTACCCCAAAAGTAATTTCTAAGCTTAAAAGTTACAAAATAAATGGAAAGATTTAGTTTTAGAAATTTTTCAATAACAAAAGCATGTCATACCAATTTCTAAAAGTCTTGCGGGACTAAGAAATTCTCACTAAGATCTCCACTAGCTTAAATGTCCACCATTTTTTAAGTAGATTTGCTGGTCATTAAATGCCAGGGTTAAAAATAAGTTAAACTCACTCATTTTATTATTTTACTCTTTGAACTGCTTATATTACAGTAATATTTCCAACTGTTTTTATAGCAAATGTATAATATTTGAGCTATATCTGGGCTAAAGACTTGGGTTCAAATTGATTTAGATATGAACTATTCCTTTTATAACATCATTTCTAAGGGAGAATGTGTGCTGAGTTCCTAACAAGTGATTAGCACATTAAATTTTGGAATACACCTGTTTTTTAGCAAGAACTGCCTGTAATTAAAGATGTAAATCTGTTGGGGAAAAAAATCCAATAGGTGAGCCAAAATGCAGAAGCTTGTGTTGTGATGAGAAAGCTAGTGTCGATTCGTGCATCACGTCGCTGTTTCAAAGAGCGTTCATGCACGTGTATTCATCCAGGTTTCACAGTAACCTTGAAAGCTAAGCAGGGTAGCACTTGGGATTATCCAAAAATTTCAGATGAAAAAAATGATGCAAAAAAGCCAAGTGACTTTCCCAAGTTCAAGCAATACCAGGTTAGATGGGACTGGGTCTTTTAATTTAAAGTCCTTCCCACAAGGCTGCATCTTTGTTTTTTTGTGTTTTTTTTGTTTGTTTTTTGTGGGTTTTTTTAGAGTTTTAAGATTTTAATCGGAAACCATAAGGTTTTGCTATTGCTAAAGAAAATGTTTAAAAACTACTGCACTAAATGAAAATGGCCCGTATGATTTTCCAGATAGGGTGTTAGAAGTCAGGCTGTGGCATTATTCTCTAGCATCCACTGCACAGAAGAAAAACCTCTTTCCCTAATGCAATTATAATTCCGAAATGGAAATGTGAGAAAGTAAACATTGAACTCCTACTATGAGCTGAACACTTTGCTAGACTTCATTTCATTTAATCCTTCTGAAAACCTTATGAAGTAGTAGCATTATCTCCATTTTACTGTGAGGAAGCAAAAGCTCAGAAAGATTATATAACTTGCCCATGGCTCCTTATCTCCTGACGAGCAATGCAATTTGTTAGCTAACGCTGTAGCTGGTGCTCTTATTTACAACCCAGTCCGGCTGGGGATACATTGTTATATCATGGAGAAATAAAAAGAAACATATACACAGGTTGCTTTTCAGCCTGGATAGACAGGCTGCTGCACTGTACAGCGTTAGGGCGGTAATCAAGGCTCACCCACATGAAGACTATGTGAAGTGTGTCCCCTGGAATTGGGCAGTAACAGCTTGCACAGTTGTTCACAGGGGCCTTGGGAAAATCCCCAAACCATGAAATTGCTATAAATATTAGATGATTTTAGTTGAGATTGCATAAAAACTTGTATATAAATTTTATGATTTTGACATTCATTAGTTGACTAGATTAGTATGTATCAATTTTTATTTGAGGCACAAAAATGAGAATCATCTCCAGTTACAAAATACAAAAAAAAAAAAAAAAAACCCTGGCCAACTCTTAAATGACAAAATATGTTAATTTTAGAATGTTTAGCTTTTTTCAGGTAGCATCATGTGGATATATGGTAACTGTAGCAATATTTCTTTCTAGATGCTATTTTTCCTCTCATGTCACTCAATGGGGAATTCCAACATGGCTTCATTAGTCTTTTCTCTTTTGCCATATAACTTCTAAATCTAAACTTTATAGTAGTATCCTTATTTTCATTATGAGCAGTCAGTCCTAAAACATGTATGGCTCATTTCCTGTTTGGGGGCCGTATACTGAGTAAATTGTGGCAGGGTACAATAAGAACATCTTTTCCATTCTGACCCTGATCCTCATTATTGCAGATCTCACAATACACAGTAATGTCTAAATGAATATCATTGCATCTCTTCAGAATGGGAGAAGACTAGATACCAGCCATGACAAAAGAAGATTTCTGGGGATGAGATTCAAATTGGTCCATGAAGAATGGTTAGGATTTGAATAAGCAGAAAGAAATAGGTGTTTGGGGCAGAGCACAATCAAATTACAGGTTCAGAGAAAAGGATTTGCAAGATGTATTCATAAAACTGTGAGAAACTGCTCTTTGTCTTCAGTGGGCATTTCTTTGAGATAAAAGTAGAAAGCTAAATTAGGGTCAGATTTCAGACTGCCTTTTAGGTGGATCACTAAAACTAATAACAACAACTAAAATCTAGTGAATGCATTGGAAGCTGCTCTAAATATGCTACATGATTCAAAACATGTGAACTTCATAATAAATGTATATGTTAGACATAATTATTGTCCCCATATTTTTTTTTTATTTTTATATTTATCTCTAGAGGGAAGGGAGGGAGAGAGGGAGAGAAACATCAATGTATGGTTGCCCCTCGTGCGTCCCCTGCCAGGAACTGGCCCGCAACCCAGTCATATGCCCTGACTGGGAATCGAACTGCGATCCCTTGGTTCACAGGCCCAAGCTCAATCCGCTGAGCTACACCAGCCAGGGCTATTGTCCCATTTTATAGATTGTTCAACCAGATTTCAACTAGGTTAATGATCTGCTTAGTATTGTGGAGCTGTTAAAAGTTTGAAAGAAGAGAATCCTGTAATTAAGATAGGGAATGCTATAATTAAGATATTGAAATATGCATCTGGTAGAGATTACTGGAATGAGTCAGAAGAGAGAGAGGCAGAGAGGCTACTAGGGGGACAATCTCATGAGATGGGACAGAAAGTATAAAGAGGCTGCATGAAGAACGCGTGGGGGATGATAATGAAGAGAAATCAAACAGAAATCCAAAGTCTCAACTGGGAGAGTTGTGGAAGAATTAATATATATTTTTTAAGATTTTGGTGGGGAGAAGCTTTGAAGGCAGGAGTACTATTACTAATACTGGTATTCAGGTTGGAATATGAAAATATGAGTGAATGGCAGAAATTATACAAGGATTTAAAATAAACAGTAAATGGTAGAGTAGCTGGGCACAGCTCCTGATGCATTGCTATAAGACGGTGGGCGCCCTTTAGCGACCAACTTGAATCACTTCTATGGTAAATAATGGGCCAAAGGTGCCACCGGCATTTTCTGTCATATAACAGTGTGTGTGTTTTTCACACCTGCTTCAAAATCTTTTTCTTTTGCCTACAGAAGACTCCTGTGCAGAACTATGGCTCTGACTTCAGTGCTCTATATGTGTTACACAATATAACATTCTATATGTGCTACTAGGATAACATTCACAAGGTTTTTTGTAATAGTTTTTAATATGTCTATATGTTCACTAAACTCTATGCTCCTTAAGAACAGGACTTGTGTCTCAATCATCTTTTTTTTCAATCATCTTTATAGCTCTAGCACATAGCTTAGCAATGATAAGTGGACAATAAATGCTTGTTTAATGATGATTCATAAGGACACACTTGTTATAGGTAAATGGAGTCCAGAGAAGTCTATTGCATAACTTAGTTAAAGTAGACTCAAGTTCCTATTGTTAGACAGTGTTCTAAAGTTAAATAACCAATAAAGAGATTAATAAGTTAATTTTAGATAGAGGTGGAAGTGGAGGTACTCCTCAAGAAGATCTTACATCTTTATTTTGTTTAGTCAGATTAACTTCAAAAACATTTTAAGGTAGCTTAACGATAATTTTTGTTTTTCCTGGGGTACAAATAAGTACTAAACTCTGGGGTACAGCCTTTATCAGCCTTTATTTGATATAGATCTTAATAGACTATATTTGTGTATATGTGTAATACAGAGTAATATATGTAAAATACTTTGTGAACTATTTAGAACAGCATCTAACTGAGACTAAGTGCTGTATAAAGTTCAAAGAAGGGATGAGGCAATGTTGATCAAATTAGAATTTTAAAGGCTTTGTGCATGTAACTACTTGTGAAAATATTTTTGTTGTGGCAAACAAATCTGAAAAAGTCAGTTAGTTAACAAAGTTTTTTTTCTGGCACAGTCCCATGTGAATGTTCTTAGTTGGTACTTAGTCTTTGACATGATCTTTCTGGAACAGAGGGTCCCTTCACCTTGTAACTCTGACCTTCTCTTGGGCCTCCTGCTTGTCTAGATTTAGCTTATTGATGGGAGGGAGAAAAAGGAGGGGGAGAAGAAGGTACACTCACTTCTTTTCTCCTTCTCCTGTAAGTGACAAATGTTATTCCACTAAAATTCCATTGGTGATATCTAGCCACCTGACCATGTCAAGTGAAAGGGAGAATGAGGATTGTAGACTTGCAGTGAGTGTAGGAGGAGGAGGAAATGAACTTGACGAAGAGCTAACCAGTCCTGCCAGTTCTGGCCCCACTCCAAAGAGATAATCCCAAAATCCATCCAAAAGACAAATGCAATTTGAAATATAAAATCCCCAGGAGATATGCAGTTCTCTCTCAGGTATAGTTGTGACTCTTCATGTTCTGCTTGCTTATGATCTGAAGACAAACACTCTCTGCTGTCTCCCACCACCACCTCTGCCATTTAGCATACAACGATGGGGGAGAGAGGGTAACCACAATGCAAGCTCCCATTTAAAAAAGCAACTCATAAGAGTTTGGCTGTCATTATTTCAGTAATAAAGTCCAGTGGGGCTGTGAAATACATTTGTCTGCTCACTAGGGATATGTCTCCATAGTCCTGACTTACACATTCTGCAAGATTCTATCCCCTTATTTATTATTCATCTTGGTCCTTAATGCCTTCAGACTTTGGGAACTTCTTCCATATGCTCTTTGGCCACTTGTGAAGACGGTGTTAGGCAGTGTGCGCTCACTGGGTGTTTGATATTATGCCCTACTTCATGATTCTTCAAGTTTGGGCACCTATGGAGTTGAAACAGTTAATTTGTTGTCATTGTGGGGTTCTTTTTTGAGGGTGGACAGTGCAAGTCCCGCACGCACTTGCTAAATCTTGACCTGTTTTCTTTCATTTGGTTCTATGTGTCAGTAATTACACCTGAAGTTCTTTTATTTATTTACTGCTTTATTTCTTTGCTTCCTCATTCTTATTCTTATTCTACCTTAACTTAATGATGTGGGTGGGAAGGTTGTATGGTTAATCTTTGATGCAAGGCTGAGACACTTTGTTAGACTAAAAAGAGTTATTGGACCTTTGATGCTCACAGCTTTGCTGAAACTGATCTGTCTTATTATTCAGGTGTCTGGAAATAAACATATTTTTCGACTATGTAAAACCTTTGACTCTCTATTTTCTTTAATATCTACCTCAAAATAAGTTGATTCTTACCTGAAGTCCCCTCTTTCTTATACCTTGCAAAAACAAGCCCATAAAGTTCTGACATTTTCCAACAACTTCCTTGAAAGCTATATTCTCAGGATGCACATATTCTGTCTTCCAAATTTTCAGTTTTACCAAATATTTTCCATGGTATAATGTGAGTTTCCAACTTTTCAGCCTACTGTATCTGTTTTCTTGACTCCTATTGCTTGACTTCTAAACCAGAATCATTCATTTCATATTTGTTGTTACAGAAGAACCCTATTCCTGGTAAGAATTTCTGTTTTAAGTTGAGTGAATAGTGAAAGTAGTTATAACAAAAACCTCTAAAATTTCAGCAACTGAAAGGTTTATTTCTTGCTACTCTACAGTTCTGCTAATCAGATGTTCTACTTGTTTCTCTCAGGAATGATTCACTCCAGCAGAATTGATTTTTCCCTTGTCTGTGTGTCTTTGAGTTCCCTAGATATTTCCCTTGCTTGAATTAATTGCACCCTCCTTCCAGCTGAGTTATTGTCTACACTGTGGTGTTTTCTGTCATCCAAAATCCCTGGACATCTTAGAATTATGGACCCAGGTTTGACAGAGGATTGGGTCAGTTGGAAACTGTCAATCTCTGGTATGCCCTAACATTTTTAAGCCCAAGCTCTCTAAAGATGAACATAAAAATTTTATACTCCCTCACTTCCTTTGCCTACTAGTTCCAACATTTTAAAGTGGAAAATCAATTATTATGCATTCCATTATGTTTCTGTCCATGGAATAAAATCGTGACACAAGAAAGCGTGAGAACTGAGGAAAGGAAGGGGAATAAAGAGAAACAGTGATACGAGCATGCCTTACTTACATGGCTCTTTCACCAGACTCTCAGCTTCTTTCCAATAGGGTCTTTACCTATAAAATTCCAGAACTGGACATCGTGATTTGCCCAGAGAATGCACTTAATTCTGTTCCCTTGATGTATGATATTGGGGAGCACAGGCTCTGAAGTCAGATTGCCATTGCTTAAGTTTCTAG
The DNA here is from genome assembly GCA_004027475.1 of Anoura caudifer. Taxonomy (NCBI): domain Eukaryota; kingdom Metazoa; phylum Chordata; class Mammalia; order Chiroptera; family Phyllostomidae; genus Anoura; species Anoura caudifer. The sequence continues at coordinate 734,662 of PVKU01000013.1, read as the reverse complement.
TTTGCCAGTTGCTGTGGATCTTGGTCAAGTTATTTCATCTTTCTGTGCCTCAAACTCATCATCTGGAAAATTGGGAAAATAGTGATGTGTACATCATAGGACTATCATGAGACTTAACTGAGGTAATAAATGTAAAGGTCTAAAATAATGCCTGAACATAGTAAACTTTCAATAAAGGTTAATCACAATTTTAAGATACAGCACAGCGTGGTAGTTGAAAGCAGGATTCTCAAGTGAAGCTATCTGAATTCTAATCCCTGCTGTACTCATCCTTCCTAATTTTTTCAAGGGGATCTTAACTTTCTTATGCCAGTTTTACATGACAAATATTGAAAAAAACACTAATATTGTATTGAGTGACTGAGTGAATGAACAATTCAAAAGGTAATGTTAGTTCAAGGTAAGGAGGTAAAACAATACTAATTACTATATCTGATTTTGGTTTGTCATTTTGTTTTTGCATTGATATTAACTAACATGAAATAGTCCATTACATGTACCTAGTTTGTAAACCATAGTACAAGTCTATGTCTTATCTTGCCTTTCCATAGACTTCCACCCTATACCATGTAATCCAAATGACTGGAAATCACAGTGTCAGAAGGAACCTGTATAAATACATTTGATTGTTAAAAAATGAAACAAAACAACAGCAAGCATTTTTCCCAATTCGCCAACTCTTACACACAGAAGTATTTGGGAAAGGAGATGGATTGACATTATTTTACAGGGAAGAAAGAATTAGATTTAAGAGCTTTGCTGTTGTGCATCTCACATAACCCAAGAGAAATTAAAAAAGAGAGAAAGAATAATATCCTAAAAACTACATAGCCATTTTTAATATGAAAGACTTCTAGTGACTTATTTCTGTTCGCAGCAGTGTTTCATAGTTTCTGACGGTATACAGCTTGCTAAGAAAAAAAAAAGATACCACCACCCACATTTTGTCTGGAGTTAATATGTATTTTTCCTCTTGTCACAGTGTGGGAGGCTCTCTGTTTATATAATTACAGCCTTCACAAATTGTTTAAATAGACACGAGCAAAGAAGTGAAATTGCATGTGGAATATTTGGATGACACTGAATCTGTCAGGGCTATGGGGTTTTCTTAGAAAAACTGAGATGTTTTTTGACTCTCACTTGGATGGAACTGGGCTTTGCTAGAGGTTCAAAAACAGCTTTTCTGTGTTTCTGACAATCTTGATTATAGTCCTGATGAATTATCTGCACTAAACAAGATCCTCAAACCAAGTGAATTCACTTCTGTCAAGGAGATTTGGAGAAAATCAACGAGCTATGTATTTTTCTGCAGCCTGAGGATGAAGAGGAAAGGGAACCCTGACCCAGCTTGCTATCCTTTTCCTTGTCCTAATGGGCTATCTTTTAGCCACATTAAGATGTAAAGAATTAGATATAAGTATGACTGAGGAACAGTAGGCAAAGATAAAACTGGGCTTGTGTTTTCAGGGGCAAGCATTCACTTTTGTTCACCTTTTCTCATTTTATTGAATAGGTAAATATAATTATGAATATCTTTTCAACATTCTTTTTTATCATGTTTCATATTTTAAAATCTGTTCAAATTTGTTTTTTTATTTCTAAACAGCTTGACTGAAGTTAAATAGATGTACATTAATCTGCACATTTTAAAATATGCAAATTGATAAATTCCAACATTATACAAGGTCTGTCCAGAAAGTATCTAGCCATGCCCTGTTAAAAATGGAGACATTTATTGAAGAAGATACAAGAAACATTGTACATAGGACAATGATGCCTCAGTCCCCTTCAAGGTGTACCTTGGGCCATCACACAGTTCTCCCAATCACCATTACCTGCCTGTCATATTTTCCTGAATCTCATCAACAGTCTAAAATCTCTTCCCTTTCAAATGTGGTTTTAATTTAGGGGAAATGCCAGAAGTTGCAGGGTGCCAAATCTGGGCTGTAGGGCAACTGAGTCACCTGGGTGATTTGATGTTTTACCAAAGACTTTGCCCAAGATGTGATACCTGAAAAGGCACATTGTCATGAAGAAACTACCAGTCACCAGTTGCTCATAGCTGCAGCCTTCTGAATCAGCTGAAGAGTTTCTGTGGAGGAATGTTCAAGCTTAACACAAAATTTGATGCAGATTTGTTGCTCTACTCACTCAGTCATTTTGAATGCAATGGCCACACTATACACATGCTCACTCAGTGACATCTATCATCCCGCTGACTAGTATAGTGAAGTTGTCATTGTTCACATATGCACATTCCAATCCATTCTCCTTGGCTGCCAGGTTACACTGATGCCAAGCAAACTGTGCTTTTTATATTAACAATGGTTGGACATTTTTCAGATAGACCTTCATATACATTGGTGAAGCCACTCAACATTGTGGGGTTTCTGCTGTATATTTTACTTCTAAACATGTTAAACATTTCCCATTACATTGTTATTATTTTGTATAAATATTTATATTTAAAAGATTTAAATAATAATAATGAGTTCTTATTTATTTTTTCATGTAGTTACTATTTATCATGATCTTTATTTTTTCTGTAGATCCACATTTCAAACTGGTACTATTTTTTTTTGTAACTGATGGTCTTCCATTAACATTTTTGATAGAGCAGGTTTGATGACGATGAATTCTTTCAGCATTTTTATGTCTGAAAAAGCCTTTATTTTGTGCATCAATTTTTAAAAGATTTCATTTATTTTATTTTTAGAGAGAGAAGAAAGTAAGGAGAAAGAGATGGAGAGAAACATCAATGTGTGGTTGCCTCTTGCATGCTCCCTACTGGGAACCTAGCCTGCAACCCAGGCATGTGCCCTAGCTGGGAATCGAACTGGTAACCCTTTGGTTTGCAGGCCAGTGCTCAATCCACTGAGCCATACAAGCCAGGGTTGTCTGTCATTTTGACAGATGTTTTCATTGGATGTAGAATTTGAGTTCTGTCTTCTCACTTGTAGTCTTTCTAACAAGAATTGTTTTATTTTTTAGTATGTAACATTACATTTTTCTCTGAATGTTTTTATGACTTTCTTTATACTACTGGTTATTAGCTTTATGCTTACAAAGTGCCTCAGTATAGGTTTTTCTCATGTTTCTTAAACATGGGTTCACATAGCTTTTTTGGATCCATGGTTTATACTTTTTATTAAATTCAGAACAGAAAATTCAACCATTACTTTCCAATTGTTTTTTCTGTCATGTTTCCTCTTTTTTTTGAGACTTTCAATTAAGTATTTGACTTCTTGAAACTGACCCATAGCTTATTGCTTACTGACAGTCTATATGCTTTTTGTGTCACTTTTTCCTGTGTGTTTCATTTTGGATAGTTTTTATTGAGCTTTTTTCACATTCACTAATATTTTCTTCCACAATGTCCAATCTGCCTTTCATCTCTAAAGTTCAGTCTAGGTGTCCTTTTCATATAGTTTATTTAACATGTTCAATATTCCCTTTCATGTTTTAAATAGCAAACATGATTATAATAACCATTTTACTATTACTTTCTACTAATTCAAATGTATGTCAATTTTGGGTCTATTTTGATTGATGTTTCTCCTCATTATGCCATATTTCTTGCTTGTCTGCATATCTGGTAGTTTCTCACTGAATTCCTGAGATTATGAACTTTGCATTGTCATATGCTAGGTTTTTTAAAAATATGTTTTATTGATCATGCTATTACAGTTGTCCCAATTTTCCCCCTTTATCTTTCCCACCTGGTATCCTCATTCCCTCCAGCACTCCCCCCCTTAGTTCATGTCCATGGATCATGCATATAAATTCTTTGGCTTTACATTTCCTATACTATTCTTAACATCCCCCTGTCTATTTTGTATCTACCAATTTATGCTTCATAATCTGTGCACCTTTTCCTTCACTATACCCATTTCCCTTCCCAATTGATAACCCTCAAAATGATCTCCATATCTATAATTCTGTTCCTGCTCTGGTTGTTTACTTGGTTTGTTTTTTTTAGATTCAGTTGTTGATAGTTGTGAGTTTGTTATCATTTTAATGATCATAGCTTTGATCATCTTCTTTTTCTTAAATCAGTCCCTTTAATATTTCATACAATAAGGGCTTGGTAATGATGAACTCCTTTAGCTTTACCTAGTCTGGGAAGCACTTTCTCTGCTCTTCAATTCTAAATGATACAGGGAACCAACAGTGAAGGGGATGAAACTGAGTATCAAATCAGTGATTTGGAACATAAGGAAGAAAATAACATCTAATCAGAACAGCAAGAAGAAGAAAGAACAAAAAAGCCCCCAAACAAACAATGAGAGAATAAGAAGCTGCTGGGACATCTCCAAACATACCAACATCTGAATCATAGGGATGCCAGAAGGAAAAGAGGTAGAGCAAGAAATTGAAAACTTATTTGAAAAAATAATGAAAGAAAACCTTAATTTGGTGAAGGAAATAGATATACAAGTCCAGGAAGCAGAGAAAGTCCCAAACAGTTTGGACCCAAAGAGGACCACACCAAGAAACATCATAATTATAATGCCAAAGGTTAATGATAAAGAGAATCTTAAAAGCAGTAGGAGAAAAGGAGACAGTTACCTATAAAGGAGTTCCCATAAGATGATCAGCTGATTTCTCAAAAGAAACTTTGCAGGCAAAAAGGGACTGGCAAAAAGTATTCAAAGTGGTGAAAAGCACGGGCATACAAGGCCAATTACTCTATCCAGCAAAGCTCTATGCTGAGTATTTCTATGTTCCTACAAATATCCTCAAACTTTCTTCAGGGGCACAGTTAATTACTTGGAAATAGTTAGATATTTTCAGGTCTTGCTTTTAAATATGTGTTTAGCATGACCAGAGCATAACTAATCTAGGGGTAATTATACCCCACAATTTAAATGATACTCAACTGAGTATTTTACTAATTGCCCCCTAAGTTATGGGATTTTCTAAGGCTGGTTGAATAGGTGATATTCATGGCCCTATGTGAATACTATTTCTTCTAGTTATTATTTCCCTTAATATTAAGTAATTTCCTCATACGCATGATCAATACTCTGCAGAATGCTTGAGAAGAGTCCTCTGAAGATCTCTAAAAATGTAGAGATTTTTTCTCAAAATCTGTCAAAACTATATGATGGAATAAGGATAGGGTTAACCTCATTTTTTCTCACACAATTCTCCAAATTGTCTGACATCAAATGTCTTGAAAAATCAGTGTTTAATATATGTTACTCCATCATATGGAGATGTGGATAAAAGTGCTCCATGTGTTTTTTTTTGTTTTTTATCATTTTTCAGAATATGGATTTTTCATAGCTTGAAGTGATTTAATGACTCACGTAGCATACAATTGATTACCTCATTTTCAGAAGAAAGTCTTATACTTAGCAAGAGGAAGTGAGCCAGCCAAGGACTCACTGTAGTGATAGTCTAATTATCTTTCTGGGAAGATAGTGCCTCTATGAATTAAAAGTGGCAAGAGTCAAAAAGAGAGTTCTAAAGATTTCTGCTGCCCTTTTCTTTTATTCTGTACCAAGTTACAAATCCCCAAATTACCAGCCAATTAATGTTTCCTTTCCTTTCCCCAGAAAGATATAGGTCTCTCTTTTTTTTTAAATTCAACTTTTTGAAGAAATTATACTACTGTCTTTATCTTATTTTCATCAGCATTCATCTGTAGACTTCTGCTTCTCCAACTTTCCCTGCCTGGGTTGATAAATTTTCTTTTCCCTTTCTAGAGATCCAGATGAGGTATACATTTTATTGCATGGAATTTATTATAATGCATAGTTAGTTGAGGCTTAATAAAGAGATATGTATCCATTTTTTAGTATCTTGTTCAAATTCTTTATAATATTTATTAATAATTTACCTCATTCATACAATAAATATCTATTAAGGAGCAATTGTGTACCTGGCATTATGATAGACATTGGGTGGATAGTGGCAAGTAAGAAGGGACATTTTGTCAAGAAATTAAAGTTGACTTGTCTAGTAAATTTTTAGGAAATTAAGAAAATATATAGGTCTTGTTGATAGACTCACTAATATTAGTTTATTGGCACTTGAACTTTAGGAACTGCTGCTTATGCCTTTAATTTAGTAATCATACATTTCCTTGTATTGTTAGTTACAATTTTGTAAATGTAGAGAATATCTAACAGCTATTATTTGTAATTTAATTGGGACTTTCACTCATGGTATTGTTGAATTAGCTCCTACAGGATCCAATGCACATGGCAGTTATAGTTTTGGAGCACACACACACACACACACACACACACATTGACCTGCAGGGTTGCAAAAGTGAACAAAAACAGGTGGCTTCTGAAGGGCGGTAGGCAGAATAAGGGTGGCATGGGGTAAATTTATCTTTTTTACAGATTTAAAAGAGAAAAACAACCAAAGTGGGCACCATTTGGAGCAGCCAGAACTCCAACAGAAACCACAGAGTCTTCCTGCTTGAAAAGCTACAGGATTGAGTGAGGGGTAACCACAGTTTGGGGAAGTGAGGAGAAACCTTGGAGAGGAGAGATCTAGAGAGAACAGAGCCTAGTTCTACACATATATGCGGTCCAAATCCATGACTGACTGATGAATCACAATTTGGGGAGGAGGCTTTTCTCTAGATGGGTTTATTAGGAGAATTTTCTCTGACAACTCATCCATCTTAGATTGAAAGAAAAAAATTATTTTTTTGCCCCTAAGTTGAAGACGTATTTTACAGTTCAGTGATAATCAGCAGTTCCTATACGAAGAATTATTAAGAGATTGCCAGGTCCTAAATAAAATGATATTTTTTTTTCTGAATATACTGTTGTTCTTTGTGAGGAATTCTACAGTATGTGGGAAGACAGAATTTTGGGGTCCTTAGCTTAATATCATTATTATTGCATCAAATCTTCAAGATTAACCTTTAAAATGCCACACTGTTTACCACACAGCAGCAGAGACATTGGTGCAAGCACTGGGCTTGTCCCTACAGAGCCATACATTTTCTCTAGAAGTTGAGACTGCCCAACATGAAGACAGTGCAAAACTACAGAGGTGAACTGAGCTGGTGAAAGAAGAATACGGTTGTCTAACATGTACGTCTTTTTTCTAGCCTTACTGTGAACTTCTAACCTAGTTCAAATACTCCTTTTTCTGGCCTTTACTATTCAGTAATGCCTCTTTTTAGAGATTGATATCTTTCCAGCTTTAACACGGTACCTTTCACTTATTGCTTATCATATTTATATCTGGAGCATTCAGATTTATGATTAGTAAACATCATTAAAATCTGATTTTACATATTAATGCATATGATATTTTATCTTACTCAACAGATCAACACCTTTCTTGCTTTCATTAAAAAAATGGAACTTTAGACAATAGTGGAATGGCACCTGCTAAAATGTACTTTTTATATTAGGAAAGTGTAAGACAGCAAAGCCACTAGTTTGCAGTGGCGACAAGGCATGTTAACTTCCCACTCTTTCTTTTTTGCTTAGGAATACAAGGCAGACTTGCCAGCAACAATTTCCAGAGTAATTTTTAAAAACCTGTGATTCCTTCTTTTATTAGTTTTAATAAAGAGTCATGGCTCCCTAAGCTTCCTTGGAAAATTATTACCTATCAGCAAGATAGAAGGCAAACATGTATGGTATTGACAGCCGTAGAAAGCAGGTCCCTGATGATGGCAATTAAGAGGTGAAAGTTACTTTTTAAAAAATATGATCAAACCTAAATTAACTTCCTTCTGAAGATATAACTTGAGTTCTGGAGAGTTGAGAATTGAAACTAGTAGTGAGAAACAGATTTAATAGTCTAACCTAGAAGCAGAGGATTTGCTTTGATAAATAGTACAATTTTGATCTAGGGGAAAAAAGACTTCACAGTACTTGAACCAACACAATCTATGTATTCATTCACTGATAAAATTTTCACTAACAATGATTTTTTTCTCATAAAATATAAATACAGTACATCATTATTGTGAGACAGTATAAGGACCATAGGCTTCTCCCTGTGTACTGAAATGAAGGTAAAATCATTGTGTTATTTCAGACAAATGTTGATGCTCCTCTGGTTGTCTGTAATGATTTATGTATTTAGTTAGATAATTTAGATCTGGTCTGTAATTTGTCAGATGTGTTGTTATGACTATAGAACCTAATACTTGGTGTTGGTGTTGGGGACAAATTCAACACCATATAATCAGCTTATTGTACTATCCTTCACTGTGTGTATAGGAAGTACAATTCAACTCGCCACACAATAAATGTTATAATCTAATAGGCCATTTTATAGTGGTATCTAAGATATATAAAGCAGAACTGTTAGATGAGAATGAATGGAGGGTTTGTAAGTTGAATAAATGAATGAACAAATGAAATTTATTGCTTTTATCAGGTTAGACTTGCTTTTTAAGGCCTCATGGAACTCTAAGCTCCACTGAAGTCCATCTTTGATATGAACATTGGGTGTTCTACAGAGAAGTTGTGTTCCTTGTGGTTTAGTTTATTATGTCAGGTGCATGGATCTTGAGTGGGGTAATGTGTCAGAAGCCACTAACACTTATAGAACTTGTAAAAAGGCAAGTTCCATAATGAATGCTTCTGTGTCAGATGTGGTTAACAACGTCTGAAGAAGCTGAGATGGCCCGAAGTGTAAGGAAACAGGGAGAAGAAGAGGAAGAAGCTGGTAAGTTTGCTGTTGCTAAAGCAATTTTTTATAGCCTTGACTCTTCTGTAATACCAGGCAGCTTAGTGGGACAGCTACCAATTATTGTCAACATGTTATCCAATAATTTTTTTTAACCATCATCTCAATGTCAATGTCATTCTTTGGGAGTAATGAATGGGGAGAAATAATTCAGGTTTGAAGGCAATTGTCTAAATTTACAGTTGTATGTGGTCAAACAACTATTGACGCTTGAGAGTTTCCAATTGCTGGTAATAGACTGGAAAAAAGATAATGTGTTTGATCGATCAGCATGAACAAATTTCATTTAAGGGATCAATAACAGTTTATACTTGACAGAGCTGAGGGACCACATTTATTTTTTCCTTTGATTGAATAAATGTTTTCATTGGGACTGCAAATGTAAAGCAATCCTAACCATTTCTTAACTTGAGGCACAGCTCTAGTTACAGTGTTATTGCAAGCAATGTGTATTTAAAACTAATATACAGAAAACTGGATAGCCAGGGGCTGGAGCAGTTGAATGAGACTAATGTACAGTTTATTAAAACACAACACATGGCAAGAGAAATGTTTCATTTTCTTGGTGTCAAGCAATGGGAAAACTTGGAGAGAGATATCACATTTCATGGGGCTAAGCTTTTTTGTGTTTTGTTTTATTTTGTTTGTCTCACCCTCTTTTTATTAAGATTAAATCCTTCAATGGATAAAATAAATTATGAAAAATGTTAAGTAGTAAAAAACAATCAAATACCTGTGACCAATAACCTGAGGGTGAATCTTTCAATAGCATGTGCCGCACAGCCTGCTCTGGCAATCTGCACACACATCTGGTAGCTCTTTTTTCCTAAAGCCATCTTCCTGCCAAATAGAGCACCTAGCTCAGTAAATGTTTGTTGAATGAATAAATGGTTGAATCAATGCCTACTGATAGTGAATTCCTACCAAATGGCCTCATAGCTGATGTTGATTCATAGCATTTCATTTGGACTCGGTAGCTGCATCTGAGTTCCAAGGGCCTGCATGCGGTGCAGAATGAAGCACTCATTTCTTAGACGGAAGAATGCCATCACAGGCCATGTGCTGCGGCTAAAGATGATTGACCCTTGAAGAACATGGTTTGAACTGCATGGGTCTACTTGCACACAGATTATTTTTCAGTAAATATGTACAGCACTATAATGTTATTTCCCCCTTCCTTATGATTTTCTTAATAACATTTCCTTTACTCTAACTTACTTTATTTTAAAATTACAATACATAATACAGATAACATACATCATATGTGTTGATTGACAGTTTAGGTTATCAGTCATTCTTCCAGTCAACGGTTGGCTATTAGTAGTTATGTTTTGAGGGGGTCAAAAGTTATACATGGATTTTCAACTATGCAGGGGGTCAACACCCCTAACTCTCATGTTGTCCAAGGGTCAAGTGCATTAGCTAAGGAGTAAGGTTTCCCACTTAATGTCTAAAAAACAATAGGAAGGTCTTTTGGTAGTTCTGGTTAGAAAACAGGTATTTTAAACAGGAATCCCCTGATCATTTTCTTCTTTCGCATTGAAGAGAAATGGTCCTTTTTCTTTAAAACATAAATTTCTAACTGACAAGCTGGATGTCATTTTATTTAGACTTTAGGATCATTTCCTCCCAAGGATATTCATATCCACTACCCTAAGTTTTCCTCCCTGGCACTGGAAAGCACAAGTAAGGTGCATAGCCTTCTCTCCACCTGTTTCATTTGTAGTAAGCTCACCCCAGAGGCTTTGGGTGAATGATAGTCCAAGTAACTCTGACAATCCATGTTTATTTTCACAAACACATAGTGACAAAACTTAAAGGAACACAACTATCAAAACACTTTTTGCAAATACTTTCAATTCAGGTCACACTTAGTAAAAGGAGTAAAGTTTTCCCAGCAAAGAGTTTCCTTTCTCTGAACAATATATAAAAAATTCCTCCCCGATGAGGCTGGAGATGCATCACCCTGTGATTAAGTTCCCGATGACACAGATGACAAGCGTGCCTTGAAATGTGGGGGAAATGCCAATAGTACGTGCAGCTTCTTGTTCCAGCTGCCTCAGCCAGCTCCACATTCCCTGCGTGTGCCACCGAGTAAGAGCTGAGATGGTGAGAAGCCGCTCCTGTGAAGGAGAGCTGTGCCAGGTCTATTTTAGGCACTGAGGCTTTGAATTGTTTAAAATGCATATTGTTTGTGTACATCTCACAAAGGAAAATGCCAGCTCTGAGTGCCCTGGGCTGCTTATATGTCAAATGATTAAGTCTTCAAGTCCTACAGCCGCGGGGTCATTATCAATGGTTCTTCCAGGTCAGGGTATACACAGCAGAGTTTGAGGCAATGGTTGACCTTTTGATGGCACTTCAGGGTAACCCAGCTTCTTAGGGCAGAAATAATCATTTTTAATTTGTTTTTCTGAGTTCTATTTGTTTAAGAATGCAAATGTATTATAACATATGTGACTTACAGATATCCTTTTGGGATGGAAAAAGCAGTTTCCATAGCATTTCTCCTTCTTTTCTAAACAAAACAGTTAATGAAGGAAAAGAGAAGACAATAAATAATAGACACTAGTCAATTGTTATCTGCTACTTGGCAGTTTGGGGTAACACTTTAAAACTGCACATTTCTCTTGTGAAGTGTGAGCTCCCTCAGTATTATTAAACATTCTTTCCTACCTTCCTCATATATTAGTTAAAATGTTAAATGGTTTGATGATGCTTTAAAAAACCTTCCAACTATTTATATAATGTTTGTCTTTAAATCAAAGTTTGTTTATTTTTGAAGGAATGAGGGTCCATACTTGCTTCTTCTGGAATAAATTAAGCTCTAACATCACAATGTGCTTTTCACATTTGTGGAAGTATATATAAAGCTGAATATGGAGTGAAATAATAAATACTACTCATGGTTTCAATCAGCTTCATTCTATCACTATCAACTAGCATCTACTGTTCTTCACACACTGTGAAATTAAAAAATAAAACCTGCAGCTTATAACTTAACTAGAGAAATAAGGCAGAGAGCATCCTGGAAATACACTGGAGAGCAACATTTAAGTGCATTTTTCTAAATCATTTATTCCAATGAGTATTTGATGTTGCATGAGTGACATGTTTGGGTTTTAGTGAAAATTCACAGTAGTCTTATAGCTGGTATAAGGTCTCTGATCAATGGGTGATTAAACATGGTGTTCCATAACAATAATCATTGTAATAGTTAAGGTAATATTAGCTGCTTTAAAAGCAATAGTCACAAATGTGAAATAGCACAAATACAATAAAAATTTATGTTTTGGCTTCATAAAATTCAAGACACATGTTCTGGATTGGTGGATGCCTTTCCTGGAAGTGGTGACTCAAGGAGCTGGACCCCTCTCATCTTGTGGTTTTTGCCTTCTTCAAGTGTGGCACCCAAAGACCACCAACACCCCACTCTGGGCTGTCAGGAAGAGAAAGAGCAAGGAGGACCTTGTGTAGGAGGTTTTATGTGGGTCAGTCACTTCCACTCAAAAGTCATTGAAAACAAGCCAAAAACCCAACATACAGAGAACAGAATGGTGATTACCAGAGGGGAAGAGGGATGGGGGAGGACCGAGAAAGTAATAGGGTCAAATACAAGATGATAAAAGGAGACCAGACTTTGGGTAGTGAACACACAATAGAGTATACTCTACTGTTGTTTTATAAAGTTGTACACCTGAAATATTTATGTTGTTAACCAATGCCACCCCAATAAACTGAAGAATAAAAAAGATTAAGTCATTCACTAGAGCTTAGTTCAGTGGCCACACCCACTGCAAGGAAAAAGAAGGAAATAAAATATATAACTGTGTTCTGAGGAAGAAGAAATAGGTTTGGTGATGATCTAGCCTGTGTCTGGCACAGCTCTGATACTTTAAAATGACATCACATTATTTTTAGTTCCAGTGATGATAAACTCCATGGTTTATGTCATAGTTTGTATAGCAACCCCAAGAAGAAATGCATTTACTTCTTTTAAAGTAAGAGATTTGAATAACTGCACTTTGAACTGTCTGAAGTGATGCATACACTTTTGGAAGAAAATATGGCAAAGGTCCCAGCCCCCTTGGAGAATCGCTGCAACCAAGGAGGGAGGTGATGGAAGCAGAAGTCGGCTCTGTTGCAAACCTTATGTTGGGTCTCTGGCTTCCAGACAACCTGGGTTTTCTATCCAGACACAAGGAATGGCCATGCTTGAAAGCAAGTGATCCTATCTAATATGTTCCTGTTGACTTGGCCACCAAGACACCAGCTATTTAGACAGTAAGTGATAAACACTTTCAAACAAATTCTGTTTTTAGTAGCTGATCCCATTTTCTTTAGATCTTTCAACATAATATAATAAATTTTATATATAGATAGATGACAGCATGGGTATAATTAACACATTTAGCTGAGTCATTACTTTGAATCTCATTTAATTTAATCATTTAAAGGGTTTTATACTTATTTAAAATATGTGCTTATTTCCAGGAGTCATTATTCCTATTGTTAAACCTATTAGTTTTGCTATGTCACATCTCCCTATTGCTCCAGCTGTTTTCTTTTCCTTTTTTTTCTTTTCTTTCTTTCTCATGTTCCTTAACCTCTGACCCTTAGACTAATAAATTAAGTTCCCAGTATCTGGAGGTGCTGTCTGTTCCTGAGTTGTAATGAATGCCTCCTCATTAATCAGAGAGCAGAGATCCTGATGGAGATGCCCCCTTTTCTGCAATGAACCAGATGTCACAGTGCTAAGTCAGAGTCTTGGGCTGGGTCTTTGGTCTCTATGTCTTGTGAACAGCACACAGGTAAAATCCATGAAAGGGATGCAAGGCTTGTATAGACACTGACCAAAATGATAGTATCGAGATTGCAAGGCCTATGTTGATTTTATAAATTAAAAAAGATTAAATTGTTATTTAGAGCAATGGGAGCCTTTTATAATGACTATTTTTTCTATTTACTTTACCTATTTTAGAAGGGTATATTAAAATTTCTCTAAGAAGCTGAGAAATAAAATTTGTATTTGTTATACTGAGATCGATGAGGTAAAAAGAACTTGCTAAATTCATCTTAGATTTCCAGACCTCAGAATAATTAAGTATCACGGATATCTGTTGATTTCTTCATTTTGAAATAAATAATAAAAAATGACTAAAAATTTAAAAAGTAATTGCTTCTCTAGTCATTTGTCTAAGGTACTGTTGAAATAAGTTCCCCCACCCCCCGCATTGAAATTAAGAGTTTGTTGTGTGAGTGTAAATCACAGACTTCTGAAACATGGATACTCTGGATAACAATTCACTGTCCACATCCTCAAAGTCCAGGACTGGCTGCTGTGGTGGCTGTTGCCTACTGTGACTCCATATTGCCAAGAGATGATTTGGTCTAATGTTTCCCTGCAGGAATTTCTTCCCTGTATTTCTGGAGAGAGTTATATGATTTTGTGAGTCTTAAATTCTGAGAAAAGTCAATTCAGAAATTGAGAAAATGGGAAAAAAGAATTATAATTCTACAGGAATTGTAAGTAAAACAATCAACATAGAAACATTATGGAGATGACTTCAAGTCTAAAGTGAGAGTAGGAATCCTGATGCGTGGAGTCCACTAATAAAGTTAATATTTCCTGGAACCAGGGCAGGAGCAAGGAGGAGAGAAGTGGTCACTATTCTGAGGAGTCAGTTGCAGAATAGTTGCCAGGTCATAAATGTGTTTGTGGCTATGTGACTATGGTTTACCATTCTTTCAAATAAAATAAATATGAATATGCTCATGCAAATGGTATAATTTATATAAATTATCTGAGTGATACTCCAAAAATAAACATGTTTTGGAAACAAGATAAGCTTTAAACTGGTAATTTCTAAGTCTGGTTCTGTGTAGTGCCTTTAACCATGCTAGCAGATCAGAATGTTACTTTGTTCAAATACCACTAGCACTTTTCAGTGTTTGAATATATTCTCTAGGTTGTTTCTTTGTAAATAACCTAAACTTAATAATTTTGATTTATTAAACAATTTATAATATTCATAACATCAGGTAAAAGTATGAAAAATGTTGAAAGTATTTTAAAGAAATATTTAAAAAATCAGTAACTCATTGTCAGATGTGCTTAAATCAGAATAAAACATTTATTTATATTTTATCTTTTTTAACAGGAAAGTTCTGAAACTTTTAATATAACTCAATCACTGGAAAAATTGATGTTTATTGTTATGGCCACTCATCACTATTATGTATAGAAATGAAAAAATACAATAACTTAAGATTTTGAGAATTCTTGAGAACTTGCAGGATTTCCAGGTTTTCATTCCCAAACCCCAAAGATTAGCATCTATGGGGAATCTGAAATACTATTCTCTTCTCACAGTAAGTTGAAGTAAAGGAGAACCTTTACACTCAGCAGATAGATTGAGCAATTAAACCTCTAGGGTGCAGTCTGAGTGATTCCAATGTTAACAGCTCTACTCCATGCAAATTAGTGTTTTTAACTCTGCCCATATGGGGGAATTAAGGTATAATACTATTCTTCTCTCTGAGGATGAGATAAAAAATTTAGATAAAGTGTCTAAGGTTTAATTGTTGAGGCATTTGTTGGGAACATCAAAGTGGGTTGATCAGAACCCCATCCAGTAATTTTGAGTATCATTCAGAATAGGTTGTTTTCTGTGGCCAAGATGAAGTTGTAGGTAGACACACTGTGCCTCCTCGCATGACCAAAATAAGGATAACAAAAATTTAGAAACAAACAAAAAAAAACAGTACTGACAGAAAATTGAACTGTATATGGAAGTCTGACAACCAAGGAGTTAAAATAGACACATTCATCCAGGAGGGATGAGTGGAATTGGGTCCCAACAAAAAAACACGGTAGCTGGTGGACCCCTGGTGAGGGGCAGCAGCAGATGAATCCAGCAAGGCAGCAGATTGTGGATGGGCATGGTGTGCAAGGTGGCTGGTGGACTGGGCAGTCCTTCATTTGCACACAGATAAACTAGGCAAAACTGGGGAGTGAGACAGACCTCACAATCCAGGGCTCCAGCTCAGAGAAATAAAGGCTCAAAACACCGATTGAAAATACCTGTGGGGGTTGAGGTGCTGCGAGAGACTCCCAGCCCCACAGAGGAGTTGGAGAGACCCACAGGGTCCTAGAACATACACAAGCCCACCCACACAGGAATCAGTACCAGAAGGTCCCAGTTTGCTTGGGGGAAGCAGTGGAAGGGACTGAAATCTGGCAGAGAATGGAGTAAGCGCCATTGCTCCCTCTCTGACACCTCCCTCACAAACAGCATCACAACCCAGCAATGTGGGTTGCCCCACCCTGGTGAACACCTAAGGCTCCACCCCTCACTCCATAACGGGCATGTAAAGACAAAAAAAATGGCCCAAATGAAAGAACAGATTAAAACTCCAGAACAAATACAACTAAGTGGCAAAGAGATAGCCAACCTACCAGATGCACAATTCAAAGCGCAGGTGATCAGGATGCTCACAGAATTGGTTGAATTTAGTCCCAAATTAGATGAACAAATGAAGGCTATGCTAAGTGAAATAAAGGAAAATGCTCAAGGAACAAATAATGATGGGAAGGAAACCAGGACTCAAATCAATGGAGTGGACCAGAAGGAAGAAAGAAACAACCAAACAGGAAAGAGGGAAGAAACAAGAATTCAAAAAAATGAGGAGAGGCTTAGGAAATTCCAGGACATCTTTAAACGTCCCAACATCCAGATTATAGGGGTACCAGAAGGGGAAGAGGAAGAGCAACAAGTGGAAAACTTATTTGAACAAATAATAAAGGAGAACTTCCCCAATCTGGCAAAGGAAATAGACTTCCAGGAAGTTCAGGAAGCTGGGAGAGTCCCAAAGAAGTTGGACCCAAGGAGAAACACACCAAGGCACATCATAATTACATTAGCCAAGATTAAAATGGAGGAGAGAATCCTAGAGGCAGCAAGAAATAAGGAGACAGTTACCTACAAAGCAGTTCCCAGCTGATTTCTCAAAAGAGATGTTCCAGGCAAGAAGGGGCTGGAAAGAAGTGTTCCAAGTCATGAAAGGCAAGGACCTACATCCAAGATTGCTCTATCCAGCAAAGCTTTCATTTAGAATGGAAGGGCAGATAAAGCACTTCCCAGATAAGGTCAAGTTAAAGGAGTTCATCATCACCAAGCCCTTTTTATATGAAATGTTAAAGGGACTTATCTAAGAAAAAGAAGATAAAAAATATGTATAGTAAAATGACAGCAAACTCACAATTATTAACAACCACACCTAAAACAAAAAGAAAAACAAACTAAGCAATCAAGTAGAACAGGAACAGAACCACAAAAATGGAGATCACATGGAGGGTTATCAACAGGGGAGTGGCAGGAGTAGAGAAGGACAAAAGGTACAGAGAATAAGTAGCGTAGACAGTGTGTAGAAAATAGACAGGGGGAAGGTAAGAATAGTATAGGAAATGTAGAAGCTAAAGAACTTATAAGTGTTACATATGGACATGAACTAAAAGGGGGGAATGTGGGTGGGAAGGGGTGTGCAGGGTGAAGGGGAGTGAAGGGGGAAAATGGGACAACTGTAATAGCATAATCAATAAAATATATTTTTAAAAAATAGGTTGTTTTCTAAGGCTGATGTGAGATGCCATGAGGTATACTCCTTGACTCAAAAGAGATTGAAGTTACACCAAGTGCTTCTCTTAGGAGAATGGTGAGTCTTTATGCTGTTGGTGTCCTTAGGAAACATTCTTCTGCAGGCCTTTTTTTTCTGGATCAAGCAAAACTGGTGTGGCATTCTGTGACTGGCTGGATACAGGACTGCTTTATAAGCCTGCACTTAGTAGCTAAAGAGGTATTTTAGGACTTCGAGCCTGGGAAACGAGAAGCAGCTTTCAGCTGTATTTTACTTGATTATGTGATCAGCAAGTCATTAGGCTTGAGTGGGAGCCTATGAGAAGCCCAAAAGAAAGATTATTTGGAAAGTCAGGGGGTGCTTTATAGTCCGTTCATTATGTGAAATAGGATAAAGAGGCATGTGAGCTTTGCATCTGTGGCAAGTGGGCTGGAGGGAACAGGTCCAAGCTTTAGCCTTGGGAAAGTCACTTGTTCTTTCTGACTTTGAAGATCTTGTTCATAAAACCAAAGACTAAATGATTTTTTGATTGAGTATATTAGTAAGGGAATTTCATTTTCTGTGCCATTTCCCTTGGTTCGTGTCCTTATTTACTCTGACTTGACTATTCCAATTATTTCCTAGTGTGGAGTCATACATTTCTCTATTCCATCATCCACATTCCTCTTATATCTCTCTAAAACACAAATCTGATCATTTCACTATTCTGCTTACAACTCCTCAGCCGTTTCCTATTTCCTGTAAAATAGGCTGAATTTCTTTTGTGTAGCCTTTAAAGCTCATTATGACTTGGTCCCATTTACATCTCCAACCTTATTGGTCTTTTTCCCTCATGATATATCCATAGTTACACCTTACCCATCCACAAACATTATGAACATGTGCAAAATAGACCTATTTTGCTCTAGACCTTCTCTGTATTTCTACTCATATATATTTATATTAATTATTACCTCTGAAATTCCCTTGCTCATCATTTGCTCCTAATATTCTTCATTTCATTCTATGAAATTCAAATAAAATACTTTCCCCACAAAAAGAGTTGACCATCTCTGACTTTATGGCCCCATTGGCACATACTTATATTTGATTATATTTATTATTCTGTATTAAAATCCTTTATTCACAATTTTTCCCTCACCATCCTTAAATCTTATTTGCGTGTATTTAGTTTCTTGTGTATCTAGTGGTTGCTACCTAATAGGTTCTCAATACATGTTGCTCTGATGGAACTAGCATTAATAAATGTTAGCTCGTTAAAGGCAGGGCCTTTCATATTTTCTTCCTCATTGTACACTCAGCACTGTACGCAACATCTGAAACACAATATGTGATCATTAAGTAATTGTTACATGAATAATAAATAGATTGATGCATGTATTAGTAGGTTTTGTTTGAAGCTATCCACCTATGTTCATCTCTACTATTATTGTCCTAAGGAAGTTTTTAATTAGTAAGTGATGATAATATGGTGGAATGGTAATTTATTTTGAAATATAGTATTAGTTTAACTTGAAAGAAGAAAAAAATAAATTAAAAACAACTTGTCTTTTTAAATTATTCATACTTAGAAAATAGGCTTAAAAACTGGTCCTTTTATGCCTCTCATTATGTACTGCTTTCAAGGTCAGAAGGATTTTTACCTTTATTCTACCATGTATGTGATTTATTACCTGTTCCTTGTGTTGTCAGTTATAATTTATATAATGTTAATCAGTTTCCTCACTTTAAAAATGGATATACTAATTCTTATTGGCTTTATAGTGATGATGTGAAGCCAATCTGTAGGGAAGTGGTTTGTTAGCTATAAAGTGCCATAGAAAGGAAAGAATGTATTATTCTATTCATATAGGCCCCTAATTCTAAGGTTACTCTTCATGTCTAAATCAAGTCCTCTTTCCTAAACTTTAATACTAGCTTCATAAGGTCCTATCCTGTGGAAATGAAGATTAACCATTTATGTCAATTTAGGGAGGGGATGCATATTTTATTTAATGTTTTATTCAATACTTTCAATTTCTTCTCCACATATATTAGCTTGGGCTGCCATAACAAAATAACATAGACTCGGTGGCTTAAGTAACAGCAGCTATTTCTCACAGCTCTAAGGCTGAGAAACCTTACATTAAGGTGCTGGCTGATTAATTTCTGAAGAGGGCTCTTTTCTGGGCTTACAGACAACAACCTTCCCTCTGTGTCCTTACATACCATCAAGAGACTGAGTCCTCTGGTGCCTCTACTAATTCTACATTAGATCAGAGAGCTACCATTATTACCTGTTTAACCTAATTACTCCTGTAAAGGTGCTATCTCCAAATAACGTAACATTGAGGGTTGGGGTTCCAACACCTACATGTGGAAGGGACGCAGTTTTGTCCACTGCATCCCACCAAATAACAACCAAGGGATTCTTTCATGCTGTGCCTCCAGGGTTTCGATGGATACCTGTGCTTCATCCTGGTTACATGTATTTAAGTGAACTGGCAGAATATCTTTGCATGTAAGTATAAGTGTATACATGTGTATATATTCATATATACGTGTGTATAAATTTACTGATTTATTCTTACATTTAACTTTATCTCTGGGACGCATGAACCCCAATATTTCCATCCCAGAATCTCTACTGGCTATGATTAAAGTTTAATCAGGTTTTTGATTTTGGCAATGAAGAAAAAAACCTACATTTTTGTTAATGTTATGAATTAGCAGGAGATATTCAAAATAGAGTTGCCTACATGTTGTTTGAAAATTGTTTACAGCAAATAATGAACAAAGCAAATCAGATTGCCAAAGGCCTGGCTGTTGAGAAAGTGTAGCACATTATTAATTAAAATACAAGTCAGCTTTTCCAGCACTTGTAGCCCATGGGTATCAAATGTACTCCACTTGATTGAATCAGGTAGTAGCAGCACGGGCATTTTTTATTTTGTGCTGGAAGGGATAACAAAAATGTAAAGCTGTTTTCTGCTACTTCATTTGAAAAAATATTATTTTGGAATGAAGGCCTACCAGCTGCAGCAGACAGGCAGAAATAATATAAAAATCCACATTATACCCTTGCACTGTGATTTTAAACAAGGGGTCCGCAACCTCAGACACTCTCGCAGTATTGTGTTATAGGCAGACCTTTGTCTATGGCCAAGGAAACAGTTTCCATGGAGATGCAAGGCATTTGACAATGTTCACTGTTTCGGTGAAGAAAATTAATCCAAGCAGGAGACCAGTTTATAGTTATAAGATTTCTTTTTTTTTTCTGTGCAGGAGGAGGCAAAGAAAGAGTTGAGAAGTAGCATAGAAGAAAAACATATCTGCCTTTTGGGTATTCTTTTTAACATGCTGAAGTCAGTGAAATTTTGAGAAATCACAAACTGTTTCCAGTTTCAGTGCTGATGGGAATTCTCAGGTGAAAGTAAAAATAGTAAAGAGAATGTGATCTTTTATAATACACTTAAATATTTAGCGTACCCCTAGGATAAATCGGGAAAAGAAATAATGCTGAGGTTTTTTAAATTCAAGTACCATTAACTATTAAACTAGGAGTGATACTTTTTAATTCTGCCTTGCTCTCAGTTCTTCATGCACAAAAATCACTCTTAGGTCATTCCTATACATCCTTTATCTCTATATCTTGGGAAATAATTGAAAGAGTAGGTTTTTATAAATGTTTGTTGAATGCCATGGACATACCAACTCATGATGCTCTGTGGAAGAATAAATAAAGTAATTTTAAAGAAATTTTGATGCTATCTAGAGAGTCAGCTCTACTCAAGTCAGAGACCCATCTGGATTTAATCCAGTCGATTGATTCCTTAACACTCTCAGGTCACTAGTGTTGGAGTGATCATTTACAGATGTTAGGGCAATTGACAGCAATGCCCAGCTGAAGAACTCGGCTTTCTGCGATGAGCAGAACCACTGTTGAGAAAAAGAAACAGAGTGAGTCATGTACCTTTTGACCTGTGGGACCTTGGTCCAGAAGTGCCATTCCAATTGTTAGTGTATTTTGGGGTAAAATTAGTCACCTCTGGCCATTGGGTTGGACTTCTTCCTCCCTTATCCCATTCATAGGTTTGAACTCTTTACATGGGCAGCAATGGATGACATTAATCTCTGTCTTTCGCAGGCAGCTTTCCTGGGTTTAAATGAACGTGTTCCTACAGCTCTCAAGTTAAGGAGTTCAATGATGCAATGGAGTTCAGTTAATTCTCTTTTGTTTTTGTCCAGGTCTATCATAGTCTAATTCATAATCATTGTTTGAGAGACAGTTTTTAGTCTGCTAGTTTAGTTAGACAGTGTGCATCATTTAGAAAGCTTTCCTTGAATAAGAAAACTCTGCACTGACCTAGGTTCGTGATGTCTTGACAGTGTTCCTTTGGCCTCAGAGAGTTGTCAGCTATTGGTCATAGAGCTGTAGTGGGAAGGATCTGGCTTCTGTCTCCATTCCAGAAGCAACATTCTGTCTAGCCCACTAAAAGGGGTGTTTTACAAAGGCAAATGACATGGTCTCCTCCCCCTCTCCCTCCTTCTTGTTTTTCCCCCTTATAAAATACAAGCTAAATCTGCCTGTTTCTCCCCTCTGTCATGTCCTCTTCTTTCATTTCGACCTTCTAGTGCCCAGTGTGAGGTCATTACATCCTTTTCAGTCATTTCAAGCCTGTGCCCTGTCCACACTTCCTCTGGAACTCCTTCCTCCCCTTATTCTTTTTCTCTGCCTGCTTTAGGTACAAAATGGGTTTCTTCCTTCCAAATCCCTATTCTGCCAAAAGAATTTGCCTTAGAAATTAAAAGTCATGTACAATATTATAAATTGGCCATTAATATATGAGTAGTCACATTTTTTTCTCCTTTCTCCCAGACTTTTAAGCTGTTTGCCTAGCGAGGAGACAACAGGCAGTTTCACAGCTTTCTTGGCCTTTCCTGTGTTTTTTACTTCCTCTCTCTTGTGGGGATGTAAATCTTCATTGCTATGGAGCAACTGATTGTGACCTTATGTGTTAGTATTTCTGTTCCCTGAGAACTAAAAATAGGCCTTAATCTTCTCAACATGTGAGGATCCAAAAGGGGCTCTTTGATTAATAGCTGCCTCTACAGAGTGGCAAGCGTGTCCTCCTTTGAGCGCACTGTGGGTGGGGGAGGGGAGCTGGCGAAGGGGGGCCCCGCGCTCTCGCGTTACTGTGTATTGCCTGGTTCCCGGAGTCCAGCTCTTCCCTGACTCCTGTGTTCCACTAAGAAAGCCACTTCTGTAGGCAAACATAAGCTGCATGTTTTTCTGTCATTTTGAAGTTTATTTCAGTTTTTTTCATTTTACATTTCAGTTCTCAAAAATTATGTACAACCACATTTTATTGCATAACAGAATGCTAGAGAACCTGGTCCTCAAAGTGCCCAAGCAATTAAATACACAAATCCTCCTTCCCTCCTCCTCCAAAACAAGACCTAAACATTAAAGTCCAAATAATACTTTTCTTTAAAAAACTCACTGGCTCCCTTTGCAGGGGTGAATGAGATTCCAGTTGCCGGTAGTTCTGATAGGCTCAACACCTGCCCATATTTGAAATCCACATTCAAGTACATATTGGGTCAAACCCTAACCAGATGTAGGTACACAGCAAAGTTATTGGATTTCTTGATGATGAATAGAAAGCAGACGATGCACCTGTCTGGTTGCAGAATGGATTTGCATAAAAACGAGGGAAGAGTACACATGCTTGTGTAAAGTGTTGATTAACAGGATCACCTATATATACGTAAAAAAGAAATCACCAACCCACGCAATACAGTCTTTAAATGAAACCATGTGAGGTCCTTAGGAACACACATGTATTTGCTGACAATTAGGAAATGTGTTGATAGGCTAGGGCCATGTTAGAATGATTTGATTTCCTGGCACATTTATCCACTGAAGAAGGGAAATACTGTACTATGCCAGTCAATCAGATATTATATTAAAGAAAAAATTAATTACAGAATGCTGTTTGCCTTTTGATTTTTTTGTACTTAAGGTGGGAGGAGGGGGTGAAGATTAGGAAAGAAACTACTTTATGCTAAGTGAAATAAGCCAGGCAGTGAAAGACAAATACCATATGATCTCGCCTATACGTGGAACCTAATCAACAAAAAAATAAGCAAGCAGAACACAACCAGAGACACTGAAATAAAGAACAAACTGGCAGTTACCAGAGAGGGGCATAGAGGGGTAATGAGGGATAATAGGGGAAGGGCCCTCAAGAAACATGTACACAGGACACATGGACAAAGCCAAAGGGAGTGGGTTCAAGGGTGGGAGGTGGGGATGGGTGGAGTGAAAATGAAGACAACCCAACTTGAACAACAATAAAAAAAATGAAAATAACACTTAAACACAGATGTTTATAGTAGTGGCATTATTCATAATAGCTAAAAGTAGAAACAATCCAAATATCCATTAAAAGAATACATGAACAAAAGGTGATATGTCCATACAATGAAATATTATTCAGTAATAAAAAGAAATAAAATATTGATATATTTTAATTAAAAATAATTTTTATTACATATAATTTCTTGCAGTAAAATTCACAGATTTTACTCCATAGTTCTGTGAGTTTTGAGGAGTATACCTGTGTAACCACCACCAAAAAAAAAGGAAACTACTCATGGAGACCTGAAGTACTGGGAGAGTAACCTGTTTTTACTGAACACAAAGTGTCCAAGATTGGTAATATGCCTGGTACTAATGCTAGAATTCATATTATCAACTTTAATCAACTGACCTGAAGAGGAGTTTCTCACTGAAATAACCAAGAAAAGTGAAAACCTGAAAATTTGTGCATGTATGTTCCCATAAAAATTTGTACATGAACGTTCATATTATCATTATTCATAATAGTGAAAAGGTGAAAACAATCCAGTTTCCATCAGCTGATGAATGGATAAATAAAATACAGTATATCCATACAATGAAACGTTATTTGTTGTAAAAGGAAACAGATTCCTGACATATGCTACAGCATGGATGAACCTTGAACACATTCAGTTAAGTAAAAGAGAACAGTCACAAAAGGCTACACTTATATGATTCTGTGTCTCTGAAATATTAAGGATAGGCTGATCTACAGAGACAAAGAGGAGGTTAGTGATTGCCTCAGGCTGCAGGCAAGGGCACAGGGCAATGGAGGGTCACTGTAAATGGATACCATGTTTCTTTTTTGGGTGATGAAAACATTTTAAAATTGATGGTGGTGATAGTTGTATGACTCTGTGAACACACTAAAAATCATTGAATTACACACTTTAAAAGGGTGAATGTTATGGTATGTGAATTATATCTTAATATAAGAATAGATAAGTGAATAAACAAAAAATTCAACCCCTCGAATAATTACCTCTTATAGATATAATTGGTAAAGAGGAGGATTTATGAAAATTAATTTATAAAAATGAGAATATGGATTTCTAGAAGAGTTATAAAAAGCTAGTCTAATAAAATACATGCCACCATGTAAATATAATCTATCCACATCTTTCACTTGTTACATTAACAATCCTTGACTCTTTGGATTACTTCACATTGATTAGCAAACGAAAGGGTGAAAAGCAGGAAAAAACTTGAAGCGAGAATGTTAAACAACTTCTGCAGTAATCTCATTCGTACTCAAAATAAAACTAGTGTTTACAACACAAGAATTTTCCAGATGGCCATGTAAATGAAGGCTCAGGAATATGCTGCATACCATATTATTGTTATTTAGTATTTATTGAGCACTCACAGAATTCAAGACACTGAAAAATAAACTACAACCTCACTTATGCAAATCATAACCTAAAAAGCATATAAAGTCATATTCCCCACTACTGTCTTCAATGGATTAATAATGCATGCAATATTCCAAAGGTCAGAGCTCAATCATATTAATATTGGTGCCAGGAATATATCTTGTTTAAATTAACCTGTTTTCTTTATCCCCTCTCTTTTCCTGGATATTTTTCCTGATATATTTCTAGTATTTTAATACCATAGTAAAATCCCTGATATTAAAATTCTAGCAATACATGTTTTTTGCAACATACAGCATTATATATGATTAAGATTTTCTTAGAATTTTATTCTACTAAAATTACCCTTTGCAATGACGCTTCCAAATCTACACCATTGACCCAAACCCTTCCTTACTGAAGGGTTTGTTAAGTTAACCAAGATAATACTTAAAGATCTTAAGTGTCATATTGTTAATTGAGAAAGCAACAATATTAGAATTTCAATACCAGGACTCTCTTAACTGCATGCAGAGGCTAAACATTATTTACGAAATTGACATACACCTCATTTTCATTTCTTAGCTCCAGGCTGACTTAGAAACTGACAGGAAACTTGTAAAAAGCCTTTAGAAAGGATGAATCTTCATAGGTTTTTACAACATTATTCATTATAACAAGGGGAGACAATTACATGCTTTTACACCCATAACATTCCGAAGCTGCCATGTACTGGAATTTTCTACATGGGTGCATATCTCCCGGAATTTGAAGTTTCCTCATGGGATACTGTGATAAATAAATTCAATAAAAAGAAAAAAATCTTACATAGTTGAAGAAAATTTTAGCCCGGGCTGATTATACAATAGGGATGAAAAGGGAAAAAAAAGATTTCAATTAATTAAAAGATTATCAAAGAAGATCAACCTATATGCTATGGCTTATTATGTACGAGGTCAGGTCTTTCCTATAGTCTTCCATCATACACCCAAACCTGACATCTGGAAAATGCATTGGAGAGACTAAATCCACTTATCTTTAAGTTTTTAGAGTAACATGAAAAAGTTATTTCTAACAGTGATAATGATTTTAACCTAGGCTATCCTCTTAGTGAATTCATATTGCATTTTTTCTTAGAGCAGGGGAAAGCAACTCCATATTACTAGGATTTTTTCATGATCAGTTTATAGTGAGTGTTACTGTTAATAATGTGCATTCTTCTAATGCCACAATCCTCTAATTTACTCATTAGAGAGAACGATGTTCTAAGATAGCTACTGTTTTGGTGACATGCTGACAAGTGGTGACAGTAATAGACAATTTACAGCAAAATTTGCATAATATTGGCTTCTGGGCATATATTTATCCTATATTTTATGTGTCTGTCATATATCTTTTTATGTGAACACTATGTTCATAGTAAAGACTTTAGATTTTCTTTTTTAAAATCTAAAACAAGATTAACAAAATAGCAAATGCTGAAACATGAATGAATTGAATTAGCAACTCCCTTGTATGAAGAGCAAGGAAAAAAGCTCCTCAAATATTAGATTGGCCCCCACTTAAGGTCTCGCACTTTCCAATAGTATTTAATTACACAAAATGGCAAATTGCATCTGTAAAGTGACTCACTTTTATTAGTTTAGCGTATTAATAGTGAAAGATGATCCCAGCTACATAAAAGGCACAAGTAGAAACTTTAGGTATAAATTGATATTGAAAATAATTTCAATAATGTTTGTATTTTGGGTTCCTCAGCTGCGATTTTGTACCAACCGGTGAAACATTTCTTTGGAAAGGTCAAGAGAATGTGTAAAAAAAATGCCGAGTACCCAGTGTCCCACTTCTGAAACCTCATTACATCCTGCCACCTCTCCTTTCTCATCACCCACGTATTCATCAATCACCTATGTGAGGCTAGGGCTACACACATGTGATTGAAACTGTCCCCTGATATCAAGTGGGCTTCTGGCAATCAGAACATTAAAAAAAAAGAAGAAGAAAGAAAGAACAGGGAAAAGCACCCTGGCCAGTATGGCTCAGTTGGTTGGAGTGTTATCCCATAGACTGAAAGGTCATGGGTTTGATTCCAGGTCAGTTGACATACCTAGGTTCTGGCCCTCATGAGAAGGCAACCGATTGATTTTTCTCTCTCACATTGATGTTTTCTTGTCTCTCTCCCTTCTTCTCTCTCTAAATTCAATGAAAACATCCTCAGGTAAAGATGAAAAAATAGATTATAAAATTTTCATTATTGTCCTGACTTTATTTTATTCATGGAAAGACAAGGAAGGGAAGAATAACACCACAGTATACCCACAGGTCAGATTGTGGCTTTTAAAGGAGATTAGTCTGCTCCTCATCCACTGAATGATTAAATAGTTGTGCAAAATCACGAAGGAACATTTTTTAATATCCTTCAATGAGTAAGGGGATGGACAAGGACATCTACTAGCAACTGTGTAGGATCCTCTTTAAAAAAAGTCAAAGGTGGATTGGGACAAAGTGTTAACTCTTTTCTTAATAGTGATTCTACCACCTGCATAGGTGCTGCCATTGTATTCCTGTAAAGAAACTATATATGTACTTCTCTTTCAAATGTAAGTATTTATTAAGAAGACACAACGAAAATAAAGATTTTGTTATTTCTGTACCAGTAAGTTAGGGGCAGAGGTTGAAGATAGGGGAAACGTAGAGGTCCCTATAGATAACATCATTATCCCAACATTTTGGCTCTTATAAAGAAAGTAATTTTGAGAGAGACTTATTAACAAAGAAAATAAGAGGTCATTTTCAGAGAGCCTAGTAAAACAGGTGGAAAGATTATGATAACCATGTAATCCACCTACTAGCATGGTACAAATTGAAACTTTCTGTTACAGCTCAAGAATATAAATAGAAGTAAAAGGTGGCATTATTATATGAATAAATGAGTTAGTCAATCAATCACTGACAAAGCATACTCTGTAATCAAAAGATTTTTCATGTTATGATTAATTCCATGTAATACAAGCCTAAATATTACATAAACCCCTCTGACATTGAGTTATACTTCATAAGACAGAAAGGGCACTTTCAGCAGCCAAAGAATGGCAGACAGTCAGAAACAGTTCTCTTGGATTTCAGGATCTGGGTGGCCACTATCCAAACAGAATCTGCGGATACTTTGAAAGTCTAAGTATATATTTGCAGGGTCTAATATGGTAGCCACTAGTCATGCATGGTTACTTCGTTCTGGTAGAGTCAGAATTGAAGAAAAGGAACAAACTCTCTGGAACTAAGCTATTCACACATTGTAAGCATGGAATGTACACCAGGTAGTCTATGTTAGTGGGGGAAGCATTGGCTATTGAACAGATATTTATCCTCCTAGACACATAAATTACAGTAGCACATATTGAATGTGTATGTATTGTTGCAGGGCTTTCACATTAAACTCAAAAGCCATGAATTCTGAGCATCATGTTGGAACAGAAGTTCACCAAAGAACATGTATTTAATGTCAGTTCAAATTCACCTTTTGCCAGATATGCTTAGGAGACTCTTTCACTAAAGAACAAAATGTTCTTCTTCTAGCAAAAAGGAAGGATGATAATTGATAAAATGGCCAGGACCACTTAAAACTCAAAATGGTGTTATATGTCTAAATTAAGCCAGGATGGAAGAATCCAGAAACATAACATTTTGATTTTGCCTTTTCTTTCTACCTTGTCTTATGCCTTAATCTTTACTGTATTGTTTCCATCATCATTTAGTCCCCTTATAACCCCCACCCCCAGCAATCACTACATTGTTGCCCATGAGCCTTTTGCCTATTTGCTTCATCTCTCTACCCCCTAACCAAAACCCCCACAAGCTGTCATCTGCTCTCCATCTCTGAGTCTGCCTCTGTTCAATGGGAGGAGGTGATGTCCTGTAGAAGAGTTGTCCTGGGCCTGTGGTGATCACCCACTGTGCTGGTGCCAGAAGACAGCTGCCGTCCTTCTCAGCTGCCGACACTCTCACAGGCACTTCCTGACAATTCTTCAGCACGAACTTTATTCTGATGGTTTCCTGATCCATCTGTTAACTTCTATTTTGCATAGATTTCCAAAACCAAAAATTGAGAAAAAGGATAAACTTCCCAGAGATTCAAAATGTTTCAATAGAGGAACTTAGTCTTACACTTCAGTGAGAGTGGGTTTACGCTCTGGGAGAATCTTAGTAAATAAACCACAATCATATTTTATTACCAGAAGTGCAGATTTCATTTCTTTTATGAAGACAAGGCCATAAACTTCCTCAAAGACAATGTCCCTTTACATGGACTAAGGGTTTTCAAAAGTTTAAGAAACCCTAGATATGGAAAATATGAGAAAATGGGTATTTTTTTGCTTTTTATTCCCCACCTAGGTGCAGAAGAGTGAACAAGTATTATTAATAATTCTTAGGCTGCTCATCTGAAACTATAAAATCTGCACTTCGTAGTGAACGAGAGAAGGCATTTTATAGAGGAAAGGAATCTAGCGTTCTTAGAGGCATTTACAAATAAACTGTCATTTCTTTCCTCAGTGGCCAGCCTGTTCTGTATGCACGTCTCCAAATTTATCACATGCCGTTGCCTTCCCCTTGCCCCCATAAACTTGCACTTCCCCAACAGATCCATCCTCACCGCTCTGTAAACAGAGCACACCCTTCAGAGCTCCTCACCCAGTTAGTTCCTCCTTTCTGGAATTTCTTTTTACCATCTCCCGCTCTACCTTCCATTTCATCACTTCAGACCAGTTCAAATACCAAGACTCCTTCAGTAGTCATTTCCAACAATACAGGCAGAGGCAGCCAGCCTCTCTCTCTTTAGATTTCAGGGTTACTTTTCCACACCTGTGAAAAAGCAGTTGCCATATTTTAATTATCTATTTATTTGTCTGCCTCTTCCTTCAGACTTTTTAATAGTAGTTTCTACACTTTTTTAAGTGGAACTGCCATTAAAAACACAGGTTTACATGGGGATCCAGAAGACACACAGAGGCACACTCACACAGACACAGACTGGAGCACGGCTCCTATGGAAGAACATGCTCCCCTAGGAGCACTGTTGGTTACAACCTATTGTGTGGATTCACAACTCAGTAATGGGCCACAATTGCCTCCTGCCCATTTTTGCATCCTCATTGTCTAGCACGTGGTAGGGACTAAATAAATACTTGTGAGTTTTGAATTTCTTGAGCCAGTTTCATTGATTATTGCATTTTTAATGGACAGCAAAATCATGAATTAATTTTTAGTATAAGCATTTCCTGCCCAAGTTATTTTAATTAGTTGATTTTGAGCTCAAGAGTGTTCTATTCAAGCTAAATATGTTTAAAAAATAAAAAGATAGTATCTGTCAAGAAAATAGTTAACTCTGGTTCTCTATTTTTACATTTTGTTTGTTTCCTGTTCTTAGTTGTTGACTTTCAGTGTTTGACAGACTATAAATTTTATATTATAAATTTTATGGTCACAATCCAGACTCTGGGTTCTTAACAGATATTAATAATCACACTAGAAACATTTTTCTTGGTCCAATGGCAACCTTTGATGTTTGTAACCAGGAGTAAATAGAACATTCAGTTCCATCCATGCGCTCATTTTGAAGCTTAGAGGGGATAAGTCTGGCTTTTTCTTGATGCTAACAGCTCAGTGGAAGTGGGGAGCTTGTGAAAAATCAGCCATGACTAAACTATGGATCCAGCTGTCAATGTATTGATTTTTATTATTATTTCTATAGAATTATTTCTAACAAATAAAAAATGAAAATAATTCTCTCTATGTTTTAGATCACGGGCTCAAAATACAATCAAGAGGTGCTTAGTATCACTTATGATTAACACTTGGAGTCAGAGCTTCCCATGATTTTGATGCTCCCCCAGCCCCACAGCTTCTGCCTGTTGGAGAAGCCGGAGTACAGCTGCATACAAAGGTGTTTCAAAATGATCCAAATTCATTATATGGCCTCAATGAAGCCCTTACCATTATTTATAGAAATATGGTTCTGAAATAATTTTCCTTTTTTCTTCAGACTCCTCCCCACTCCAGTCAAGTACATTGTGTAGAACCAAAATATTTTTTAAAAATAATATAAGTGGAGCTTTAGCAAGAAAACTGCAGGAGGCTTCTGCCTATTTGGCCACAGAAAAGCACCTACTAAAGTCCTGGGCTCCACCCAACACCGCATTCAACCCACAATTTCAGAACAGAACTAAATCTGGGGCTGAGAACTAAGCATTGCTGAAGACTACAACAGCTCCTTCCAAACACAGATGGTTGGCCCCCATCTTTCAGAGAGTCTAGTTCTTTGTGTCTGGTGTGGCATTCAGGCACATGGACTTGAAATACCTCTGATGCACGCTTGAGTTTGAGAACTGATGATAAGGATGACATGGACTCATGCCATTTCACAGCCTTCTTAGCAGTTGGCTAAGCAACCTGCCATTTACAAAGGGAGCCGGGTTGGAGCCAGGTCTGAACATCAAGAGCTGAAAATATGACATCAAAACTCCCAGGCCTATTCTGGGCACTTGATATTGCGCCTTTGTGACTCAGAAACACAAATGTCACTAGCCATAAGCCCACTATTCTCTAGGAAGTTATGGGCCTCTTTGTAGTGCAGGCCTTTACCCATGAGAATCACGGAGGAACAACTCTGACGAAGAAACCGTAGCTCTAGGATGGCGGACTGCCAGGGCATCTACAGAACTGAAGAGCTGGGTGCAGAGGACAAGAGGGTTCAGTGGTCCTTGTGGTGTTTTCTTTTCCCACTTTATTTCCAGTTCCTACTTTAACTCCATCTGGACTTTACAGGGATGATCATTCAGGAATTTATGGCCATGAGGGAAAGAATGAATGTCAAGAAACAAATGCTAAGGAAAAGTGTGGGAAAAAAACCATTATTTTGCAGATAAATTCCATTTCTTTTACTGATATTTCAACATGCCCCTGTGTTTGTATCCACAGATAAAGTTGTCATTACCATCTTGCCATGTAGTAGTTGCCATATTTGTGTCCGGAAGGTTACAGGCTGATCTTCTCCAACCATGGTGGTGGGGACAGCAGTGACACCACTGCCAAACCACCTGAAGCTAAGAGCACAGGCTCTGCGGCTGGATTGCCTGGGATTGAGTGTTGGATCCAAAGCTTCTTAGCTGCGTGACTGGTAAAGTTACTGAACGTATGACTCAGATTTATTTGTTAAGGTGATGGTGATAATAATAATATTTTAACTACCTTGTAAACTTGCTAAGAAGTGTAATTGTTTAATATTTATAAAGTACACTGAACAGTGGTTAGTGCATCAATGTGCTAAGTGTCTGTTAACTAAAGAAGAGTATAAAAACCAACCTTTGTTTCTGTGTGCTATACACTAATTCTTTGCAAGCATCCCATCATTTAACTCTCCTCACCACTTCACGTAAACCAAAGCAAAGAGGGCGGATGAAACTCACACGGATAAATGTGAGAAAGTCAGTGGCAAAATTCAAATGATACAACATGGGCATCTTTAACTTCTATAATGTTTGCACAGTTAAAGTTCCTTGTTTTGCTGGCAGAGTTTGGACCTGACTCTCAGATGATCAGATATCATTAAGGGAGGTGAGGAGAAAGAGTGGGAGAAGAAACAGAATACTAAGGAGAGAATAATCAAGGCAGTTTTAGTTGCTGCAGTCTTTATTCCCTGTTAGGCATATGATGATTTCAGTATCAAAGTTTTTTCTATGGAAATTATAATTTTATACATCTTTGTGTATCTATGAATTTTTAAATGCATTCAAGTGCTGGGGCTTGATTAATGTCATTTGTCTGTTTTGCTTGTTATCTATGCATGTAACAGTTGGAAGGACTCCCTTTGACATCCTCACAGCCATTCTTTTGCCTTCATGGGAAAAGTGTTAGGGGGGTTCCCTGACTCCTATGACCGGAGGCAAGGGAGACAATCTTACCAGAAGCCCACCCAACTGAGTGCCACATTTCACTGAAGTTCCATTCCCACGGCAAAACCTCCCCCCATGCTCTACTAGCTGCAAAATGGCCTCTTGCACAACCTTCTGGGAGAGGCAAGCTCAGGCTTCAGTCAGAATTGCATGACGTTATTTCCTCTCATCCTGTATTAGTCACATGCTCATCCTTTTTCAAAAAAAATAGTGGATGAACAACTCTGTTTGTATCTCCCTGAATCTCAAAAAGATCTTTGTATGCAGAGCTATTACAGACAGGCCAGTGATTATGGGATCATTTATTTATATTATCATGGCACAATAGAAGTCACTTTGGCCCTTGAAAGTATTCTAGTGACTCATGATATTTTTTCCGATGTTTTTTGACCTTCGCCCCTGTCCGTATTCTCTTATCTCTGATAAATTTGCTTCAAAACTACAGAAAAACCACAGCTGCATTTGTTGATCAGGGACTCAAAAGAATGAAAGTAACTGTTTTCATGAGGAATCTTTAAAAGAGACAAAGTTAGTTTCCTGTTGTCTACATGTTTCCAGATATCAAGGGATTTCGGAAATGAAAGTTGCCATTTCTTGTTTGGAAGATACTTTCGCATGATTAAAAATAGAAAAGTAATGGAGGCATCATTAAGATCAGCAGAACCGTATGTTTTGTTATTATATTCAGCATTATAAATGAGATGACATGCAAATCACAAGGAATGGATGATAGAAAGCAATAATAGATTAAATGTGTTTAATCATCTTAAGGGACAAATGTGATTATCAGAATATAAAATATTAAATGTCGAAGTCAACAAAAATGTGTAAAGCTAACAAAAGAAGACGTTAATTTATGGAAGTTATGCAAAGTGTCTCAGGCCTCCAGAGGGTGCTATTGCCTTTACACAGAAATAGACTTAATTACTAACACATTCTCCTGAAGA
This sequence comes from Anoura caudifer, assembly GCA_004027475.1. NCBI lineage: Eukaryota > Metazoa > Chordata > Mammalia > Chiroptera > Phyllostomidae > Anoura > Anoura caudifer. The sequence goes on along the minus strand of PVKU01000013.1, from coordinate 700,713 downwards.
AAAAAAAAAGAAATAAAAGAATTTTGAGCATCTCTAATTTACTTCCACATAAAAAAGGAAAGAAACAGTAACCATAACAGTAAATTTCTAAAAATTAACTTTGTTAAATGAGGCTTATCTCATTTAACAAACTTGATTTTTAAACTTGAAGATCAGTTATCTAATAAAAGAATGTCAAAAATATAAAGTCATTTTAGATAATATTTAGAGTAATTTTCACTTGAATAAAGTGAAGTGGCATTATTCATAGGCATTAAATTGACTTTATGTTCAAAAATACATTTAAAGATTTAAAATCCTTTAAAGTTTTTTGAGTATCAATAAAAAATCACCACAAATATCTTTTTTAGTAGAGAAAGTGCAGGTTTGGAAATACAAATAAAGTCTTTACCTAAGTAAAATGATTTTACACTATCATAATCTAGCATTTCATACATATTCTTACAGTATGAGTGATACTACCTACTGAGAAAAATCAATCAGAGAGGCAGTGACAAGAAAACAGCAAATTGGTTCTTTGCATTATCCCAAAGCTACATGACAATGGTGGATGGATACATATCTTACAAGATTTGAACTTATATGATATGGTTGCGCATTTGTATACTCAGCTGTAATCTGTTGATATTTTTTTCAAATCATATTAGTTCTTTAAAAGAACAATGATTAAAATTGACTCAAGTAATCCTTTCTGAAATTCACTGACATATTTGTTTTGTTTTGAGCTTTGACAGTTATTCTGAATTCTTATCATATTTACAGAATTGTTTGAATCATAACATTATTCTAGACTCATTAATTACTGTTGGAATTTCATACAGAAATATCCTAGGAAAGCAATAAAGAAAAAATTTAAATTGCTTCTCACTTTTAAGTTTCTTACTTGCACTTCCCCTGGTTAAAATAATCCTGGCATTGTTTAACCCAAGGTAAATTGTTTTCCTCCACAGTATAAAGTGAGAGAAAAAAAAGAACTAGCAAGTATTTAACTCTTCATAATACATTAGTTAACGACATCATGTAATTCAGGCAATTAAACAGAAAACAATTGAATCTAAAATGTGTTCCCAAATTTAAAACATTTTTTTGTCATTTAGAGAAAACAACCCATTGGGGAAAGTACAGAATAATTGATGAGTCATACTTAATCATTGAAATGATTACTAGTAAATCCAGGTTTGGAAGTTAAGCAACATGTATGATGAAATGTGAGGATGCTGCTAGAGAATTTGTGGAGCACAATTAAATGTACATTGTACATGTACACTCCCATGTACATCATATGTACAATGGCATATACCATTTCTCTAACGCTCCTCTCTCAGGTTCAAAGCTAGCATAGAATCCATTTGCTTCACATTTCTTGGAGGGGGAAGGGTATTACTGTCTCCTATGGCTACATGAGAAGAAAATAACCAGAACAGGAGCAAAGCAAGAGCATAGGGAGGCAGATGGGTGGCAGTTGCCCGTGTTTGTGGGTGACTGTGGACGCAGATGGACCTGTCAAATGTTTCACTTGAGCTGATCTGGATGACATCAGGACAGTTTCCATCAACGAAGCTCACAAGTAAAAAAATAAGACAAAATACAACATTCTGTTTTCTTGTCTCACAAAATATCCTCATGGGGGCCTATAAGTCATCTGATAGAGAGACCTTTATATTGTTTGGGGGGAATATTTATGTGTTCAGTACACTAGAGGATAGCTAAGAAAAGGGTGCACAGGCTCAGGGTAATGGCATGCTGTTGAGAAAGCACCCACATGAGCTTCTGGCCCTTTTAACCTTTCGTCCTTTTTTATACGCCCTTGTTATTGGGCCATAGTAGCCCCTGTCATGGATACCATATTCTCCATGTAGGCAAAAACTGTCAGCACTATATAGTATTTGGTGCTTTAAGACTGAAAATAACAGTTAAGAATAAAAATAACAAAGAGAACATTTGTTAGATTCATGACCTTGAACATTTTCCTTAAGCCTTACTTTTCACAATTCCCAAATAGAAACACTTGTGGTTAAACACTTAGATATAGCCTAAATAAGGTCATGTATTTTAAAGTACTTTGGAAACTATAAAGGGCTCTACTGTATTAGCCTACTATATATAGTATGCAGTTTTATTTCAGGTGAGATCCAGGCACATGTTACAGCACTAGATTCTTATTCCTTTCTTAGGAAAAGACAGATTAGGACTTGAAGTAATAGAGTGCCTTATTTGAATAATTACCCTGGATTAAAATCAAAGATGGAGTGAGTCTTCCCTAAGATCTCTTCATTTAGGATGAGTGTGAGTGATGAGAAATTGTTGTTCCCTCTTCACCCTTAACTGTTGAACAACATCTTATATGGGCTACAAGAAGGTCACCTAGAAGAGACACCACAATTTCTAAAATGACCCACTGGATACCCATCCTGCTCAGAGATGTACATGTGCAGGACAGTGTGGTTGATAATGATCCAGATTAGATATCTTGTTCCAACCTAAATAATCAGTATATGCAAAGGCAATTGTTGTTGTCTGATGTTACATATCCTCCCCAAACAGGACAAGGCAGAGGTTACAAAGAATCAGTTCTTATATTTACAACCTTAATTTTGAAACCAATAAGTTATCATCCCACTGGGAAGAGAATCATTTCAATAAATAGGGTTTAGATAAGCATCATGAGGTTGGACTCTTACTTATTTAGCTTATTTACTGTGTCTGAAGGAATACTAGAAATTACCATGACGCTCTTTGCATTCAAGAGAGGGAAAGCGTGTCGGCATAGTATACCAAACAACAACAAAAAAGGAACACTCACTGAGGATATTTGGAAACGACGAAGGATGGTAATATGAGAGAAAAATGGCTGACTATGAGACTGAATATCAAATTCTTAGCAGATTTTTCACACCATGGGCCGGAGATAAGGACTGACATTCTGTGAGCCCAAGTGCATGTCTGCTAACGCAAGGCTGGAGTTAGACTAAACACGCTCAGAATGTCATTTCGGCTCTTACATGCTCTGGTTCCTTTACCCAGATATTTGTGACCCAGGGGCGCATGTGTGTGTGCATGGGTGTATTCTGAAGTGTTATTACTCTTGGAGTAAAATTAAATAGAAAGCAACTGTAGTTTATAATAACAGAAAATAAAATTCAGTCATATGGGGTTAAAACAGGTTGGTAATGTATTTTCTTAAAAGACTAAGTACTTGAAACTCTGTTTTAAGGGTGAACATATGCATACTCACCACCACAATACCTTTTATGTCCTTTATTTAAGTAAAAAAGGGTACTTAAGATTTTAGTGATTCTCATGTGCATATTTTGTAAAGAGGTAGTTTTTTAAAGTACGATTCACAACTTCTCTGGTCACCCATAAATAGATGTTATCTTTCCAAATTCAAACTTGGTGGCTTTGGCCAGAGAATTTCATTTATAAGTCCTTCTGCACAAATTTAAATATCTAAGGTATTGTACTACTGAGTTGGTAACATAATAGCTTGACTTAAATTTTATTGCAACAAATTCCTTCATTTCAGCACGCTACTTTTATTGAGAGGAATATATACTAAACAATGATTTTAAATGTACCTAAAAGTTACTAGATGAATATGTTCATATCTTTTTGTTTTATTCAGTCTACAAATCTGAACTCACATTTATGCAATTGGATAAAAATCTCACAATCATAGTTTAAATCCTATCCGTTTGTGAGGATTAGCCTCTTCAACTAATTCAGTGAGGTAGTAACCCCTACCGTTCTTAATTTAAGACTATATCTGCAGGAAAACCTCACAGCATCTCTTCAGCTTGCAGACGTTAGCTGTGAGCCCACATCATCCAGACTCAGTCTCTAGGCAGGTGACACCTTCCTTATGACAATGGAAGTGCCTCTATTTCAGGGAGAGTCAGAAATTCCTTTTTTATTCTTTTGATTTTTGGTTGATTTTTTCAAGCAATTCATAATCTTAGTATAATGTCCATAGCTGGCATATTTCTCTGTGTAAAATGTGAGCTATTGGCTTGCTCAATCTTCTGCTTGAGCTAGCTCAGCAACTTCTGATACTCCAGGAAAAGGAGGATGCATAAGAGACAACAAACAGGAAAAGGGAAGGTTGGGGAGAGTGGCCTGCTCACTCTTTTGCAGCTCCTTAACATTCTCTGGATAAAGTGATTAATGTAAGTAAGATCGTGTACACATTGTTACCTTTCTACCATTGAGAAATTTTGACCAAAGAACTTCTCAATAATATAGTGGCTTCTCCTCATTACTCTTTCTTCTGTCTTCTTTTTAACTCCTAAAAGGTAGTTCCTGACTGTTTCTATTTTAATAGAGATCTCACCAAACTAAATGGTCTGGACTAGGATCTCAATCTTAGCTTTTCTTAAGCTTCTAACACTGTTGACTACCTGCTGCTCAAATCTCTCTTGATAAGACGTTGATTTTCCTGGCCTTTCCTCTACCTTTTTGGTCTCTCATTCATTTTCTTTTTATTTGCTCTTTCTCACACTCCTTAAAGAAGGCATCTTACCATCTTTCCAAATATCTTTCTTTCCCATTCCTTTATATTCTTCCTTGCTGAATATGATCACTGTCATGATTATAACATTACCACCATGTATGACCAAAAATTTCTACTTGTAGCCCCAACCTCACTCTCTTCAGCTTTTGAATTTTCAACTGCATGATGAACACTTTGACTCAATGTTTAGTGACACCTGAAACTTTCAACACACCCAAATACGAAATTATCTACTCTCCTTATCCTTTCTTTGGAATATCTCAACTTCTGTCAATTGTACCGTCGTCTTCCATGGAACCTGGATTCCACAGGAAATCCAGAACTTTCTGAGCTGTGTGACTCTCCTGAAATAAAGTATAAAATATTGTGTTTGCATTTACTTTTATATTACTTTTTCTGAGGAAAGATTTTAGAAATTTTATCAGTTTTTTCAAAAAGGTCAGATGTCCCCCCAAAAGCTTAAGAACCATGGCTGCACTGTTGAATTTCACATCTATTTTACTCCTATGCATCCTGAGTTAAAAATACATATATATGTTAATACAAAGCTTACAGATCCACATTTTAGACTATTTTACAAACATTTTTCTTACATTTCTTAGCTATTACATACCAGAATAAACTTTCAGTTGTTGGTTCTCTTTTGTTCAATAATAAAGAATTTTCTCTGTCCAGAAAAAAAATTAAATCTTAGATCATGACTTCATGTATGAAAATTAAAGTTATCTCTAAATTTGTATACATATATATTCACATATACAGAGATGGGCAAAAGTAAGTTTAAAATTATGAGTGTGCAAAACAGTTTATTCTTGTTCTATTGCTTATTAATTATTGTATTATTTATTTGTATTACAACTGTGCACCTACTTTTGTCCACCTGTATGCATAATTTTATCTCTATTGCTAAATATGTAATTTGACTATCAAAACAATTGCACTGTTTATGTGCACAGACAGATTAATTTTTTGTCTATATCAAATCAGGAATTTGTGTATAAAATTAAAAGTTAATTTGAAATATCCAGCTGTTTGCATTAGATGGATGAGAAGGGATTACACTCTCAACTAATTTAACTGTTGCACTATCAAGGTAACTATTCTAAGAAAGTATATATTTGAGCCTATGTTTGAATGAATTAGATTGTTCTTTGTGGATAAGGACATCAAAAGCTAAATCTATCCTGTACACGTAGACAGATTATGCTCATCTTTAGTCAACTTTTTTCTGTTCTCCTTTTTTTTCTTGAGATGTAATGGCATGTAGACACGACTTCGTGATCAGAAAATTAACCACAGTGTTGAGTTCCTTAGTTTTCTTTTTCACATGGAATAATTCTGCTTTGTGTTAACTCTCATATTGTTTATCACTGTATGAAATAAAGCTTATAAATTATGCTTTATCACCTATAAATTATTGTAATTATGTTTTATGGTGCCAGGGACAGTGTTAGCTGTCAGAGGAGCAAGGAAAACAAAACATAGCCCTGCTCCTCAGGAGCAGAGTCTAACAAACACGTATCCACCTTACAAAATATTGTTGTATTTGTACTAGTATTATTACAACTATTTTTCATTTTTAGTAATTATTACATCTAGTTCTAGCAAAAGGCATTTATAACACTTTTTTATGATAGCACAGATTACTCAGAGAAATAATTTTCTCTCATATATGCAACTTTTTCTTTATAAAAGTGGAGAAATGTTGTCAATTTTCCCCTTGAACTTCTACTCCCTTATAATCAGGAACTAATTAATTAATTAGCTAATATTTCTAAAGTGCATTGGAGATGAGCAACGCCATACAAATGCTAAGTATTCTAAAGTCATGTGTTGTCTCACACACTAGATAGGATTTCTTAAAGTTTGGAAAGGACAATTTGAACAAATTACATTTTATCTAAATAAAAAAGCTAGGCATATGTTGAAGGAGGGGGTAGGCGGAAGAAGGAAATTTGGAATGGAAAAGTGCAAGCATAATCAAGAGGAGAATGATCCTTTACATTTCTCTTCATTTATCATTACCATAAAGCAAAAGATAAGCATTCTCATCAAACTGCTGAAAAAAAATAGAAATCAATTAAAATGGCATAGTAGTACAACTTTCTCATACTTCTGAAATCGTTAATAGAATTAAATCAAGGCCTCAACAGAGGCAATTACTTTATAATGCTCTTGGAATTCAATTCCAAAGCCAAAACATCCAATTTGCAATCCACATGATCTAGATTTGCACTTCCTAAATTCATGAGACAATTATCAACCCCTTCCTTCACCATGGTTTTCGGGGCCTAAGACTATGCCGATGCCTGGGAAGGGCGACAGAAAGAGGCATGGAGGCCAGTGCCCCACACTGATCAGTGCAGTAAACCAAGCCGGGACGTTCATGCTTTCATGTGAGCTTTATGACCCAACGTTTCTCAACCTGGGTAAACCACTGAGATGATTACTAGACCCATACTTTCTTCTGTGATTTTTAAACATGTCTTGTGGGAAATTCAACTTTCCTAGGAGTTCTATTTCTTTCAATTTGGTAAAAATGGTTGGTTTGGAATCTTTCCATACTTTTCTTCCTTATAAAGCCAATGAGATGGACATTCCAGAACATGAGAAACAGCAGTCAATGAGCAAGCAATATTATTGTACTGTTTCACTCTTTAGGTATTATTTTTTGTATTTTCAGATCATTACTGGTATTTTTATTTTTTATTTTTTGGTTTTTTTTTTGGGGGGGCGGGGTGTTTGTTTGTTTTTAATGTCTGAGGAATAGGCCTGACCCATAGAGCTTACTTGGCTGAGGGTATTTGGCCTCAGCTGTGTCAACCCTGTGGGCTTCGTTAGGTGAATCCTTGAAAGTAGATGTTATATCCCCTTTACCTCCTCAAAGGACATAAATGATAATGTTTGAGGGTGTGCAATTGTTCCTCTCTCCACCTCATGTGAGGTAGATTAAATGGTGGAACTCAATCTTTCTCATCTCATCTGAAGCACTGAAGTTTGGTTTTCTTTACAATCTGTCATTTAAATAGGAAACAACAATTAAGCATAAATTCTGGACCAAAAAAAACCCCGACTAATTTACAGAATTTTTGCAATAAGTTTTTTGCCAGGAAGCGCTCCCAGATTTTGATGCAACTTGCTCAATAGTTAAAATTTGTCTATTGCATCTTCCTACAAGAAAATAGCCATAGATACTGAAAAACTGGAAGGGGATCCCATTAAATTTGACAAGGGCTCTTTCAAGACAGTTCTTAGAGGACAAATCTAAATAGCTGGGAATGGTATCAATGGTGAAAATGGTGGTGGTAAGGGAACAAATATCACTTTTTGTTCTTGCAATTTTTACTATAGCTATACTTAACCAAGCTGATCAAGGCTTCAAAGAGGCAGAAACACACATCTGATTGCAGGGTCTCGGGGCTGTTCCTTTCCAAGGTATTAGGTATTGATTCCAGCATGATCTACATCATGAAGACTAGAGCTAGAGCATAAACCAAGTGGGGAGCCCAACCCCAGAGCACCGATGATCAAAAGTGAGAAAATTAAAGTTTAAATGTCTAGTTTAAATAATGGGAACCAAGTAAAAAGGGGAGAAATAGCAAGCTGAGTGAATGGTTGACCTGAACTAAGCAAAATTTTTGTGAAGAAGTCAAATTTCTTTGGTCATTCCTTTTCTGATGTTTAGGTGTATCAGGCTGGCTTAGAAGTTCAAGTCTCAGGCAAGCAGCCTTCCCTTTTAGATGTCCTTTCTCCTTACCATGTAAAGTAATAGCCTATTTATTCAAAATGTTACATAGTTTGATGCCTGGTGGACAGCTTGGTTGAGTTTTTTCAGGGGGTACCTAGACTTTTCAGAATACAGATTGGTGCACCCACTGTGCAAAGCAGTATCGAGATACCTCAAGAAATTAAAAATAGATCTGCCTTCTGACCCAGCGATCCCACTTCTGGGAATATATCCAAAGAAACCCAAAGCACTTATTGGAAAAAACATAAGCACCCCTATGTTCATTGCAGTGTTATTTACAATTGCCAAGATATGGAAGCAGCCCAAGTGTCCATCAGTAGGTGAGTGGATAAAATAACTATGGGATATTTATACAATGGAATATTACTCAGCTGTAAAAAAAAAAAGAAGAAAATTTTGTCCCTTGAGACAGTATGGATGGGCCTTAACATTATACTAAGTGAAATAAGCCAGTCAGAAAAGACAAGTACCATATGATTTTACTCATATGTAGAATCTAATGAACAAACTGAATTAAAAAGGACAGTGGGGACAGGCCCATAGATGGAGAGCAGGATGACAGCTAGTGGGGGTTGTAGGTGAGGGGGTGGATGGATTGAACAAAAAAGAAAAAGGACTCATAGACATGAACAACAGTGTGGCAATTGCTGGGGGTGGGGAAAATAAGGGAACTAAATGGTAATGGGAAAAATACAATAAAGACTAAATTTTGAAAAATCTTGAAAAGAACAAAAACTTAAAATTTCTCTTCACCTGAAATTTAACTCTCTGCATAATGGGAACTAGCTCACCAGATCAGCTCATCTATCCTAGAGTGTTCATAAAAGCGGATATGATACTGTATTGCTTGTAAAAAGGAAAAGGATTTTTTAAGGCAATGCCTTAGCACGAGGAATGGTTAGGACCAAATTTCTATACATATGAGTACTTCTGACTCTCTTATCATCATATAAAAGAGATGAACTCACTCTCTCACTAAGATAAGCTGTACAGGAGATTATATATCTACTTGGCAGCTTAAGAAAATTGAACCCTGGTGTCTGTTTGCCTTGGTTCAAATTCTTGCTCTCCCACTTACTAGTAATGTGACTTTGAACTTGTAATGGTTAACTTATATGATTGTTGTGAGGAGAAAATGTCAAGTAATTTAATTACCTGGAATGGGCTCTATGTAAGAGTTAGTAATTATTTTTACTCTGGATAGAGTGTGTGACATACTGGTTGAGGATTCTGGCCCTGGTACTGGACATATCTGTTTTACAATTCAAGGTTTTCAAAAAAGTTTAATGAAAATAAAAAAGAAAATAAAAATACAAATTTTCCTATGTACCAGAACTTGGAGAAACATTCCAATCTTTCTATGTCTCAGTTTCCTCGTCTACAAAATTGGTTAGGAGAATGAAATCAAATTATACATGTAAATGACTTCACACATGATAAATGTTAGCAATTGTTTTCCCCATTTCTCATTTTGCCTGCCTGTTTTTCCACAGGGTTATGTTATGTCATGTTCTAATGATATTCTGGATGGAAGATGTTTTTACATTCATGTGATAAATATCCAGATTGAAGAGAACATTTAGAGTAATAGAGTAATACCAAAGTGTTATTAATATTACATGTTGAATGTTTTCTCTACGATCCCTACGTAGAGTTTTTACACAGTTCAAAAAGAAATTAATAAAAAAAAGCTATAGCTATCTCGATGTAGATTAGTGTTGGTTGTAAAGTAAGGTTTCTCAGGTGAAGATTTATTTTCACTTGTAGTGATGGCGTATTTCCGGAAAGTTTAGGCATCGGAGCCCGATAGCTTGATTTTCAGCAGCTTGCAGTAAATGTGATTACACTCAATCTTTTTATTGAAGTTCTCTATGCAAATGCAGGAGGCTCCTGCCTTGAGAAAAATCTTTAAAAGTTGCCCAGCTCCCCAGAAGCAGAGGTTGGGAGGGAGGCATGCTTTGTGTCATACACATTAATTCAGTTGGCACATTACAATGTTAAACTAAATGACATTATTACAAAGCTGTGCTAAGAAGTGTTGACAGGTCCATATGGTAATTTTACAATGTATAATGAACACACAGACTCCTTTCTTGCAGAAATTTATAGTTCAAATCTATACCCAGGATATCCAGTTTTATTTCCAGAAACTTAAATTGACTTATTACGATGTAGTGAATGTATAAATTAGTTCCAGTAGTTAAACTGAAACATTTCCCTACAGACTCAATTAGATTCATTAATCTGCTGTGTAGACCTGTAAACGGCCCATTGTTCTTTTCCCCCCAAAATGTCAAAAACTATTTCTCTAACTATAAAATATTTCCTTAAAAAACTGTTTTAAATGGTCAGAATTGTCATATATTAGAAACCCAGGACTACAAATTATCTTATTGTAATGGTACTTTTTTTTTTTTTTAAAGAAAAACAGGGTCCATCCCTTGCCAAGTAATTTACAGGGGTATATAAGCAGATTCGCTGCTCTATCACAATGAAAATGCACTGAAATTTAAAAAAGATCATCTTTTCAACCTAGTCCTACTGAATAAATCAGATGGCATGTGGCATATCATGTATGTTCCTAACCCCACAGCTTTTTATTGTAAAACTTTCATTTATGTGCTTCCCACTGCCTGAAGTGTGGCAGCTTATCGGTCTATTGTAACCTTGCATGGTGGTGGAATAAAATAATACAATCTGTTAATGAATTCCGATGCACACCTGTGTCTTATCTTTTGCAAAATACCACCTTCCATGTGGGACCCAGAGAGACCACCGCACAGCAGAGGTTTAAACACACAAACACACACAATTAACTACTGTTGTTGAATTTAAGAACAACAACAACAACAAGCTCTTGTTTTATTGATTGATGAAGGCTGCTGCTTTTACTTACTACATGCTATTTTGTTTGGCTGCTGTGATTTATTAAACATTATTTCATGTTTGAAAAACCTTTGCAACTGTTACCTTTGACTTTTTTTTTAATGGCTCAGCTTTAATAATCTTTGCACAGTTGTGTAAAGAGCGACTTGGATTTTGTTTTTAGTCCTAGATAGACATACACTGTTCCATTCTGAAGAGGAGAAGGGGCCACTTGGGTTGTTCTCAAACAGACTGATACTGATGTATCTGAAATTGAGATATTTAAGATTCATTTGACTGTACATAACAGAAAACAATTTCAGCTGTCTTTATGAGGAAAAAGGGATCACTTTGAAGGATATAGGAGCGTGTGTGAGCGTCTCATAAGGCAAGGAATAAAAATGAATAGTCCTTATGAATGACCTGGAACCAAAAATTTAAATATTCTCTCCATCTTTTTCCTCTCTTTATAGCTGTTTTATTCTTATTTATTATTACTTCAATTCTACTTTAACTTTCTCTATATTGGTTCATAGTGTGGAAAATCTGGCAGAAAGAAACTCCCCAATTTTTGCATAATAGACTGACTCCTCTTCCATCTCAATTCCTATTTTAGAAGGAGAAATTCTGGTTGGTCTAGATTGCTTTGGCTCCTACTTCTGGGACAATCAAATGTAACTGTGAAGTGGGGAAGGTGGTGGAAGGAAAAAGCAGTGCTCCCAAATGGACAAGAAGTATATACAAATAAGTTATTCTAAGTAGCTGATTGGAGAGAGAGAGTAACAGTTCCCAGGAAACGGTGGTAGTGGTAAGTGGAGGTCAGTGTTGGGTTGAATGCCAACATGTGATAAATATTAATCTTGCTTATTTTCAAAGGCCCATCCTCAGAGGTAATTACGTGTCTTCTTTTTATCCTTAGTCCAAGATTGTGTAGCAAGTTGGAGCAGTAGGTGCCCCCGAAGTAGAGATATTGGACTTTTCCTCTAGGATGATATTTTCAGTGAGAACTACAACGTGTTGAAATAATCAGTTTCCTGTTCGCAGTCCTATATTCATCTGCTCACAGGACATGCACAATTTTCCTGCCAACGTAGAGCATAACATTTCCTTCCCCCACCCTTTCCATTTCATTAATATGGAGGTGGGGAAGGGGTATGCCAGATTCTTCTTACAACATATTTTCCCCCAATTTTTCAACTTATCACCTCCCTTCTTGGAATTCTAGCTGTTCATGACAAATTGAAAAGTTCTTGCTTGTACAAATCTGCTCAGTGCTAATATCTGTACCTGCAATTCTGGGTTGTGGCAAAGCAGTCACACATGCACAATCGGGGTGTACCTCCCACATCCAGAAAGGACAGGAGGCCCCAAATCAGCAAAATCAGCTTAAGCATTTCTTTGCCCTTTTGATTTGATAAATGCTTCTGTTCAGGCAGTCTGTCTCATGGCTCAGCATTTTAATTCAAATATTTATCGAATAACCTCTATGTTATATACTGGTGCTGTGTTATATACTTTTAGAGATGCAAAGCAAGTAATGTATTATTTCTGCCCTCAAAGTGACTGCTGCATTAATGGGATGACAACATAATCCTACTAAAAATTATGGTATACTGGACAATGTGAATACAGTAAATAAACCTGGGGAGAGGGGGATAATCAGAAAATGCTTCTTGGAAATGAGCTTAAAGGATAGTTAGAAATTTTGTAAAAGATGTGAGGTATTTTAGGTCCCACTGGCATTCTGCTCTTTAGAAAGTCTATACCAAACAGAATAGTCTTAAATGAGTGCAGAGCATAACAGGGAAGTTCAGGAGGTGATTGAACTGGAGGAAATTTGACTGAGCTCCTTTCTTTTGTCACTAGAAGAAGAAATGAGGAAAAATGTGAAAATTCAGAAAAGAGGGAGTGGAGCTTAGTGTTCAGCAGGGGTCCCAGTGTAGAATTTCTTATTTTACCTGTAAATTCAAGTAATATTTCTAGAGAATTTACCATTTGCCAGGAACTATCACATAACATTTGTCCTGGCCATTTTATAAGTGGGTAGTCATCTCAAAGGGATAGGAGATTTTCTTAGACACAAAGCTAGTAGGTAATACAGCTGGGAATGGAACCTGGCATGGTTCAAACGGACGTAAAAAATGGGAATCACTCATCAGCAGAACGAAAGGAGGAGGTGGGCAACAGCTCATGCACTTGCTTTCTTGTCAGCTGCCTTGATTTTTCTGTTCATTTGTCTGTAGTCCTTGCCCCTTTGAACAGCTCTGGAAAGTGCGTCATAATTAAAGACCCTGCAGCTGCAGTAATTTGTTGATATTACCTATATATTCACCATTATTTTTGACTTAGTTACTCTTTATTTCTGCTCCTCTCTAGATACCTTTTAGGTTCTGCTTCTGTAACTAGATAGTGGCCTCTTTTTCAGGCGACCAACTGACAATATCTCTCTATACTTCTCCATTCAAGTGCTCTAAGACCATATGATTGGCTCAGTTCATCATCATCATCATCTCTATGGAATGCAGCTTTGGGCTAGATTTCTTCTAGGCTATAAACTAGACTTTATGTAGGACCATGGCTCAAATACCCACCACAATCCAAAAAGCTGTGACCAAGATGATTGGGTCAAGCGATTTGACTTGGAAGAGATTCAATATGGACAAATAAGAATAGAAAGCTAACAGATATCACAGTTTCAGACAATGAAATCAAATCCAATATGGAGAGCATATTCCATAAGCTAGTATAACACACATTTCTTTTTGTCTTGCATCACAGTAACTGGTCTACAATATGTTTTGGTTATAGCAAATGGATTAAGAGCACAGACTTTGCAATCAGACAACCATAGGCTCAATTCAGCTTGGCTGTTTATTATTTGTATGACCTTGGTAAGTTATTCATATTCTCTATGCTTCTTTTTCCTCATCTGTAAGGGTCAAATAAAATATTATCTATAAACTGCACATAGTGAGCACATAACAAATGATAGACTGGTTTTAAAAATAAATTGATATTATCTTAAGATTAATAGTTGCTTGCAGAAAATTAACATGGAAACAGAAGAAATTATTTGCAAAATGATTGAAACAAAAGACCTTGGATTTGCTGTACTTTCTGCTTTAGAAAAAAAACAAAACAAAACTGTTTTATACAGTTCCAGAACCATGGAGCCAAGAAACAGACATTGTTCACTTAGCTCTCTAATTAGTTTGCAAAAGGGTATACTAAATCTATGTTACTTGGGTAAATATACCTTTCCCATAAAGATTTATAAAAGAGATTCTATAATTCTTAAAATCCTAATGTGCTAATGACCACATGTAAAGATGAAACTGAATGTTAATGCCATAGTTGGTTGAGCCAAGATTTTATGCATAAATAAATGATAGTGGTACATTTTAAAAATGTATACAAACAAAACAGTATGAACTTCATAAAACAAATTAATCACAGTTTATTTTTTGGTATGTTTTTAAAAATGTCATTGATGACCTTTCAGAACTGAAGACAAGGAAAAAAACAGTAACACTTGAGGTTTGGGGGGGAAACATTAAAAAATAATCCTTTTTGATACATAAGAACATTTGCATATCCAAAGCCAGCTTCTGAACAGTGCTGTGTTTTTTGTGAATGATCAGCTCTCTAATTAGCCAATTATCATTGCAAATAGAGAAAGGGACAAAAATCACAAACTGTTAGCAACTTAAAATAGAAATCTACATCTCTACATATGAAAGGAGAGTTTAAGTAGAATAAGAGTCTGAGGATCAGAACAAAATTGTTTTTAAACCTTTGCTGAGATAAAAATAATGTTTTACAATATGGTGTCACTTTTCTCTGAGTAATGAGAGCAATTTTTGACATCTGCATGACTGTTAAAAGCAATGTGTGCCCCATTTGTTAAATAATAAAAAGTAGCTTGAAATGTTTTATAACCTCTATTAAAATAATACCCAAATATTCAGAAGTTATTTATGGTTGTAATTACAAATAGTGTCTGTATTAGCTGAAGTCAATGTATTGGTATCTCCAAATGGTGAATGAGATGCATCTGTAGCATGTGGAAATCAGCTGAAAATATTACCTTCTGTAATTGTAGCTAAAAAGAGTCAACAGAAAATTAATACAATAAGCCACCTGCAGAGTTCACTCAGAATAGATGTTTCATAAGTAAGTCTGGGTTATCACCAAAAATCACCAGACAGATCCCAATCAAAATAAAACAGATGTACGATAGACTAAAACCCCAGAGATTATTTCATGCTATGGCAATCAAAAACACAAGTGTTATGTGGAGTGTAGAAAGTAAATTTATGAAAAAGAATTTGTCAGTATTCCAAAGCACTGTTCAAAGGCAAGGATTCTTTCTCTGTTTATTCAGTGGACCTGTTGTCCACAGAGAGACCCGCTGCCTGGGCAAGTGCACAGTTGGGTCTGAGGAGAGGATAGCCCTGAAATGACCCTTGGGCACTAGCTCTTCCCATGAAAAAGCTATACCCTGTTTATAGGACCAGTCTCTGATCTGCTAACATAGGTCTTTCATGGTAAATTAAAACATCAGCCTTTGGGTTTATCTCTTTGCTTGTTATCTGTTGTTTAATGTGAGTCAGACCCTGGGACATACTGATCCCTGAGTGAACTGACAGAGTGAAGTCCTCCAGGTGTGTAACTGAGGTCTGGACTCTGGAGTGGGGAAGCTCCACCAAGTTCTAGTTCACCTATAAACTTGCTGTCAGCAATGTCCTAACCTTCTCTAAGGAAAACACGTTATTTGCAGTGAATTATGCTTTATTAAATTATGATTTATTTACTTCATAGCAAATGATTCTTGGAATAGAGATACTACTGAAAAGATTATTAATGTTAAGCAATTGAAGGACACAAAATTTTGCCTCCATTAATGCTTTCCTCATTTTCTGATCATTTTATTTACATTACATATTTGGAACTAGCCATATACTTCCCAACATGCAACTGTAGCATTTGCCACAGGTCCAATCTTTGCCTCCAAATTTCAATATTTTGAGGATAGCTATCAATTTATCCAGGCCTCCAATCAGATCCTGGTGAAGTAGCTTGTGTATTTTAAGTTGGTAATCAAAAAGTATTTGTTGAATGAAAAAAAGTCTTAACATTTGCATGTCTTACTGTGTCAGATTGCCTCTACTCTCATTTTTACAGCAGTCACAAGCCTTTGAACTGCATTTCCAAGAATCCCTGCTACCATCAGAGTCTTGTTTACACTCCATCCATTAAAGATAGTTGCTCGATACTTGGGAAGAGAAAAGAAGTAGAAGCCATCTTGTTCTCCTGGCAGCAATGGCCAGGTGTGACAGTTCCTCAACATCCTCCAGAAAGTCATCTAGTTTGGTGCCGTGGATAGCTGTGGCTGTCAACCGTGGGCTCCTGTACTGCTTCTCCTGCCTAGTTTCCGAAAATGCGCAGTGGCTTTGCCTGAGCCCTGTCATAGCCCTTGTGACTGTTACACAGACACGAATTCCCTGTGTCAAATTCCTTTCTGCCTTAAATTTCTTGAGTAATTTCTGTTTTCATAAATATTGACTGATACACTTGAAACATTATTTCCTCATGTTTATCATTCCTATTGTGTTCTTCTTATGAAAAAATCTTCAAAAGTTTTGAACATTCTTTTCAGAACGTGAACTGTATTAGCAGTGGAGGAAATGCCATCAGCCTCAAGTTCCAATTGTGCATTAGGGCTCATCTTACTTGTTTCTTAGAATTGTGTTACTGCACTGCTCACTGTCCAATCTCTGAAAACATTTTTTTCTTCTCTTTTTCTAGTCATTTAATCACAGTTATTCTGGCACAACTAAACTGGGATTCCCTAGTTTATTTTCTGGAGAAAAATTATATTCTCTTTGGAGAAGAAAATCAATCTCTCTATCCCTCCTTCCCTCTTTCCTTTCCTCCCTCGCTCCTTCCTGTAAGCCTATGTGTTATTTTACATGAAAATTAAAACCCTAGTTTATTGTGTAATAGAGAGGTTTGTGATAATGAAGAATATAAGGATCAGTGTGTTAATGTCAAATGTTATTACCTCAGGGACAAAATTGTTATTATATAGTTAAGAGGTACAATCAGAGGTTTGCTGAGACCATCTGGGAGGGTTGCAATATTGATTTTCTTCTTGCCACGTCCCGAAGAATGTTGGAGGGTCTGAGAAGCCTGATGTATGAAAATATGGCAACAGTAGCCCTGCAGAAGAAAACTAGGCTGTAGCTATTTTTGTTATGGACGAATCTGTAGACTCTAGAAGCTGTGATGCCACTGATATGATATGAAATGGAGAAGAGAATTAGAGGAGAATGACTGGCTGGGAATGTAAAGACAAAAAGGCTGGATTCATGCAATATGTAAACATTTTTCAGGGATTCCCAGGCACGATAAGGGAGGAGAACTCAGTAAAACATGACTTTCTTATATTCTGGGGGAAAGGGGGAGGAACCAATGTTTTTTGGATCATTATTGGACATTTACCCCCCAAGGCTAGATGATTTGCTATATCTGTAGCAATTTCTCAAAAAAAAAAAAAAAAAAAAAAGAAAAAGAAAAAGAAAAAAGAATGGAACTAAAAATGAGTTACTTCAAGCAGTTGTCCAAGGTGAATATACAGAAATAATTCTAAAAAATGTGGAAATGACTGGATTTTCTTAAGGCAATTTGAGAAGGATTTCCTTATTATTGCTAAATAAATGCATGGTGTAGTTTTCCTTGTTCATGCAACAAACTCATTTATCTATCATTTATTTTCATGAATATATAGACTAAATTTTTTCACTATACCTTCCTTTATGCTTTTGGTGATAATACCTGAGTTATTATAGTTTTGATCAGCCTTTATATTCTGCATTTTGTATTTTGACTTTTGTGTGTGATGGTCTATATGACAGTCTAAGTAATTATACTATAAAAATGATATGAAGTTACTTTTTGGCCTAGAAATACAATGTCTGATCTAGTGTGCACTTCAAGTTTCAACTAATATGAATTGTTGGACATCTTGGGGTGAAAAAACAACTATCAATGTGTAAGTTATATGGTTTAAGGTAATAGTCCTTACTTTCAAGGAACCAGAGGCAGAAGGGATTTCTTTGAGGAGTTAGATATTTAAATTTTTAATAGTATTTACTTGACACATTTTAATCTCTTAATGTCATAATGGGAAAGTAAGGTCTATACCTTTACTCTGTTTACTCTGGTAAGGAAAATAATGTATCTTTTGATAATAAGGCTAAACTATTCCCTGGATTTTCACTGAAACTCCTCAAAATATTATTGGCCTCATATAAGGCAACTCAATCAAAGAGCAGTTCAAGATTTATAATGGGTTTATCCACCTAGTATTTTCTAATTTTCCTGATATTTATTCTGCTTAACTTCTATTCTGTGTTATAAACTTTCTCAGTAAATGCACAAGAAGAAATATATTTTTTTCCTCTTATAAAGAAGTGGACCAGATGACTTTTATAACCTGGAATATCCCAGAAAGGGTAAGAGTCCTGAAGAGTGTGCTGTTTGCATGGGAATGACAGGAAAGATACATAGCACATCATGGTTTCTTCCACTCACTGGTACTCAGAGCGATTTGCAAAGGGGAAAAAAACTGAACACACTCATAGAAACTTTGACTCATTGGGCATTTTTGCCTGTGGCTGCCTACTTAATCCAGGAAGAAAGTGAACATTCATGAGTCAGAGCCCTTAGCTTTGCCGAGCTCACTTAAAAATGACAATGGAATATTGTAGAAAAAGAATTTGCATCAAATAATCTGGAAAATATTTGAAATAAACCGGCACTTGGTCGGTCCTGTTCTCCTTCCATGTGGGCGTGAAAGAAATAGAATTGTCTCAAGAAATCTGTTTTTCTTATATAAGAATGAGCCCACTATCACAGGAAGGTGCAAAGCATTCATAGTTCCTGAAATGGGAGATGACAGGACCAACAGCAGAACAGGTTAGACCTGATATAACAGAGGTGGAGAGCTTCTGCATGAAAGAAATGTATCAATTGTTTCTTAAAGTTCTGTTGTTTAAATTTTGATTCTGAAGAAAGGTAACATTAGTGTTAGAATCTACATATTAATTTATTAACTAATAAGAAAAGCAAGAAGTTTAAATTAGGAAACATATGTTGGAAAAGCAAAAGGAGAATTTTATGAGGAATAAAATTTTACTGGAGGGGTAGAATGTAACACAGTAAAGGTGAGGAGCGATATGAGTCACACAATTTTAACTGCAAATCTGGAGTCATTAGCTTTTAAGCCATCTTACTGTACACTGCATTTGGCTCCCAGTTTCTGCAAGGTTATAGAACATAACCTTATTCATTGTAACATCTCTCTACACGGCATATTGCTTTGCGTATATTGGACAGGCAGTGAACTATAACAGAACATAGATTTTAGAACCCTAAAATATCTGTTTCTGAATCCAACCTTTGTTACTAGCTGCGGGATTTTACACAGTATATTTAGTCTGAGTATCAGTGTACATATCTTTAAAATGGCAATAAATCTGACTCATGGGAATATGGTAAGGATTGAATATGATATCAAGTACCTACTAGTAATATACCTGGTAAGGACATAGCATTTTTTGATGAACTGTGGGACTCACTTTTTTTAACTTGAATTGCGCTGCATTGCATTCCAGTGAAATTTAGATTCATACCTTTCTTTTCATCTTTTTTATTTTTAGCCAGTTTTACCACTTTTCATCGTGATATGAACATGTTTTTAAGACTTTTATTAAAGAAATATAATCTTGCATTAAAGTTTTTTTCAAAGTTAAGTAAACTTATTATACTATCTTAAAATTCATTATATTTTACTTGTTACATTTAGTTACACATGCTCAAAACTTTGCCAATTATTTCTCAATCTCTTTGAAATGCCTGTGTTTCTAAACAAAGCCTAGAAAGTATAGTTTAACTCTATATAAGAATTCAACATCTGACACTGAAAAAAATCAGACATTGCTCAGCTTGTTCACGATGCCACACAGTCTTCAGGTACACTAAATAAGTACCAGTGCCACCCCACATGCAAACACATTTGAAAAGGGAAAAAAGATTGTCTTGGTTTTGTTACTGTGCATTATACTATGTGGACATAAAAAAGGCCAGAGATGAGCAAGTCCGCAAAAACAGTCCCTCATGGTGACAACAAATATTTTAAGCAAATTACAGCTAAAATGAATTTAGTCCATGGTTAGACTAAAGGGAATATGGCACACAATAAATGATAACATTACCTGGCAACTTATTTGTCAACTATACAGCTCTTAAAGATCACATAATATTTTGAAAACAATAAAGTCAATGAACATATTTTTGTTCTTATTTCACCGACATTTATGATGTTCTTTTTGTAAGTTCTTCACTAGGCTACTTAGTTTATTTAATTAATTCTTCCTTTAAAATGAAAGCGTAGGAGAGTAAGCCTCTTTGCTCTCCAGTTAAAGTTTTGACTACATGAAATACCTTTCCCGAATCATTTCCAATATCTTCATTTGAAGTCATACACTTAATTTCTTCATTGCTGCAAAAACTTATGAAGATATTTTGTCAGATTTACGTGGATGGGTTGGTAGGAAACTACATACTGTTGGAATCTCATGCTCCAGATTTACTTGTAGTTTTCATTAGTATTAATTGTATGGATCACCAAGGTCCTGAAGAAAGTTTGGTTTTTAGACAAAACAAAGAACCAGTTTTGCTAATTATTCACGTAAAGCAATTGGAGAATAACTCAATTCTTAATTTATAAGTCATTTAAAATTGACTGTAACATTGTAAATATTACAGTATGTTAAACCCTCATGTAAACATTATGAATATAATGTTCTCTCAGTGCTACTGCCAATTGCCTACTGAGTATCATTTTATGTGAGATATTCTGAGCTCCTATGATAACATGTCAACCTAGTTCTGATACATTCAAGACAGAATTGCCTCTCAATATGGACTTTCCTCTGTGTGACAAGCTACCTTCTTGCTTTTGAAAGTAGAGTTTTGTGCCCCCTCTGCAACCTGAACAAGACTTAGTGTCACAATGTTAATGAGCAGATATTCTGAAGCGTATTTATTTCCCTTTGTCTTGCTGACCATGGAAAAATGGGTCTTTTACATGTGATTTGTTAAAAAGCTCCACACTAAGGTTTCACTGAAAACTTCTCATAGAGATATAACATGTATTAGTTTACTTATGATATACTGAAATTTTCAGGGTGGAGACAAGTAATGTAGCTCTGTAATTCAAGCAGAAACTCTCATCCCAGAAATTCACCGAAAGTCTTAGAGTCCAGGGTTGTCCAACCTGCAGCCTGCAGGCCTCATGTGGCCTAGGATGGTTATGGATGTGGCCTAACCCAAAATTGTAGACTTACTTAAAACCTTTCTTTTGCTCATCAGTTTTTGTTAGTGTTTGTGTATTTAATGTGTGGCCCAAGACAACTCTTCTTCTTCCAGTGTGGCCCAGAGACTCCAAAAGTTTGGACACCCAGTTGGGTAATGACCTCATATGGCACAGGCTGGTGGGAACATAATATTAGCAAGTTTTTATTTATTTATTTACTTACTTACTTACTTGCCTACCTTGTTTGATTCAAGGGGGAATTAAAATTAAAGTATTAGCATAAAAACTTTTGTAATAATGTGGCTAACATTCAACCTCCAAATTTTCCCTCGTAAGCAGTCTCTTTAGAACCAGTTCAAATGCTACACTTATTTAATCTTTACTGTATTCTTTCTATTACCATTTCATTCCCTTAACCTCCCTCCTCAGCCATCAGTACGCTGTGATCTATGTCCATGAGTTCTTTTGCTCAATCCCTCCACCCCCTAACCTCCCCTCTAGATCCTACACTTACTTTTCTTAATAGCCAGTTTTGAGACTGGAGTTACAAAGCCAACGCTACCTTGTAACTGACAAGGAAAAACAGACTTTCTGAAAATTGAATAATAAGTCAATTATATGATATTAAAAGAAATCTAGGAAAGAGAAAACAGACAAAGGCAGTATGTGAAGTGTTCCTAAACTCAATAAAAACATCATCTGGTTAATTGAAAATACAGGATCCCCATCTGAAATACTGAATCTCCAAAGATTCTGGTGACTTAGGTCAGTAAGTGGGGGCAGGAACTTACATAAATAAGTAGTGATTCCTGTGCCCAGAGAAGAATGGGGAAAAACTGACAATGGGAAACATAAAACTGTTGTTTATTCACTACCAACACACTCATTCACTCATTCAATCATGCTTACAGTTTGAACATTCACCGAGATACAGGTGTGCAGCTGGGCACTAGGAAATAACACAAAGGTCACAGTGCCAAACCTCTGGGGCTCACAACCTGGTAAGTAACGAAGATGCAGCAGAGCTGTGGTAGACGTGGGTAGTGATGAGAATCACAGGAACAGGGTCCTGACTATGTTTGCAAGTGCCGATTGTGCGTACTGTGGCGGTCTTGCTGTTCTGGACTATACGTCACAGTTTTTTGTTTTTTTGTTTTTTTTTTTTAATTTGGCCATAGAATGGATTGAAAGTTACCTATTTTTGTATTCTTTAGATCACAACAATCTATATTTTCATTACACAAATGTTTTCCTGAATTTCCAAGTCAAGAGAGCAAAGCTGTTGTCTAGACTGATCTTTTCTATCTATTCTTTCAATGGAAACTTTATAGCAATTTCCTATGAAAAAGTTAGTTTACAAATAAATACTCTGCTTCTTCTGAGAGGAGACAACATTCTACAATCTCTTAATCTGGATTCTAAATATCATCTTGATACTTAATGTTTAAAAAAACTTGTCATCAAATTAATTTTAGTTTGCCATTTTTTAAATAAAATGACCCAAGGGAAAAACTGTCCTTAAATTCTGAATGGAAAAAAACCCTATATTAAAAATTTTCAGAGAAATTATTTTTATGATTTCAATATACCTGGTGTCCACTGAAAATACTGAAGACTAACCCACAACCTGGGGAGGTAGGAGCTTAAAATGCAGATTCTTGCAGGCTCTTTTGTTAAAATAATGTCACTTTATTTTACCCTCTAAATTAGTAGGATAAAATTCTGCAAAACCTAATTTCATTTGACAAGAGATGTCTGTCTGCGTGTAGTCAAGCAGCCTTTGTTGTCAATTTGCTGTTCTCCGGTCACCAAAAAGGTGAGGACTTCAGATGGATTCTCTAGTAATAGGATGTTCTATGAGCTGAAAGTTATTAAAGCTGAAAACATCAAAAAAAGAAAAAAATGAAGTTAAATGGGAATAGAAGCTGATGTTTCAGAGCCAAAGAGTATGGCGAGGGAAATGAGACAAGAACATCAGAATGACTTTTGAAAATTCAAAGTTCCTGACTGGTTTTGAGATAGATTCATGGAGAAATGTGCTTTTTACCCTAAATGACAAAACAACAGTGATCCTAACTTTGAACTTTATTTTACTTATATAAGGTAAGTTTTCATTGTCTTAACAAGATGATGAAACTTAATTGGGCTATGTTTTCCTGGTACTGGATGTGACCTGAGCTCGGTGCAGGTCTAACCGTTTGACCGACGGAAATGCAGTTTCCTGTGTCATCCTGTCCTTGCACCTGCTCTGCTGTCCTGTGTACATTGTGGCTGAGACAGGAGAGTGGCACCACCATGTACTATGTCGGGCAAGCAATAAACTGTGAATGTCTGATGATGGACTTTTGATTCTGGGAAAGGAAAAAACTTGAAGCTATGAATTAGAATTAAACAAGGTTATAAGAATAGTGATCGACAGACACCAAGAATGCAATAAAAAGCAATAAAATAAGCAATAGGATATCACTTTTTTATCAGCCATAAGTATTAGGTACAGCTACTTTGCTGGGCTAGGAAAAGAAAAAAAAATCCATAGGAAATTTATAGTTCAACAGAAATGCATAGCTAATTAGAAAACAACAAAAAAGTAGTATTTAAGTTCTATAATATGGCCTGTGAAGGGATGTGTGCAAAGTACAATTAAATGGGGTGGTATAAAAAGAAAAGATTTATGAGAGAGGTGGATTTTGAAGCTTTCGACCTCAACTTAAAGTAAAAGATTTGGGTTTCTGGAAATCAAAAGAAGAAGTTCTGTGACTTATTTGATAGTTTTTTCATGTCTGTTGCTGTTTTCCTTTAGTAAATTAGAAAACTATACATAAATTATACACTTGCTGAAAATGAGAATATTATTCCTGCACAAAGCTGTGTACAGTGGTGCCCACAACAGTGTCATACTGGAATAGAAGTATGTGCTGTGTAGCTGACACTGGCTGGATGACAGACATGCATAAGAAGGTCGGTGTCCCGACTTGCTGGGACCGACCCAGCTGATAGACATCACTGGAAATGTTAACATTTCCTTAAACCACAATTATTTTACTCAAATCTTTGTGAGTTTTTTCATACCTCACACCATCTATTGAAGTACTTGTTTAATCATTTTATTTAATCAATTCAATTGTGTTATTTAAATGGCTTGAAAACAGTATAACAGTGCCACTTGTCATAAATCAAAGTAACCATGAAAATGAACATATCACAAAACAATGTGATTAATTCCGAAATGAAAACAAAATAAAATTCATAATAAATACAATCAGCTTACCTCTCACCTAAAGGTACCTTTGTCAATAAAAAATAATAAAGCTATCAATTTTGTAGTTGTATAAATTGTCACTTGGTTAGATAATACTTTGTTGAAGAAAAAATTAGGTTCTATAGCTGTAAGACGTTTCCTGTTTGAGGCTAACCAGAAAGGAAAATGTCTTCTCACACATGTATCTGCTGAGAAAGAGCAAGATATTTTATCCAGCTCCTCTGGTAGGTTTAAATACTGAGAACTAATTACTAACCATATTGATATGTGATTCTTTTCAATACAATCATATTCCAAGAAACCATAGGAAGCACTCTCCCAAACCTGTTCTTTTGAATCTGTCCTATTTGTGGACTGGTACAAACAAGCATTTCTTATCTGCCCACTTTTACCATCTGGTTTCGAAAAATAGATGTTAACATCTTTTATCAATTATTTTAAATATATCCTCACCATATCATATTCACCATATTCTCAACCTTTGAGTCAACATTGATAGCTTATGCCCCCATTCCTCACACCCAATGGATCAGAAATTTGTACGAGTCTCCTTTGAAATAACATGTGCAGAATCCAACCACATCTCATCAGATACACCACCCACCTGATCTAAGTCACCATCAGCTTCCCTGAGGACTTTTGTCACAGCCACCTCACTTGCCTCCTGGCTTGCAATCTTGCATCCAGACCTCACCTACTTATTTTCCATGTAGCAGTCAGCATTATTCTTTTAAAATATAATATTATATCAATATCCTATTATATCAATGTCCACTAAGTAAAATATTATTTTTTTCCTTTATTCTTCTCTCCCTATTCTCAATCAAATAAGCTCCTGGAAGTCAGGGATTTTTGTGTTCACTGCCTTACTACCTGACCCTAAAACTGTTTTAGATATGCGTACAACAAATATTTATTGAATGTGTGGCACATTTTCAGTGAGCTGTTAATATTATTAATTCCTCACCAGATCTAACATTTGAGAGAATCCAACCTCATATTTCCAGTGTTACTATCAAAACATGCCTTTGATTCACATGGTCTTTTAAGTGAATGCTGATGTAAGAAGCATGTATTGTAAGAATCAATTTTCATTGTTTAAATAAACATACAGACATATAAGATATGTTCATATGTTGGTTATAAGCAAATGTATGATTTTTCAGGGTGGAAGTTTTATTTGGAAAGCCTTGAAGTTCTCCTTCTCCTATACACACTCATATGATAACTTCTTTATTTAATTTTTATTCAATGTATTGGGGTGATATTGGTTAATAAAATTATATGGGTTTCAGGTGTATGATTCTATTATACATCAGCTGTATATTGAAATGTGTGTTCACCACCCAATTCAAGTCTCTTTCCGTCACCATTCACCTGCCCTTAACCTTCTACCTCCAATGCATCCCCTTCCCCTCGGGCAATCACCATGCTGTTGTCTACGAGTTGTTCTTTGTTTGTCTATTTAATCCCTTCACCAGCCCCCCTCCCTCTGATAACTGGCATTCTGTTCTCTGTCTCTATGAGTCTGTTTTTATTTTGCTTGTTTGTTTATTTTGTTCTTTAGACTCCACATATAAGGAAAATCATATGATATTTCTCTTTGGCTCATTTCACTTAGCATAATGCTTTCCAGGACCATCCATGTTGTCACAAAGGGTAAAACTTCTTTCTTTTTTACAGCTGAGTAGTATCCCATTGTGTAAATGTACCACAGCCTTTTTATCCACTCATCTACTGATGGTTTCTTAATCTATAAACTTACGTTCACTCACTTCTGCTCCCAAAAATGAGGAAAAAAATTGAAAACCCAAGCCTTGAACCTAAAGAGACTGACAAATTAAACCCTTTCACCAATTCTTCTAACTCTTGAAGCACATGTAAAGTAACTCAAGATTTTCCTTCACGTATAACAAGCACATTTTATTTTCTAAGTTTGGAGGTATGGATTGACAGAGAAAAAAATGACCATAGACTCATGAATTTTAGGGAAAAAAAGATTGCCATTTATAAGAACTGCATTGCAACAAGGACGAGAGGGTTCACTCACCAGCCAGAGGTGAAGAACTGCACAGCCCAGTTCTTCAATGTACCAAATTTAGCCTCCTTTTGCACATGAGTACCATTAAGGCTTCTTTTAAGAGTTGCCAGAGGTCAACAGGGTGTGCAATAGGCTCATCGCTCTCAGGAAAAAGAGGAGACCCATGATACCCTGGGAAGAAGAAGAGTTCTCATGACATTCAGGGGGGGTGAGGAAGGTGGACCTCTCTGAAGTTGACTAATTTACAATTTAATTACTAATTTAACTGTAGTTGAACTAGGCCAAATAATTTGTTCAATAACAACTGGGATTATAATGAGAATCATGATATTTGTTCAGGACAATAAAATGTTGAAGATTTCTGAAAATCTATAAAGTCGACATAATTTTTGTTCGGGGAGACAAAACATTAAGAATTTCTTTGATAGTTGTATTTTAACGTTTTGAACACGTGATGTGAATATCTGTTGATTCTGGAAACCACTCTGCTTTAAATTGCACAGCAAATGATATAGTGATGAAGGAAAATCTTCATTTACTTGCACATAATTTTAATGAAGTTATCCAATATAAGCTGGTCACACTCTAAGGATGCCAGTCTACTTGTACTTTTCTAAAAGTAAATTTACTTGGGGAGTGACATAAAAAATACAACTCTATCAATGTCACCTTTATGTCAGCAAACAGATTAAAGGTTTCTAATATCCAGCATGATGACATTCCGTAAGGTCTAGATCACATTTGTGATAGTATATTTGATACAGTTGTAAACCTTGGAAGAATACACTTACCTAAGAGAATAGCTTTTTTTCTCTAGTCTTAAACATGTTATAGTTGCCAGTGTAAATCACTTGTCAGTCCATGGCAAATGTAACAGTGTTTTAATCTGAAAAGAAGGAGAAATAAAGTACAGATAATCTTTTGGGCCATTTTCTTGGCACCATCACACATTGGAGACTGACAGGTCCTTCACTTGAGTGACAGGTGTCCTTTGAAATGCCTGTGAATCAGTGTCTGTACAGATTGTTGAAATGCATATTTCCATCCTTATCATAAAGGAATGGATGGGCAAGATAGGTGCTGTTAACATTGCAAATAGCTCCAGAATTATTCATTGTCAGCTCCAGGCAAAGAATAGGCGGAAAGTTTTATTATTCACCATGCACAATAGCAGGATGCTTAATGATTCTCTGTTACCTTGGCAGAATTGTCCATCGACTTCAGGCACTAGCAGTGGGTGACACAGGTCTGGCCAAGTGTTAGAGCAAGATCATACATTCTGGTCCCATTTTAATTTCTAATACATTAATCTTTCCCTCCCAGATGCACAATGAATATTCCATAGACTCTTGTTTGTCAGAAGCTGTCTGGCTTTCATCTATTCAGGTGGTTTCATTGACTGTGAAAGCGTGCTTCAAAGGCCTGATCAGTCAATGACAACTGTCTCACAATAGCATTGAGTAATGCTTTCCTTTTTTCTTTTCAGGCATCTGATAGACAACTTTGACACCTGATCTCTGGGGACCTTATGGAGTCACTCAGAGTTCTTAAGAGACTTCCCTTACTTTATCATTCCAGAAAGAATTGTCACAGGTGAATGTATCGCACTTTCTCAGGAGCTGAACCTGACCCTTGAATCCATCTCATTTGCACTGCAGGTTTCACAATGAATTAAAATGGATTAAGTTGGCTTAATGCTGTGTTACAAGCAAGCGGAAAGCTCTGCACCATTCATTTTTTATTTTAATCCTTTGTCTTAGCTTGCTAATTACTATTGTTTTAAGTTCATTATCCTGGCATGCACATTGTTACTAGTTGGATGCTAATGCTTGTAAGCAGTGTCCTTACTTTTGCAGGTACTGACCCTTCAATTGTCGAATTAGTCCATGTCATTGCTGAACAGCACACTCTGTAATCTACAATTCTCTCTTTAAGATTTTATTCTTCTCTTGTCTCTAATCAATTAAGCAGTAACCCCATTGAAGCATCTTATGCACAGACTGAAGTTCAAAGGCATTAAAGGAGGAGAGACTGGAAATTGGATGGTTGATTCCTCTGGTTTCTCTCATCACGCTGGGTCAGAGGAATTCTCTGATACCACATGTTTTTACCTGTAAAGCTTGCAAAAATATGACCATAAAAAGCAATCTGAGCTATAGTTACTGTCTCCCCACCACTTTTTTTAGTCTTCTGTAAGTACAGTGGACAGATTGCAATGCTACAGTTGAGATCAAAATATAAGTAAGGAAAGACATTGGTGAGAAATTATTTGAAGAGGTGAACCAATCACTTAATTCACAGAACTTGCGTTTGGTACAGATTGGTAGTATCTAATATAATTTCTCATTTCAAAGCAAGCATTATCTGCACAGTGTCCTCATGGAGGTCAGCCAGCTTTCTGAACATTTTCTGGGACAGGAATTTTACAACTTCAAAATTGTGAAGTTCTAGATTTTACAAAATTTATCTTTATTATCAGTTGAAATCTACCACCCTATAACTTGATCCACTGGTCACAGCTTTGTGTTTCAGAGCTACACACAAGAGACCATTGCCTTTGCTTCGTAACTGCACTGCAGTGATTTTAAACACATCTGCCCAAAGCCTTTCTAAGAGATTAAATACACCCAGTTCCTGTACTCATTCCTGAAGGAGTAAAATTTTTAGACCTTCTTATAATCCTAGTCACTCTCTCCTGGATATGTTTCTCTGTTCTTTTCCAACATCCAATTTCTTATTCAAGATGAAAGAAATCTCCCTAATCAAATTGACCCTTGATTCTCCCCATCTTTCCCTTTTAAAGAGTTTACATTTCCAAGTATTATTCTCTCCTATTTCAGCAATTCCTCTCATTCTACAAGATCAGTTTCATAAGAAATCAACAATTTTCTATTTAAAAGTACTCTCTACTTTGATCATAAATTCTTCTATATTTCCTCATTTTCTCCTTTCTTTAAGGGAAAATTCATTTTCAGTTGTCGTCATTCAGTGTCTCCACTTCTTGAACTATTACCTCCTCAAACTACTCCATTAAAGTTTTAGTCACACTGCTCTCTGAAAATGTTTTTGTCTCTGACTTCTATATTGCCCAAATCAATGCTTTCCTCTTTGTTTTCACCTATCATATTTGACACAGTTACCTACCTATTCTTTTTGAAATATTTTGTTCTCTCAAATAGACCTGCACCATGATATCTTAGTTTACCTCAAACACCACTGGCTGCTTCCTAGGCTTTGCCAATCTCCTCTTCATGCTGACCTCTCTCTAGGCTCAGATCCTTGACCTTGACGCTTTCCTGTACTTACAGTCACATGTTAAGTGATCTTATATACTCTCCATCTTGCAGTGACAGCCATATGATGATGTCTCCCTAAAGTATACCTCAAATGCTAGACTCTGCTGAGTGATTTGACTCATATATTCACTTTCCCACTCAACATCTGACAAATATCAGACAAATTTGACTGACAAATTTGTTGTAAACATATCTTTTGTGAAAGTTTATCATTAGAGAGTCATCTGCAAAAATTTTGTTTATACTCTTTGTGATGTCCAATGAATCACAAAATTTTTACTACAACTATAATGACTTAGGCAGAGCATTTACAATGTATCTAAATGAACTTGAGTTTGTGTCCTATAAAACTAAAATTATGAAAATGACTGTCTTGAATATCAAAAATATAAATGAAGGTATATGTTTAAAAATAAAAATTGTATAATTAACCAATAGAGTATCTTCTAATGAATTTGTCAGGTGGTATAGACATTCTAAAAGAGCTAAATAATTGACCAACATACTAGTTCAGTAAAAGTATTTGATTTCAGTTACAGCTTGAAAGGGGCTATAATGGTGAACAGAGAAGAGGGGAGCGGGAACTCGGAAGAAGAGAAGACTAAACTTTAGGTGAAAAACGGAATCAAGTTTCTTATCTGGGAGTAGAGGAATCTAAATTATATGAAGACTGGAGTTATGAGGAAGGAGAGACTACAGTATTTGAAAGGCAAAGCAAGCCCACCTGAAACTGTCATTGCTTTAAAGTAGGGGTATCAAACTCATTTTCACTGGGGGCCACATCAGCCTCACAGTTACCTTTAAAGGGCCCCGAATGTAATTTTAGGACTGTATAAATGTAACTACTCCTTGACTAGGATCAAGGAGCTCAGCACTGCCGCCGGCTAGAAACAAGGCATCGATCTGGATAAAACAAGATGGAGGGCCTGATTCGGCCTGTGAGCCTTGTGTTTGCCACCATGCTTTAAGTGAAAGAGGGGACGTTGTTGGAAATGGGCAGTAAAGAAACAAAGGAATCTCATTAATTGATAACTGCCAAGATGTGTGACGTGCTGACTCTGTGTAGGCTTGCTTTGAAGACCACCCTGCCTTCCCACACTCAATCTCGATAAAATCCCTAGACACAGAGATAGTTTTTTAATTTTATTTATTTTTATATCCTCACCTCAGGAAATACTTTTATTCCTTTTAAAAATAGCAGGAGGGAGAGAGAGAGAGAAATCGATGCGAGAAAGAAACATCAATTGGTTGACTTCTCATACCGGCCCTGACCAGGGATGGAACGGGTAACCTCGGCATGTGCCCTGGCCAGGAATGGAATCTGCGACCCTTTGGCCTATAGGACAATGCTCCAACCAACTAGACCATCAGCCAGGGCCATAGCGATGGTTTTTAATTCCTGTTTTACAATTGAGAAAGTGGAAACTTAGAAACATTAAAAACCTTGTTCGAGGCAGCTGATCATTTAGTGAGAAAAGCAGGACTTCTACTCTAACCTTTCTGAGTCTGCAATCTGCCCTTACTCACATTCTCTACATGCTTTCCCTTCAACCTAAATCTAGGATGCTTTTGTTCGCCAGCAGAACTCTGAAGGTTTTCACAGGTCCGTGTTTAAAATTTGCTGTTGCTTCCTTGTGTGTTTGTGTGAGAGGGAGAGAGAAAGAGAGGGACAGAGAGAGAGAGAGGAGAGACATGACAGAGAGACAGAGAGAGCCTTTTGCTGGGTCGCCAAACAGTTCATTTGGTTTTTCCTGTGAGATGGCTCTAGCAGCACTTAGTTGTCTTTAACTTCAAAACAATT
Organism: Anoura caudifer; assembly: GCA_004027475.1. Lineage (NCBI taxonomy): Eukaryota > Metazoa > Chordata > Mammalia > Chiroptera > Phyllostomidae > Anoura > Anoura caudifer. The sequence goes on along the minus strand of PVKU01000013.1, from coordinate 668,812 downwards.
TTGTTAGATTGTATTGTGACAGCTGTCATATCCATGTGCATTTAAAAAAAAAATCAAAATTGGTGAATTTTTGTGTAGCCATTTAAATTTTGAATATGGAAGAAAATATGCAACATTTTTGGCATATTATGCTTTATTATTTCAAGAAAGGTAAAAACACAACTGAAATGCAAAAAAAAAATATTTGTGCAGTGTACGGAGAAGGTGCTGTGACTGATCAAATGTGTCAAAAGTGGTTTGGGAAGTTTTGTGCTGGAGATTTCTTTCTGGATGGTGCTCCACGGTCTGTTAGACCAGCTGAAGTTGATCAAATCAAGACATTAACTGAGAATAATCAAGGTTATACCACATAGGAAATCATCAAAACACTCAAAATAGTCATATCAATAGTTATTGGTGAAAAATGAAAATATGTCTTTTATTTGATGGAAAAAAACTAAACGGACTTTTTGGCCAATCCAATATTTGTAGTAACACATTGAGTTTACAGGGCCTGAGGTTTCCCTGGCAGGCAGCCATCTACTCTCACCTTCTCAAGCTTGTGGTTACAACAGTTGGCATTCCATTTTCTAGCCTGCTCCTTTTAGACATTTCTTCCATCTGATTATTCATTTAAAATCTTCCTGCAGTGTTTGTTGTTCTTCACCTGTTTGTTGCTTTTCCTGTGTTTAGAGGTTAAAAAGTTATGTTGGTGCAAGCTTAATAAAGCCTAACAAGAAATGAATCCACACAACTGTTTGAACTAAGCAGATGGCAAAGCATAGTTTGAAAGTTGAATAGCTTGAATGGCATGCCACCTTAAAATGAGGAGAAAATTTTAATGTATTTATAGAATAGGTGACTCAACATAAAACATTAAAGCCCAATTATACTAATTGGTTAATAATGATTTCAAAAAAGATTCTTTTAATTTGCTAACTGCAACCCCTGTATGTAATTAAATCCTAATGTCTCAAAATAAATTTGGTTATCACTGCTAACAATAATTCCTTTTTTGAATATTATGTCCCAGAGCCTTGGGAGGTCAGCCTATTTGTAACTTCTTTTATTTTTTCATTTCATTTTTTTTAAATTAACTAATTTATTTTTTTTAGACAGAGGGAAAAGGAGGGTAAAAGAGAAGGAGAGAAACATCAATATGTGGTTGTCTGTCACATGGCTCCTACTGGGGACCTGGCCTGTGACCCAGGCATGTGCCCTGACTGGGAACCGAACCAGCGACCCTTTGGTTCACATCCTGTGCTCAATCCACTGAGCTACACCAACCCAGTGTATTTGTGACTTCTGAATGAATAATGGAGTAAACTCAGGCCACCTGGAACTCCAAACTTGGAGAGTCAACACTATGAGTTAAGAACAACAGGACCTTCATATTTAGCTTTAGAGAGTATATAGCTGTTTGCTTGTTTCAACACTAATTGGTATCCTTAGATCACTATTTCTTTTTAACAAAGTCCTATACACATGACAGGAACTCTATAGCCCATCAAAATGTTGCTCTAAAACCAAAATGTGAAGCTCATTTCATCTCTCTTCAGCAGTAACTGTTTCACACCATGCATACACTTGGCTAGGGAAAGAGTGCCAGCAGTTTCCTAGGTCCCCGTTTTCACTATCATCTTTCTTTCTAATGAAACCACTTTTTAACAATGTCATTTATTTACTTTATTGTCAGCTTCCCACAGACATTGATGACTTTGGTATCAGAATCAGGGGTTCCTACCTTAGGTCTTTTCCCCATCTTTTTGGAGATACCAAAAAACGTTAGTGAGGCTACCAATTTTGTGTCACAATTCATCTTTTCAACTCAAATGTCATTTTTCTATTCCACTTGGCATTTTGCATCCATAGCCACATCTCAGACCTTCTCTTTTCTTCAAAGAGAACATAGTTACTTTGGAAATCTTAAACTCAACCATCTTAGTTTTGTCCGTAAGTCCCATTGCACCCCCTTTTCATCTGACTTCCTCCTTCTTTCCTCACCAAATCATTTCACCTTTCATTTTATTAGTATTATATAAACTGTCCTCTTCTTATTTTCAGATAATTGGTTTAGTGAATTGAGCAAAAGAATATCCCCCCTCCTGTGAATTCCTACAGAACATCTGGTATCTTCTCTTATTCCTCCCAGTTAGTTTCTTCAGGAAGCATAGGAAAACTTTGTGATTGCACTTTATTGTCCAAGAAGCAAATTTTATTTTTAAAGACATACGCTATTTGATCTTCCAACCTTTTCAAATTTACTCTTTGGTGCAATATGGTTGATTTTTCCTCCTCCAATCCCACTGAAACTCCTCTCCTGAAAGTTCCTTATAGCATAGTTAATATGGGCCTTATATTGTTTGATCTCTGTCTAGATGTTTAGTGCAGCTAATCAATGTTCTTGTTTTAAACTTTAACCCACCTTAACTTCCATACTGCCACTCTTTCCACATGTCATCCCTATCTCCTTTGCTTTCTTATCTTTTTCTTTGATACTCTCAGTTTGTCCACGTTCCCTTTAAATACTGGCATTCCAACCAACACACCCTTGGTCCTCCTTTCTTCCCACATCACAGTATTCTTATGAGTTTTGATACACCTCCTTTTCTTGAATTACTATTACTATTTATATGTTAAAGATTATTTTACATCTCCGAATTTTTTCCTGAAGACACATCTGCCCAAATCTAACAAGTTATACTATATGTTCTGGAAGTATACTAAACTCAACTTGTAAAACTCCAAATTATTTGTTTGCATACCCCCATCTCCTCTCTACTATAAACCCCTAAACTCCATCCTCTTCCTATATTCCCCAATTTGGGGGTTAGTACTATCACCAAGTCAATCTCCAAAGCCAGAATGAGAGGCACCTAGAAAATTTCTCCACTGGACACCTTAGAGCCATATGCTCTGCTTTTTGCCCTCTTGTATATCTTCTCTATATCTCAGTTGCCATTGGTTACTTCAAGTTTCTTTTATTTTTTACATAAGTTACTGCTGTGACTTTCTTTAGGTTCTCCTGTTCTTGTTACCTTACCTGTGCACTGCTGCCATCTAATTTTGTTACTCATGTGCTTAGAATCCTCCACTACTTCCCTGTTGGTTAGGAAAAGACCAGGTATAAAGACAATTTGTGAACTCATCCAAATCAATTAAAAAAATGAACAATCTGATTAAAAAATGGGCAGAGGACCCAAAAGGTCATTTCTCCAACAAAGACATGCAGGTGGCCAACAGATACATGAAAAGATGCTCCACATCACTAACCATTAGGGAAGTGCCAATCAAAACCATAATGAAATATCACCTCAGACCTGTCAGAATAGCAACTATAAAAAGGCAACAAAGATTAAGTGCTGATGAGGAAGTAGAGAAAAAGGAACCCTTTTGCAGTGTTGATGGGATTGTAAACTGGTACAGCCACTAATGGAAACAGTTTGAGGATTTCTCAAAAAGTTAAAAATAGGACTGACATATAACCCTTCAATCCCTCTTTTGGGTGTTTAGTCAAAGAAGCTAAAAACACTAATTTGAAAAGATAGATGCAACCTACGTTCATTGCAGCACTGCTTACAAGAGCCAAGATATGGAAGCAAACAAAGTGTCCATCAATGGACAAATAGATAAGGAGATGTGGTTCATACATATAATGAAATATTATTCAGCCATAAAAATGAAAGCTTGCCGTCTGTGACAACGTGAATGGGCCTAGAAGGTACAGTATTAAATAAGACAGAGAAAGACAAATATATGATTTAACTCACATGTGGAATTCAAAAAACAAGGTAGCCCTGGCTGGGTTGCTCAGTCAGTCCAAGCGTTGTCCTGTGCATCAAAAGTTTGCAGGTTTGATTCCTTGTCAGGGCACATATGGGAGGCAACCAATCGATGTTTCTCTCTCACATCAATGTTTCTCTGTCTCAAATCAATAAATATGTTCTCAAGTGAGGAATAAATAAATAAATAAAACAAAACAATAACAAACTTATAGATACAGAGAAAAAATAAAGATAAGAGGGGGAGGGGATTATTAAGCATAATCCAAAAAGGTAAAAGGGATTAATAAGTACAAACGGCCAGTTATAAAATCAGTTATGGGGATGTAAAATACATCATAAAGAATGCAGTCAATTATATTGCAATAACTATGGATGGAGTCAGGTGCGTCCAAGTCTTCTCATAGTGATTGCTTTATAAGATATATAAATGTACAATCACTATGTTGTACATCTGAAGCTAGTGTAATATTGTATGCCAACTACAATTTAAAAATAAACTAACATAAAAAGAGTATGTGATGATTTCAAATACCTGAAATTTCTCTCCAACTTCCTTTCACATGAGTATACCACACTGATATTTGAGCCACATCAGCTGTAAACTTTTCCTCATTTTAACACGTACCCTCACCACATTGAATTTGTTCCATCTTACCTCCCTGCTGTACCAGGATAACCTCTACTGATCTTTCAAAGATCCACTGGAGTTACATCTTTTCATAACCTCATGTTTTCTGCTATAACTCTGTGTAGTTATCTCTATTGTAATTTTTATAATTGTAACAGTCTCCTTTTTCATGGACTGTTAGTTTCTTGAGAATGGGAGTTGCAGACTTCATGTCACTCGTAAGAATTTCAAATGATGCATAGTAAATAATATGTGCTCAATTAATATTTATTGGATATAGAGATGGACAAAATTATAAAAGTTAGGTGAACAATGTATGTGTCATTTGTCCTTTTAGATGTCAGCTTTAATGCTACATAATTCCAGAGACTTCTGTGCCTGTTACTGAGGAATCCAATAAGACCTTAACTGTTTTGCCGTATACATCCATCCCAATGTCTTCATTTTCTAATGTTCCTACTATATTTTGATTCAATCTTGTTCTGTTAATTTTATGAAAATGTGTAGGAGAAAATTGACACAATCCTCCATGAGTAAGAAGACTAATTTTAGAAATCAACATAAATTGAAAATCTAGTAGAAAAGAAAATAGAAATTTCAAACTTGGAAACAATTTATCTAAAAAACCTTGATACACAATAGGTTATCACACTAGTTTCTATATCAAAAATACGACAAAGGTCAAGAAAGACTAGTTTATTAATTAGTTAGTTTCTACTCACATATTCCAAAATTTGTTCTCACAATGTCTTTGAAGCCCACCTTCATTAGATTTAGAAGGACCCGTTAATGATTTTAGCAAGTACACTTGAACTTTTTAATTTTCTATATTATAGTCTTCAACTTTATTTTCATAAGAGAGTTCTAGTGGAAATATAGAATCTTAGTGGCTTTTATATGGGGATGTTTTGTGCCAATGCAAGGTACTGACAACTGGCTTTTCTCAGAGTGCTGTTGACACACATCTGTTCAAATAAATATATTAACGTTTTCCATCTCAACTGACTCAGCTGGCAGCAACCAGCTCGCTCCTTTTCATGAATTTAGAACTAGGAAGGGAGCTCTGAAAGTGGGAGAGGTGTTTTACAATTTGTCAAGATATGTATTCCAGCACTTTCAAAAAATAAATCAGTGCTGGGTCCAACTTGAGCTAATAAGCTAATGACTGCTTATCCTCTGCTATTAAGGCTTCAAAGCAGCTCTTAACTAAATGAGCCAATTATTATATCACCATGTATTTTTTTATTCCTTCCTGTTAAATCATGCATTTGGTGTTGTATAGGATTTTTATGCTTATTAAAAAAATAACCAGCATGTATGAGCTTATGAAAGGAAACCTCACTCAGATTTTAAAAAGCAAATGAAAACCTTCAAATCTAACTGCTGCCATATGGTACACTCAGAAACACTTGTAAAAGGAAAGTTAAACCTTGAATATATTAATGATTTTTTACTAAAAGAAGAAAAATGCTTCTTTTCCATCTTTGCATCTGAAAAGATTTATGAATAGGGCATTATAGAACACTTTTCTATAAAAAGAAGTAAATTCAGTAACATAAACCTTGCATTGGTTTTATTATCACTTGGTTTTGAGCAAGACCAAACAATAACAGTGCCTTAATACTGCTCTTAAGATATAAAAGACTTAGATATCCACAGCTGACTTTCCACTTTTTTTCATTCTGTCTCAGGGAAACTCTTTACTCTGACCTTGATGTGAAGACATAGGCACAACCAACTAGGTGTGAGATGCACTAATGTGCCTCTAGAGAAGTGAGTCTCCTTCCCCTGCCATTCATTTTTTTCCCTTGTGTGTGAAGTCTCTTACTCTAAATTTATACTAATATCTAAAGCATCTACTGAAGAGCCTTACTGTTTTATTTTTCTTATTTCAAAATGCAAATGTGAACTGCCCAGAAAACAATGGAAAATAAAGAAATGTTAGGTTAAGGAGACCACCTGTACCTCCACACTCTTTTCTTCCCATCAGTTTGTCAACGTTAAGCAGGACCATCATTTATTAAAAACAAGAGAGTGCTTTAATTTCAAGCATGTTGAAGAGTAGGCATTCTGAATATCTTACATGAATACTATACTCATTAATATACACATCCTATTATTTTTTTGTATGTCACTACTCACATCTCATTCGTTGAGATGACTTACTCTATTTAAGCCATCAGAAGTTGTTTTACTATGGAATATAACACAATGGGCTAGAGTGAAACACTCTGAGAAAAGGTCTCAGCATTAACAGTAGTTCACCATTCCATCTTCCTTTAAGCTAAAATTATACCTCTTTCCAACTTTCATATATTTTTTTATTCTTGACCCATGTCATATGTGTTCTATAAGGTTACACATATATTTTCCCAGGTATTTTAGGTAGTGATCATATTCTGGAGGAAGAGGTAATCAATCAACATCTTCACTATACCTAAAATAACTGAACATCTCAGTGAGTTTCTACTGTTTCCTGGATTGGGAGTCAAGTTGTCTTTTTCTTGGTATTTCTTTGGTTAGCATTATGATTTGACTTTCAATGAATTGCTTTATAACTTGACACATTTACTTTTCAGATATCTAGAAGATATAGATTTTTAGATGAGAAACAAGGCTGGCATTAAAGAATGACCTTGCAGAACATGTTTAATTTAGACCTGAACAACAATGGCTTATCAAGCCATAGCAAAGTATTTAGTTGACTTATTTAATCATAAGTGTGCATTCCAGAGTGGGGCTCTATAATTTTAATGTATACATGGTTTAATGTACCTGCAACTGGAATGGAAATTGACAATTGAGAAAAGTAAAGCTGCAATAAAATTAATGTAGTAAATTGTATAAGGATTATAGAAAAGTAATAGTATACTGGTCATTTTGAGAAAATAATTTGTATCAAAGTTGCATTTCTAAAATCCAAATGTGATTTAATCATCTAGGTATAAACTGAAACCTAGGTGTGTCTACAAAAATAAAAACTATTCTAATTTCTGTCATATGATTCAGTCATCAAAGGGTCTGCTCATGAGACCAGAAAGAGATCTATTGGTTAAATCTGCTCTCCTGATTAAGATCTAGAATCCCAATATTTGTAACTGTAACTTGAAGCTTAGCTTATACCGCAAAAGATTCAAAATAATACATGGCTATGTAAAAAATCAGACAATAAAAAATAATATCTGTAGTAAAAATATACTAGTGATAGCTAAGGCCACAAACTGCAGAAACATGCCTAACAGAAAGTTATGGGGCTTCACCTGGGGAGAGACTATGGGTCAGAGAAGATGGAAGAAGCAAGAGATTGCTTCTAGAATGTTCTCTAAGTTGTCATTCAAACTCCTCTGCATTACTCAAACATTAAACATAGAATAAGAATGTAGATTCTCACATTGTGTGAGGAGAGACAAGAACTCTTGGGAGAGGAGACTGATCAAGACTTGAGTGATGAGATGAGCTTTTTGGGTCCATAAGGGATTTTCTCAGACACATAACTTTCTAAGTAACTTAATACTGTTAACAGGCAAATTACTAAGAAAGGGAATCTTTCCATGGCAGGGATGGAAACCCTGAAAGTATAAATCTTGAAAATAAATATCCTGTTATAATTTTCCAGAAAAGTGTTAATGTCAAAAGGCACATCTTTGTCACTGTTGTACCAGAAAAAATAGCAAAAGTAGAAGAAAGAAAAAAGGAGGGCAAAGGGGACCAATTAGACACTGATTTTTAGAATGACAACAGGAGTTTGGCCGTGAATTTGTGATCGTAGAGAAGGCATAGCTCATGATTGCCAAATGGAATTCCCAGGGAGGAGATGAGTTCACACTCTGCACAGGAGACTACTCTTTCTTTACAGGCAAATTCATATTGAAATACGTGTATAGAAATGTTGTGGCTGTTCAAAATTCCACTTATTTCTAATATTCAACTTACATATTAGGTTGGGTGCCTTCAAAAATTTTCATAAATATACATAGAGGTAAATTTTAAGTTGGTTGCAATTGATAAAAAATCTAATTTCCTGGATGTTAAAACCACTCTTTGGTATACCTTGGCCCCATGAAATGTTATGTGGTTCATATCATAGGCTGCACTGTGGGCCTAAGACTAGAAAGTTTAAAAATCATTTATTTTTAAATAATGTTTCTGAAACACAATCGCATTAACATTGTTGATGTATTTTCTTCTAGTTATTTCCCTAACTGTTTTATTACCCAGTTGAATATTTAATTTGGAATCCTAATTTTTTCACTTGCTGTTAAATCGCAAATGTTTCCATGACATAGATTCTTGATAATAATGGCCTTTAATGATTAAATAACATTATATTTTGTGAATTTGTCATAATTAGCATGCATATTACAATTGGATTTTTAAATCATTAGCAATTATTTAAAAACAAAATATTTTCTTAAGTTATTTGTATGCATAATACCATTAACAATATAGTAAGAATAATTAAAATACATTATCAGAAATGCTTTTGTAATTGCACAAGTTTCATGTGAAATTCAGAAACAATTCAGCAATATAAAAGTACTTAAAGTACATGTGGTGGTCTCTTTTGTTCTCTGTATCATAATCTCTCCTCATTGGTAGTCTTAATTTTAAATAACTCCTATAATTTCCAATGCTCTTACACATGCATATGGAGATAAAGGTACATATAAAGCTTTTTGTTCCATACATAGAATTGTATTGTATGTATTATTATGTACCACTGTATTTATTTGTTAACATATCTTGGTGTATTTCCTTGTTAGTGTATTTCTTTTTGAAGTTTTAGAGATATAGGAGGTATCTAAAATCTCCTCAGTCAGATATCAAATATACATATGTAGTAAAAAATTTAGATTATAATGTATAAGCAGTCTACTTCAGTCATCATCCCGTTCCCATTCCTCTCTCCAAAGGTAAGTACCTCAAAACGTCACATGGCTTTTTTCAATTAAGAAAGAGCATCAAGTTCATTTTAACTTGTTTTTGTGTGCTGCATTAAGTAAATTTTACTCTTAATGTTAATATTTCTTATACAAAGGAATAAACTGTAAATCAAAAGATGATGCTGATTTTCTGAGGAGTTTATTAGGTTGTGAGATTGAGACTTTTTCCCAATTACCACCGATTGGGCTAAAATTCTAATTATTCATGGGGTCTATTTATTGTGCAGAGAAGCAAGTAATATGGATCCCAGGAAAATGACTCAAAGAGAACCCATGAGAGGAAGCCTGCCAGTCTTTAGAAGGGTTATTCATGCTGAGTCCTGCTTGAGAGATTAAAACCCATTCAAGATGCCCCCTAGTTTTGCCTTCAATTACATTAGAGGCCATAAAACAGTTTAGGAGTGTGTTTTCCACCATAGTGAGTGTAAAGGACAAAGGACAAAGGGTAATTAGCTCCTGACCTGGAAGAGCTCATAAGAGAAGAAAATTCCAGTGAAACAGTGTTACTTTGACAATTTTGAAAGTGTGTATGTGTGTGAAGCAGCATGTGTTCATCGGTAACAGGAGTCTATTTTTGTTAGAATACTGCCTGGCAGGTCAAACTCAAATGGCCGCATGGGCAGGCAGTCACACAAACGAGTGAAGCTGGTGGGAACTGGAGAAGGTAAGAAGAACACAGGCACCACCCACTGGCACAGCTGATTTCTGCCATTTGGAGGAAGGTGTGGACTGAGAGTTGCCACACCATCTGACTTTTTAAGAGATCCACAAATAAGAATATTCATTTACAATCTTCTGTGCTATAAATGCTGACAATTATTTTAATTTTATAACAAGATATGGGCCAATCAACACATGTTTGTGTAAAGCCAAATCCACAGGCCTCTAGGTTGGGACTTCAGACCAAGCTACTTAGGCCAGCTGTATAATGTCAAGTCTTTCAAGCCAAGGTATAATAGAAGTGATCATTATCAATGAAACAGAACTTCTCATTCATTCTTTTATTCAAAGAGGATTTATTAAGAGAATATTAGCATATGGCTCACAATATATACCCAAGGTCAGTGACTTAGACAAAATAAAATATTTATCTGTCTCCTCTGGCAAAGTGCAAACAGTCCAGGACTGGTCGGGTGGCTCTGCCTTCCTCCACACGCATCTTCCACATCATGACCAAGATGGCTGCTCCAGCTCCTGCCATCAAATCATCATGTCAGCATTCCAGGCAATGGGAAGTGAGAAAGAAGAAATGTGGGGCATTTGAGGACACCACCTACCAGGGGTGTTCAACCTTTTGGTGTCTCTGGGCCACAGTGGAAGAAAAAGAGTTGTCTTGGGCCTCACACTGAATGCACAAACACTAATGAAAACTGATGAGCAAAAGAGAGGTTTTAAGTAAATTTACAATTTTGTTGTTGGGCTACATTCATAGCCATCCTGGGCCATATGCAGCCCGCGGGCCACGGGTTGGACACCCCACATGCTATTTCCACTCACATCCAAATTAGCCAAAATTTAGTCACATGGTTATATCTAGGAACTGAGAGGCTAGAAAAAGTAAATTTGTACTTGGCAACAATGTCTCCACCTAAAGTTTGAGGGATTTATTTCTAAAATAAGGGAAAATATCTAGAATTCTCTACCACCACAACCCTACTGCATTAGACTGCATTGTGTTAAGGAAGTTCCAATAAAAATATTTTGTTTAAAATGTGTATTTCATGCTCACAAGGAATTTAAAATCCAGGAAAGCATATATTATTGAGGAATACCATTATCCAAGAAAAGGGAATCATATGATCAAAGTAATAAGTGGTGAGTAGTATGGCCCTTTATATGATATTGGAGGTTTGGCTCCAAACTTCATTGGTCTCTTCAGCACAATGACACTCAGTCCAGGGAGGGCAGCATCATGGAGAAGACAGAGCCATCGAAGCTGGCCTCTGATCCTGGGACCTTACTGATTTGAGAAAAACCCACCAGGCTAAGCTGTATCTTTCTTCTGTCAGACCCAGCCACCTCATGAACAGGGAACTAGCATGAAGAAAGTTTTGTCAGTCCATAAAAATACTGCCTGTTCCCCTCCTGAATCACCCAAGTGAATTGCCCATCATTAGGAAATAAAACGATGCCTAAGAAAAAGGACCAGGTCGTTATAATACCAAAACCAACTGCAATATGCAGTGCTTTAAAAAATGTATAGAGCTAATAATGAACAAACATAAGAACCAATCTCCCACCTTGACTGGAAAAAAATATCAAAACATTTCAAGATACACTGTTACGTCTAACTTAGAAGGGCATCAATTTCCAGTAGACTGATCCAGCCTTGTTATTAAACTTAGGGATACCCACCCATCCTGATACTATTACCTGCTGAACCATCAAGGTCAGTTTAGAAGTCCAACTCACTGGAGACAATTACACAGGAGCAGTCTTTTACTTCTTCCTATTTTCCTCTCACATACAGATATTTAATCCCAGATTGTTCTCCCTTAATTAATCTGATCATTCTTGACTTTCAGATCTTGACTTCAATCTTCAGAAGTTTATTTTCTTTATATTTGCCATTCAGTTTTTTCTCCTCTTCACTGCATTCTACAAATAGGGTTTTCCCAAAAACATGGACTTGAACTTTCCATTTGCAATCCTGCTCCCAAATCTCTCAGGAGCTCTAAGAACGACTTCTGTTTAGACCTCTGACCCCAAAATCCATCCCTCTCCTAAACGCTCTGCCAGAGCCCCATCTATCTTCAAATCCACACTCACTTAACAGAGGGAAGGAAAGTCTCCCTGAAAGAGAGGTCATGTAAGTGCTATAACAGTATTAACACGAGGTATCCAAGACAGCTTGAATTAGGATATGACAACAGAACCAGAAATAAGGGAGAAATGTGAAGGACGTTAATTAGAGGTAGAATCAGCTGACCTGGTGGCTGACTGCTTATGAAGAACAGGTTGAAGAAAGATTCAAAGTTGGCACTGAGATTTCCAACATGGTGGCTCATCAAGGGAGATAAGAATTCAGGAAAGCAATTGGTGGTGAGCCTAAAGTGTTTAGTTTGTCATGTGAAGTATGTTTAGTGTTTAAATGTGTAGTAAGTATGTATTTCTATTAATAATTTTCTTTATACCCTCAGCACCTCTAAAATATGCTTTTTCATTTTTTATATAGTAAAATTTTTATTGAGAGAGAAAGAGAAAAAGAATGTTATCACAAGATTTTTCTGTCTGGCAAATAATTCCTGATAAACACTCTAGGTTGACTTAAATGATTATAGTGTCAATTTAAAAAATCCAGACTTAGGTAAGGGAAGACATTATTTAAAAGGCTTATTGCCATAGGGGGAAAGAAATTATTGTAATAGGGGAAGGGGGACTATTAATTGCAATAGGGAGGATGTTCCCACCATTATATCTATGAGTGTCTCACCTGTTAAGCAGAAAATGGCTTGTCTTTTATAGGAAGGAGTGAACAAGGCATTGAGGCAGGGAGTGGGCTGAGCTGGGAGCATAAATAGACAGTGGTTCAGGAAATGCTTTTCCCTGAGTTCAGCTGACCCCTCAGGAGGGGTCACTAAGGATGAGTTGTTCCACTATTTCAATTCTCAAGGGTGGGTCAAAATTCAGGGATCTAAGGAAAAGAGAGAATTTGCCTGACTAAAGTTTGGTCAAATCAAATTAGTGAGCATTTTGTCCAAATTGTTCATTAGGAATAAACAATTCACCTAATAATTTATGAGACAAAGAATAAGAATCTGGAGGGCCTATATCTGGCCTTGTCATAGGTAAAGGGGTCATTTAAAAATCTCTAAGTCATACAAGGAGGGTGGTTCTTTACAATGAGCTATTTCCTAAGACACAAACTGTGGGGTGATTTCTCAAGCATCACTGCTTCACTTTGTCAGGAGTATTTCAACCTGACTATTCTTTTCAACAAAGAGTACCTTATCTAAAGCTTTTAAAACATACTTTCAAAGATCAATAATTAATTCCCAAAATGAATTCCTGTTATAAAACTAAAAAATGTTAGTTTATCCCCTTTAAGGTCACAGAAAGACTGAAATGGAAAGACTACGTAGATCACTGTGATAAAGAAAATTGACCCTTATGTATTTTCTTCATAAATTTATATTGCTATTAATTTATTAGGTCTTGGCTTTCCTCTTTTCCATCATTGTCTTTTGTTGAACCTTTTTGTATAATACTCTGACTCTTTCCTTTTCAGATATTTGCATTTTATATTGTGGTCCCCCAAAAAACCATTTAATATTGCCAACAGCATCATTTTTAATAAAACGTTATTTGTGATTTACTAGGTCTGTGAACATTTTTTTTTAGGTGGAAGAAGGGGAGTTTCTCTTGTACGTCACACAGAAGCTGGCCCATATACTCAATAAAAGCTCATTATGGAAAGATTATAAACGTATAACAATACATTTTAAGTGAGATGCAATGATCCATAAAATTGGTGTAGCTAATTAGCAGATCAAATCTCTGTAAAAACTGGATGTCTTTAATAACCTGCAGTTGCTTAATGCTATAGGTGTTTTACTATCCACAAATGTTTAGTAAAATTCAATAATGGTATAAATGTTCAGTGGGATTAAAGCAACTGTAAAATGAAACCAAACAAAATGAGTTTATTTTGTTAATTGAATAAAGAGAATCCCAGTGTTAATATTACATTACACAAAATCTAGAACAAACATCCTCTGAATCCCAGCCTCATTTCACATGTAATTAACCTTTCTCAATCAAGCTAAGCATCCCTCACACCTCCTTATCAATTGCTATGTATCCAAGTCTTCTTTCATGTGAATAAAAGGCACACATCAATTTAGACTAGTAATACTGCCTCACACTGTGCTTCTAGAGCAATATCATCCCAAGAGTATTTTTAAACATTTTATTTCTTTATTTTTAGAGAGAGGGGAAGGGAAGGAGAAAGAGAGGGAGAGAAACATCAGTGTGTGGTTGCCTCTCACATGGCTCCCACTGGGGACCCAGCCCGCAACCCAGGCATATGCCCTGACTGGGAATGGAACCATGACCCTTTGGTTCACAGCCCATGCTCAATCCACTGAGCTATACCAGTCAGGGCCCAAGAGTATTTTAAATACTGATCATTTGCCACAGTTCAAAAGTATATTTTCTAAATTTTATTTTTTTCTTGCAGAAATAGGAGACATTTGGTGCTAATGAGTAATATGTTTTAACAGTAAAATATTCTTAACTATTGATTAAAACTAAGGTGTCATGTTTATATTTTCATCCTCTAACAACCACTGCCTGATTTCTGGTAAATGCTGACTCCTTCAGGTGTAATCCCTATCCTCAGGGATGGAACGTATTTCCTAAGTTTAGATCAACCAGCACAGTCAATTCCCCTGGCCTCAGTGATTGGTAAACAGGTGAGCTCAGGACCCAAGTTACTCCAGTCAGGTAAATATAAGGGCAAGTGGGAAGGCTGCTGGGAAAAGAATATCTCATTTTCTTGGAACTTGAACCTGAGAGGATGTGAAACTGTGGCAGCTGTAGGTATTCTGCTTCTACATAAGATCTGGAGGACAAAGCCAACACATGGGGAGGGGCAACAGACCAGGAATAGGGAGAAAATCCATCCTGATGGTGTTGTTTGAGCCTATATATAACCTAAAAATTCCTGAAGCCAGTTTTACCCCAAGACTTCTCAGTTACCTGACAATACATTTTTTTTCTTTTAGTTTAGATACCAGGGGTGTCCAAACTTTTGGCAACTCTGGGCCACACTGGAAAAGGAGAGTTCTCTTGGGCTACACATTAAGTACATTGCTTCTGTATGGCTAAAGAAAACACCATTAAAATGAAAAGAGAACCAACTATGTGGGAAAACATATTTGCCAATGATAACGTAGACAAGGGTTTGATCTCCAAAATATATAAAAAACTCATATGACTCCACTCTATGAAGATAAAAACACAATTAAAAAATGGGCAAAGGACTTGAACAGACACTTCTCCAAAGAGGACATACAAAGGGTCCAGAGACATATGAAAAGATGCTCAGCATTGCTAGCCATCAGAGAGATGCATATTAAAACCACAATGAGATACCACTTCACACCAGTGAGAATGGCCATCATAAACAAATCAACAAACAAGTGTGGAGAGGATGTGGAGAAAGGGGGACCCTAGTGCACTGTTAGTGGGATTGTAAACTGGTGCAGCCACTGTGGAAAACAGTATGGAATTTCCTCAGAAAACTAAAAATGAAACTGCTTTTGACCCAGCAATTCCACTGCTAGGATTATATCCTAAGAACCTTGAAACACCAATCCAAAAGAACCTATGCACCCCAATGTTCATAGCAGCACAATTTACAATAGCCAAGTGCTAGAAATAACTTAAGTGCCCATCAGTAAATGAATGGATCAAAAACTCTGGTACATTTATACAATGTGATACTACATACATAGCAGAAAGAAAGAAGGAGCTCCTACCCTTTGCCACAGCAAGTATGAAACTAGAGAGCATTATGCCTAGTGAAATAGGTGGTGAGGGATAAATACTATATGATCTCACCTTTGACTGGAATCTAATCAACAAAACAAACAAACAAAATATAACCGGAGACATTGATATTAAGAACAAATGGACAGTAACCAGAGGGGAGATGGGAGGGCATAATGTGGGGGGAAGGGTGAAGGGTTTTCAGGAATAACTACAAAGGACACATGGACAAAAACTAGGGGGGTTGGAAATGGGAGGGAGGTTGGGAGGGCTGGGGTTGGGGGGTGGGGGAAAAAGGCAGACAACTGTACTTGAACAGCAATAAAAAATAATAAAAGAAGCTGAGATTCAGCATAAAAAATACATTGCAACATGTAATCATAATAAAATCTCATAATGTTTTAAGTAAATTTACAGTTTTGTGTTGGGCTACATTCATAGCCATCCTGGGACACATGTGGCCCACAGGCTGCAGGTTGGACACCCCAACTAAGAGAGTGTTTTCTTTTCAAATCAAAGGAGTTCAAAATGAACCCAGATCAGATGGCTCAGTTGGTTGGAACATCGTCCTGTGCACCAAAAGGTTGCAGGTTCAGTTCCTGATCAGGGCACATACACATATCTAGGCTTCAGGTTTGATCCCCAGTTGGGGCATATGAAGGAGGCAACTGATTTATGTTTCTCTCTTACATTGATGTTTCCCTGTCTTTCTTTCTCTCCCTCCCCCTCTCTCTAAACTCAATAAAGCATATCAAAAAATATTTTAAAGACTTTATTTATTTATTTTTAGAGAGAGGAGAAGGGAGAGAAAAAGAGAGGGAGAGAAGCATTAATGTGACAGAAACACTGATCAGTTAGCTCTCATATGTGCCCCAACTGGGGACTCAACCTGCAACCCAGGCATGTGCACTGACCTGTAATTGAACTAGAGGCCTTTTACTTTGCAGGACAACACTCAACCAACTGAACTACACTGATCAGGGCACATATCAAAAAAAAATTTTAAAGAGTTCAAAATGATACCAGGCCCTCCAGTTTCATCCATGCTATTGCAAAGGGTAGGAGTTCCTTCTTTCTTTCTGCTGCTTAGAAATAAGCCAGGCAGTGATGGACAAATACCATATGATCTCACCTTTAAGTGGAACCTAATCAACAAAACAAACAAGCAAGCAAAATTAACTAGAGACATTGAACAATCTGAGAGCAACCAGAGTGGAAGTGGGAGGGGATAATGGGGGGAAGTGGAGGGGAGGGTTTTCAGGAACTATTATAAAGGACACATGGATGAAACCAAGAGGGGCTGGAAGCAAGGGAGGGAGGTGGGGAGTGGTGGGGGGGTAAATGCAGACAACTGTAATTGAACAATAATAAAACATTTTTTTAAAAAAAGAATAAACTCAAAATAGCCCAGGAGAAAAAGAAACAAAATAATACCAGGCCTATGTCATCGTAGTAATAATGTTAAAATTGTGCATTGAGAAAGCATACAAACTTTGATTCTAATTCTAATCCAGTTTATAACATCCAGGATTTTCTTGGCAAATAGTTTGAGCTGAGGACTAACTTCCTTCTATTGTTTAAAAGGGTTTATAAAAACTGTGTTATAAGTATTAAATTAATTGTATACAAATTATATACAAAAGACATGTTAATGCTCAAAAACTTTCAGTTGTTATTTCTACAACAAAGAGATTTTACAGAAGAATAAAAGCTATGTAAATGATTTTATTGCACTACACTGAATCTTACTCCAGATACTAAGTTTATCTGTATCCTGAAATTTTTCTAGTTCCAAATTTATTTACCTCTGCAACTAATAGACTTGTGGGGGTATCTGGTGGAGGAAACATAATTCTGTTCTGAAAATAAGGTCTTGAGCATCTATTTTTTACTAGTATTGGCCAGGTATTTAGGGATAAATTGAAGTGAAATGACTCACCACTGGTTAGATAATGGGATTTGCATGTAGTTTGCGCAAAATGGTAGACCAGAATGTTCCTTCACAAGATCCTATGAGATCATGTTTTAAGGCACATTTCTACTCTTTTTATAATTTTAAACAACAAACTATAAAATTAGAGATTATAAAAGGTAGCATTGGCATATACATCTCTAAGGATCAGAAAAGGATCAAAAAACATAAAGCCACATAACTTCTGTGCTATAGCTACAGAAGTCAGCAGAATCAGTCAGAGTTTGGCAGGGTGTTTCAAAGGAAACTAAAAGTGTTCCCCACAAGATGAAGAACAAGAGTCAGACATACTTTCTGAAGTTAGCTGCTATTGCTAAATTCCACTGGGATTCTGTTGTAGCAAGCTGGGCCCAGAGAGATAAGAGAACAAAGGATGTCCCTTCACCAGACATTGAACAAAGTGGTTCACCAGACCGCTGTTATTATGTGTTATCTCCTACATCACAATAGAACAGAAGCCTTGCTTGTTTGTTCTGTTTTAGGGTTATGGAGGCCAGGTAAGAAAACTTCAAAAACCACTAGTTAGAGAAATGTAAACATATACACACAGAGAAAGGGGTCAAATAAACAAACATATTTTCTTTTTTCCTTTGCAGCTACCCAGCTAAAAATTCTTTATTTCTGGTTAACAATTCTTTATATCACTGAATTCTCTCTGGTGAAACAATTGGTATGATTTCTTTCTCTTACTGAAAACTGACAGATAAAATATTTAAAAATGAAAATTTTAAAATAGCAGTACACCTTTCTAGAATGCAAATGTAGGAATAAAAAACAGTCGAAACTACTGAAAAAGTTGTAGGTGACAGTTTCTGGAGGTTTTTGTTTGTTTTACTTTTTTGTGTTGTTTTGTTTGGAACAGAGGACTTATTTCAAAGAAATCTCACATGAGAACCCTATATTTAAATGTTCAAAGAGGAATTTCTTCGTGGAAAGGTTGAACCTGGTTGTTAATTAGTGTCCTCCAAAGTAAGGCATCTCCTTGGAAACATGGAGAGAAGCCAGCAACATTTACAACATGGGTCATGGAATAAAGAATGTCAGTCTAAAAGTTTCATTTTTATACCTAATGGTATACAATCTTGGGGGTATGATTTACTAAACATTAATTTGTTGATTGGTATTAACATAACCTATTGGTGTCCCCAAATAACTGTGATAATATTAAAGTAAGATGAAATATCCCATGCATATTTAAATACTATAATAAAATGAGAATTCAGAGAAGGCTGTCATTGAGAGAAGAGGTGACACCTGGGTGGACCTTGCACATAAAAGAGGTGACAAAAGAATTATAGCACAGTTACTCAGAAACAGTCATAAAGCAGGAATCTTAAGGAACCAAATATTCAAGTCATAAGTCCACCTTTTTACAACAATTGAAACTTATAATAAAAATTGTTTTCAGGGCTCCCACATCAGTATCTTATCGCCTGAGGTTAGTTTAGACATTGCATCTTGTTTCCCAGTGTTTGTCTTAGCTTTCTTGTGTCCCACTGATCCATTGATTCTGCCCCACAGGCTACCAACTTCAGTTTTCAGTGAAGAGCATGCTGGGATAAGGGTTTTGTTTCCTCAGCTCTACCAAAAGAGTGATGTTGTCCTGGAAAGTCAGATTTCTAGGCACTTCAAGTTTCCTGTGGCAGTGGTTAATTATCCAACGGGAACTTTTATATTTCTAGGAGAATTATCTCCAAGCCTTGGAGTCCCTGCAATGCTCTTGTGAATCAGACTTGAAAACAAGCTTTGTCAAACAGCAGGATCTATCTGAATGTAGGTCAAAAATAGAAAACCTTTCAAAAGATTAGCAGCAACTGGTCAAAGACAAGACAGTAGCAAAATTATTCACAATCCCTTTCCTTCCCCTTAAAACTTGTTAAGAATACCATTGTTGCTGAAATCTACTGGATTTTTAACAGTGTGTGGCTCTGAAAAATATATTTCATTCTAGTATTCAAACCACCAGAGAAAAATTGTAAGCCCTATATATTCCCTAAATTTCTAAAGTTTGCAAGAAGAATCTGGAGTAGAATATGGAAATCTGTCTGCCTTTTAAATGCTTATATCATATTAGAAGCAATTTGATAGACACAAGCTACTTTTTAAAGCAATATAAATATCATTTCCAATGAAGTTTTGGTACAGAACTTAACATAGAAGTTCTTGAGCAACTACCTTTGCAGGAATGGGGTACATATACAGTATTATTTTCTAGCCGGTTAAAGTATCTTCTTAGCTTGTGTTGTTCTAGTAGACAGATTCCTTAAAAAATATGTAAGTAAAAGGATTTTGAATTGCAAGAGTCTATTCATGTTTTCACCTTCTAAGTATAACTCATTTTGATCTTTTAGTTTAATTAATGAATGGAAGCAAATTATTTTAGTTCTAAATACTTAGTATTTTTTAGTTTTAACTCATACTTTATAAATAAAGACAGTGTTCAGCCAGTAATTAACATCAGTTTCTAGGTACCTTCCCATTATATTTTAATCTTCACAATAACCCCACAAGATGGTATGATTATCCTTTGAATACAGAAGCTCAGCTCAAAGGGGCTAGCCTCAGTGTGCTAGCAAAGAGCTTGGAACTCTTTTCCCAAAGCAGAGTTTATGTTCTTTCTGCCATGTCAAGATGCCTTCTTTGGTTAGGAACGCACAAGTTTAGGCATAGATGGTACAGCTTTTAACCCCAGGGTGCAAAGTAGTGAATCATATGTAGAAGATGACAATCAGTTCAGAGTTCAGAGTTCATATAACCTTTTGGAAGAAGTTTCCAAGACAAGAGAAAAATTTTTTAAATAAGAAACATTGAACAAGTAACCTTATGGAAATTTTAGTGAATGTTATAACGTACTTTTGGTACAAAGTAAAAGGTATTTAAAAAAAAAAATAAAGCCCCAGTGTTTTTGTTAGACATATTTGTACCTCACAAATGAACACATACATTTGTGCAAATTCTGGAAAAAAATTGGGTCCAGAATCTATGAAATTTCTTATCCCTTACTATATGTAAAATTTCACTTCCAAAACTTTTTCCTAAGAAAAACGTGAGAAATATGCACAAAAGATGTGTAGGATGGTATTTACTGAAGTATTATTTTTAATACAAGAAAGTGAGAAACAACCTAAATGTCCAACTTTATGAAATGTTTAAATATATTATTATTCTTGCATAAGATGGAATAGTATGAAACAAATACTTCAAATTTAAAGAATTCTATATGTCCTAGAAATATGTTTATAATAATATACAAAATAGTAACATAAAAACAATGTACAGAGTATATCCTAATTTGCAGGAAAAATGTATATTCCAAAAAGAAAAAATATATAAATAAAAACACCAACATATTAATAGCAATTACTTTAGAACAGTGAGATGGTGAAAGATTTTATTTTCTATATACATTTTTTCCTATTTTCCAAATTTCAACAATATACATGTATTACTTTTATAATCAGATTATGAAAAATAATAACTATTTGAGAAAATGATTTGAACATTTTGATTAACATTCTTTTAAGCTTGTCAATTTAAGAAACTTTTTCTTTGCTCTTATTAGTGATTTCTCAAAATGCCTGCTTGTTGACACATCATCTCAATAATACTTTTTCATTTTAATTCAGGATTTAATTGATGACATATCAATTAAAATTCTGGCAGTGAATTGCAATTTAAAAAATGCATATATTGCTAATATGATGAGTGGTATATTCATTTAAATATAGTTCTGGTTTTAGGGAAGCAATGATAATTCAGCTGCCCCTATGACTCATTCAGAAGATTTTAATTTGTTAAATTTATGATTGGTATGGTTTAATCATTTTGACTGTACATGAATAATCCTTTCTTTCTCATTCTTGAAGTTATTGACTGAGGACAAGCTTGTTCTTTGCTTTTTTAAATATGGATAAATATTCACATCTTCTGTAGTGATGATTTTAATGTAGGAGTTTAAATTTTCCTGGTTACCATTTTTTGGTCAAAGTAATTTAGTTTGCAATTTAAAGTACATTTACATTTTCTTTACATATCTAATTAAAGTAACTTCATATACCAATAATTTGAAATTATTTTTAAATAGGTGCATTGATTTGCAATTAAGAGAAATAGTAAGTTTCATATGTGAATGACCTAGTCTCACTCCCTGTGAGCTCCAGTGGTGGGGCAGCAGCTCCAAAGGTACCAGGGACATACAGTAAGGAACTGAATAGGCAGTAGGATGAGGGCTGGAGAGGCAGCTTTCTCACAGACCGCTGGCAGAGGCCATTGCTCCTTTTCTGAGACCAACCCCACAGAGCCAGCAAGTGGGTACCATATCTGAGTCTCTATCAACCTGGCTAAAACTGTTTCTCCTCACCTCCCCAGGTGATGCCTGAGACCATGCTCCACCCAAGTTGCGAGCCCAACCAAATTATTTCCAGTGGCTTTTCTACACAAATGACTTGGTTCATGCTGTGAACTTTGAGCCAAGCAGCTCAGGCTTGGCTCAAGCAGCCAAGGCTTCTCTGAAACAAGCAGCATCAGGCTTCCATGCACCCCATACCTCTTCTTAAGTGGTCTCAGGCCAGGCACTAGTGGCAGCCAGCCTTGGTTCACAGCTTGGCCTCTCTTAGGCACTTCCAAGCCCAGCACAAAGCAGCAACTATCTGCGTATCACTCTGTAGCTCATGCTGGGTGGCCCTAAGCTGGGTACAAGTGGTGGCTGACCTCTGCCTGCACCTCTTAGGAGACCCTAGAGCCAGCACACCCAGTGGGCAACTTCAGACAATTTTCTAGCACCACCCAGCCACTCCACAAGTGACATACTCAAGGGATTGACTCAGCTGGCACTAGAGTTCCCCTGAAGTAAGTAAGTCCTGTTCCATGGGGTATACCCCTTCATAGCTGATCCTCCAGGGTGGTGAAGCCAGTCCTTGCAGCTAATCAGTCAGAGGGTAAATCCCTCTACTGATGTGCCAACAACAACCAAAATTCAACTATAACCGAAGGGTGTACACAGTCCACACAAAGGGAGGGGGTGCACATGGAATGCCCAGCTCAGGGATAGGGAGGCCATGATACTGGATTCTACAGATAACTATGACCTTAGGCCACTGTACCAAGCCTGGGAGATATAGCAGCTCTACCTAAACATAGAAACAAACACAAGAGGTCTGTCAAAATAAGACAAATAAACATGCCCCATAGAAAAGAATAGAACAAAACTCTAGAAAAAGAACTAAACAAAATCAAGACAAGCAATATACTAGAAGGTAGAGTTCAAAACACTGGTATGAATTTAGGGGAAGAGTAGATGAACTTAGTGAGAAATTCAACAGACTAAAAAGGACATGGAAACCATAAAAAAGTACTAGTCAGAAATAAATAATACACTAACTGAAATAAAGAACAATTTACAGGGAAACAACAGTAGAGGAGATGAAGCTGAGAATCAAATCTGCAATTTGATAAATAAGAAAGCAAAACAAAACAAAACAAAACAAAACACATTCAGAAGAGCAAAAAGAAAAAAAAATCCAAAAACTGAGGATAGTAAAGGAAGCCTCTGAAACAACTTCAAGTGTATCAACATTCACATCATGGGATGTTGGAAGGAAAAGAGAGAATGCAAGAAATTGAGAAGCTATTTCAAAAAATAATGAAATAAAACTTCCCTAAACTAGTGAAGGAAATAGACATACAAGTCCAGGAAGCACAGAGAGTCCCAAACAAGAGGAATCCAAAAAGGCCCACACCAGGACACATCATAATTAAAGTGCAAAGGTTTAGAAACAAGGAAAGAATCTTAGAAGCAGCAAAAGAAAAGCAGTTAGTTACCTACAAGGGAGGT
Source organism: Anoura caudifer (assembly GCA_004027475.1). Taxonomy (NCBI): domain Eukaryota; kingdom Metazoa; phylum Chordata; class Mammalia; order Chiroptera; family Phyllostomidae; genus Anoura; species Anoura caudifer. The sequence goes on along the minus strand of PVKU01000013.1, from coordinate 645,180 downwards.
CCTATAAGACTGTCAGCTGATTTCTGAACAGAAACTTTGCAGGTAAGAAGGGACTGGCAAGAAATATTCAAAGTGATGAAAAGCAAGGACTAACAACAAGAATATTCTACCAAGGAAAGCTATCATTTAGAATCAAAGGGCAGATAAAGAGCTCCCATGACAAGAAAAAATTAAAGGGTTTCATCATTGCCAAACAAGTATTACATGAAATGTTAAAGGGTCTTTTTCAAAATTATTTTTATTCAGCCTGGATGGTGTAGCTCAGTGGATTAACTGCTAGCCTGAGAACCAAAGGGTCACTAGTTCAATTCCCAGTCAGGGCACATGCCTAAGTTGTTGGCCAGGTCCCCAGTGGGGGACCCATGAGAAGCGACCACATATTAATGTTTCTCTCCCTCTTTTTTCACTCCTTTCCCCCTCTCTAAAAAAATTAATTAAAGAATAAAATTATTTTTATTCATTTATTTTTAATACTCACATGAGGATATTTTATTGATTTTACAGAGAGGAAGGGAGACAGAGAGAGATACCTTTTTTGAGAAGAAAAAGAAAAAAGATAAAAAATTGAACAATAAAATGGCAATAAATACATATCCATCAATAATTGAATCTTAAAAAATAGATGAACAAGAAAAACAGAAACAGACTCATAGATACAGAGAACATTTTGATGGTTGCTAGATGGGAGGGAAGTTGCTGGAATGGATGAAAAAGGTTAAGAGATAAAGAAATACAAATTGTTTGTTACAGAATATCCATGGGGATGCAAAGTGCAGCATAGATAGGGTAAATAGTCCATAATATTCCAATAATTATGTATGGTGTCAGATGAATATGAAATTTATCACTTAGTAAGTTATATAATGTCTAATCACTGGGTTGTATACCTGAAACTAAGAGTTGTATGAAACTAATATTGTATGTTAACTGTAATTGAAAAATAAAGAATAATTTTAAAAATGATTTAAAAGATCTTAGTATAAAGGTATCTGAAACTATAAAGAAGAAAATAAAGCATTTCTATGATTTCCATCACACTTCCTCTCCTTTCAGATATTTTTAAGTGTATGTGCTAATTTTATCTTTACAAAATTAGAATCAGACTGGAATACTCTAGCTTTGTACATTTAATAGTAAAAAATAAACATCTTTCCCTTTAAAAACTATAGATTTATTTTATTATTTTAAAATAGCCATAGAGTAGTTACTTAATAGATTCCCATAATTTCTTTCATGAATTTCTTACTATTTTCAGCTTTAATACACATTTTGAGATATTCATCAGTTTTTTTTTCCCTAAGATTACATTCTCAGATGTGAGACTTCAGGATCAAAGGGGACACACAATTTTGGCTTTTGTAAATATTTCCATCAGAATTTAATTAAAACCTCAAAAGGACTTAAGAAGTAAATACACACACAAAAAGTATATATAAACTTTTTCCTGTTCCAGCTACTAACCTTTCTATAGTGCCATCAGTCATTACTTATTTTATTAGTTATTAGATTTTTAATTGTTTCAACTATAGAGTGTGTGGCAGTAACTGGCAGAGCAAGTTCTCCATCATCACACTTCTTGCTGATATTTTTCCTGTCTATTTTCAAAGTTTGTTTTAACAGTTCCTTTATAAAATGATTTTGTCAAGTTAGCCCCAAACCATAAGTACTTAGATTAAGAACAGATTTTTAATTCATTTTTGTTACTGCATAAAATTTCTTTGTTTTATAAAATTTGCCACCTTAACTGAATTTTTTATATAGGTCATCATCTGAGTCATAAATCATAACATGGCAATATATTTCAATATTTATATTTCTAATTTTATGGTCTTGACTAATTGCTTCAGATAATTCTAGGATAATATTATATAATAGTGATACTAATTATGTATGTCTTTCTTCTAATTTCACTTTTTTAAGTATGATGCTATCTTTTAAATTGACAGATTGAGATTTTCATTCTTCAATACTTGTTATAGTGTATATGTATTCTTTTTAATTATTAGTGGTTGTATTTCTATACATTATGTTTTTGATATCTGCATAGTTAAAAATAAACATTTCTCCTATTAACTTTTTAATATGACAAATTATTGATTTCTTAACATCAATTCACTCATAACAAATCTGACATCTCCAATGGTCACTATATTGATGAACTGGTTTGTAAATATTTAGATTTTACTGATACTCATTAGTGAAAATGGTCTGCATTTGACATTTTAAAATGTTGAATGTGTCAGATTAAATTCAGAATTATACTGATTTTGTAAAACTGCCTAGAAAAACTTTCTTTTTCAGTACATGTTCAGTGAATGATTTAAAATCCAGTAATTAACTTTACCTTGAATATATGATAGACTATGCATAAAATTTCTTAGTAAAATTTCATTCTTGGGAGTAGTACTTTATTTCTTCCTGATTAAGTTGCTTTTAATCTATAATTAATACATTTGGTTAAAATTTTCTATCAGTTATACTCTTACATTTATCCTTATAATTTTTTTTTTATTTGGCTCAGTGGATTGAGTGCTGGCCTGTGAACCAAAGAGTCTCCTGTTCTATTCCCAACTCAGGGCACATGCCTGGGTTGCAGGCCAGGTCCCCAGGAGGGAGCATGCTACAGGCAACCACACATTGATGTTTCTCTCCTTCTCTTTCTCCTTCTCTAAAAATAAATAAAGAAACAAAATCTTTTAAAATAAACACTTAAAAATTATTTAAGATTTCCAAATTAATTGGTATGAAATTATATATAATATTCATCTATAAATATTAGATCTTCTAACATCAGTGTTTATATCCTTTTTCTAATTTGGAACATTGTAAATCCATAGTTTCTTTTTTCACTTTGCTAAAAGTTCTTACTGGACATTTATCATTTTTTCAAATCTCCAAAAATTTCAGCCTCAAATTTATCAATTAGATATTTTTCTAATTTAATAAATTTTAAATAGCTATATTAATTTTGTCTATTACTATCTGTAAGTGTATTGTATTTTTCATGTGGTCTTTATATTGATTTCTTTGTAGATATTATATTAATATGTATAAAATTCTATAATATATATTATGTATTATAGAATGTAATATATGCTATGATATGTGATATACATTGCATAATGATATGTATTATGATACATGATGCACAATATGTAGTGATATATCTTATTTGGATATGACTATAGAATTATAATTATTTATAATATATTTATCTTCATTTGTAATTGCAGTATGCTTTCAATGTTATGAATTTTCCTGTGATTTTGGATTTGATCAATTTAAAAAATATCTTCCATATTAAGTGTAAATTGCCTGTTATGAAAACAGCCATGAGATGTACAGCATAGCATGAGAAGGCAGTCAGTAATGCTGCAGTGGCCATGTGTGGTGTCAGATGAGTATGAGACTTCTGGGGGTTGTTAACCTGCTAAGTTATATAAGTGTGTAATCTCTAAGTTGTACATCTGAGACTAACATATTATATATCAATTATAATTGAAAAGTTAAAGAAATAAATATTTTTATAAGTTAAAGATAGCTAATCAAGATGTCATACCATTATATTATTAAAATTATATATGTTTGATCTAGCAAGAATGAATTCAACATATTTAAATTTTCTACTATTATTATATTTTTGTAATATATTGTTTTCACAAGTGTGTTTTCTCCATTTCTATATGTTAATGAATTTTCACCAACTAAACTGAGTAAGGAACACTTAGGTCAAAATCTATTAAACTCAGAAATCTCTACATGCTGTCACATGGTGGTTAGTATTCTACTGACTTATCTAAGGGTTTAAAGGTTTCCATTATGTAAGAAACTTTATTATTCAACCTGGATGTTTTCTTAATATTTAACATAAAAATTTGTCTTTCTGTGTCCTTAGTATTCAGTAATTCTATCAGGACTTATGTAACTATTGTTATTAATATACCCTTTAATAAGTATTTTAGGTTCAGGGAATTTTCTCTTTTTATATATCTGAATAGCATTTGTTTTATTTCTTTTGCTCTATTCTGAAAAAGAACCAAAAAAACCACAATTTTTTTCATTAACTCAACCCTTCTCTTATTTCTTTATTGATTTTGTTTATTAATACTTATATTTTGAAAACTCTACTCATTGCATTAACTCTATTTTTATTTCCACCATCATATTTCCTACCTGGTTTTCTCACCATGCATTTCTTGTGAAAAATTAATTATTCTTCTTTTTATAGAAATTTAATAGTAGCCACCATAGTTTAACTCTTACCATTTCCTGAAAAAAATCATTTTTCATAAGTGTTTTGGTCTGCCAACTCATAGACGAGCAGTGTTTTACTCTGTTATACAAAGAATCAGTTTAGTAACACTTTACTTATTTTGTACTTACTTATTCATATTTATTAATCAGTAAATCATAAGATTTCTCTACAGAAAAAGGGAAAGTGGTTTTCTCTAAGATCTCCTTTGTCATTCCTTAAATATTGTTAGAGACTTTTTAGAACTCACATTTGAATTCCTGTTGCTGGTTCTGTGATCCATCTTACGTGTGGATTTACAATGATGGAGCTAGGGCCATGGGTAATTATGGCTGGAGAACTTTGTACCATCTTTGATCATGCGTACCTGTGCCTGTGTATGTGAAGTCAGTATGACAAGTATGACAAGTGCCTGGCAGGGTATGCCCAGGATTCTTTTATGGCTAAGAAATAGCCTTGTTTCTTTGGCCCAATTATCACTCAGCTTAACTGAACTAGTTCTCTAGCACCATTGCTACTATAGGCCATCAGTGGTCTACTGTCTAGTGGAGTGATTCTTGCCTTTGTTCCTGGTCTAATATCGAGGCAGGTATTCGAGATATTGAAGAGAGTCTTGCTGCCTTTTTCTGTTTTAGAGCTCTGTGTCTACTCAACAGAGCCTCAGTGTTGACCTGTAATTCCTTTGAATTTCTGCCAAGAATCTTGGGATTCATTATCACTGTGAGCTTATATAATTTTTTGTGTGTTTATTTAGTTTGGTTTTGGTTTTGTATGAAACAGGAACAGACTAGTAATGACTTAATAAAATAAAACATTCAATAGGTTATAACAACTTAGATTTTGAGGTCAGTTAGAAAGTTATGAGAAAAAATAAGACACCAATTTAATAATTTTTATAAAACCAATAGATCAATAATATATTAATAGAAAAGGAAAATATAAAGAGAATTACTATAGTTGTTAAAAAGATGATTCTGTTTTTTCATGTACTTATATATAAGAATAACCCATTAGAGATATCTTAGAGCAGAGGTGGCAAACACAAGGCCCTCGGGCCAAATTGGCCCATTACCTCCTTTCATCTGGCCCAGCACCTTGTTTCTACCCCGTAGCCATACCTGAGCTCTCGCTTAACAGTTAAGGAGTAGTTACATTTGTACAGCCCTAAAATTACATTCAGCCTTTGAAGGCAACTGCAAGGCTGATGTGGCCCCCAGTGAAAATGAGTTTGACACCTCTGTTCTAGAGAGTGACCTTCAAATACTGGACCTAAAATTATCGTTGAACTTATGAATCCACCAATAAGGGATCTAAAATTCTATATATAAAAAATTCTGATGTAGTTATGTTTGGAAACTACATTAGGAGAGAAATCAAGAAATTTGACTATATATATGGAATCCTTAAATAAATTTGGTGTGGTTAAAAAGCAATTTAATGTTAAAATGCAAAGCATAAGCACTGAAATGAATAATATTGTTTCTATTGGGTAACTTTCAAGTCTGCCCTTAATAGTTTAGATTTCCCTAAGGATTAAAAATTCTCATCTGAGAATGGATTTTATTTTTTCGAAGCATATTGAAGCCTTCCTGAATTATTTTTGAGCAGTATGACTGAGTAGGTCCTTGGGAATCTCAGGTATTGTACAACTGAAAGGTGGAAGTGAAAACTAACTTCCTGAAATTGTTAGGACAATATTTTAATTGTCAAAATACCAGCATGAATTATAAATACCCTTAAGTTAATCAAGATACTTATGATCAGAAAGCACATTTAAAAAGTCTCTTATTCTTGATACTTATGCCCACAGTCCTGACACAAACAACAGATAAGACTTTTAGTACGTGAAAAATAGCCCAAGTATTAAGTCAACTTGTCTGTAACAAGTGAGACCGGTATTTAACTACATGACAATGCCGGATGAATAAAAAAGAGCAGGCCAACAGACTACTCTTTCAATAATGGACTTCAGATAATTCAGCTCTGTCCTGGTGCTGTTCACATGTTTCAGTAGCTTGTATATTGATTTTAAATATATGTAACATTAAAGCAAAATTAGTTTAAAGCATCAAAAGAAATGTGAGCTCTGTGTTTATTTTGATTATGTGAGCCTGAGGAATTTCATAAATAATCCCAAAGCTATAAAATACTTTTATGTTTCACCTTTACTTATTTTTAAAATTATTTTATTATTGTTCAAGTACTGTTTTCTGCATTTTTCCTCCCACCACTAACCCCCAACTCCCTCCCCTGATTCGACCCCGCCTTGGTTTTGTCCATGTGCCTTTTACAGTGGTTCCTGAAATCCCTTTCCCCCTTTCACCCCATTATCTCCTCCCACCTCCCCTCTGATTACTGTCAGATTGTTCTTCATTTCAATGTCTCTGGTTATACTTCACTTGCTTGTTTGTTTTGTTGATTAGATTCCACTTAAAGTTTAGATCATATGGTATTTGTCCCTCACTGCCTGGCTTATTTCACTTAGCATAATGCTCTCCAGTTCCATCCATGCTGTGACAAAGGGTAGGAGATCCTAAGTGCCCATCAGTAAATGAATGGGGGAAAAAAACCCACTATGGTACATTTACACAATGGAATACTATGCAGCAGGAAGAAAGAAGGAGCTCCCCACTTTTATTTTTTAATACCTTAATTGTCACTTTTATTTTTTCTATCACATAGTTGAATTATTTTTTTAAGGATTGTCCAGGTAACAAGACAATATGCTTTCAGAAAGACTCATTTCTTTGTCATAGTTAATGCTTCTCTTCATCTTTTTATGGGTGATAAAATTACCCAATAGGCTCTGAAATCTACTTTTTCCAGCTAGAGAATATCAGCTGATTTACTTCTTCAAAGTTTAAATCTTTAAAAATTTTTTTTTAAAAAATTACACTTTATCCTATCTAGTGGTGAAAACTTGGGTGTTAAGAACAACACAGATGGGCAGAAGTAGCACAAAGCAAAGTCACCAAAGACTCATTGGGAACTCTCTCCAGGATTGTTTTCCATGCCCTTGCTCTTGGTGAGACCGAATGATGGGGTGCAGAGCATGTTGTTCCTATGACACACCTTGTTTCATTCTCCAGTAAGTTTATTGTAATAGGGAGAAGCAAGGTTTAATTTCCTTGCTGTGAAATCATACAGGAATGGGTAGGTAGAACTGATTTTTTAAAATCTGCTCCACCTAATTATATATTTCTTTCTCCTATGACATTACAATCACCTTAGAAATCAGTTCCAAATTCAGAGGATGGCTGGTGGCATCATGACTATACAAGTGCAGGAGCTATACGCTGAACACCATGTTCAAGAAATTATTGTCTAGCCCAGCCTTATCTAGGGGCCAGAGTGTTTGTGTGCCCTGCGAGGTCAGACACTGATTCGGTGACAATGTCAGGATCTAATCTCAGGTCCCTTGGTGAGGACTCTTTTCTCTCATACTAGCTTCCTTATTTGGATCAGTTCTGATTACATTGCTTGGCACTAATTTTCAAAATTCACCATATCAACAAAAGTACCAGCAGCTTATTTCATATTACAGAGAAGGAAAAGGGAGATGTCAGAGCATGTAGGCAGAGCACTGACTTTAAAATGGGGGTCGGCGTGTGAGTCAGCTACCAAACTTAAACAGGAGAGAAAAAGGTAGCTGGTGTCAGTTTCTGAGAGCATCCACCCCTAGGCTCAAAAGGGTTCACAGTGAAGCATGGCCAGGGAACAGAGAATTCCCCGTGAGGGCACAGATCAACAGTACTTATGCTACATGAAGGACGCCTCTCTTCTGTCTTGCCCCAGAATTTGAGATTCTGCTAGAGATAAGGGGAAAGTTTGTCAGAACCAAATGTCCAATCTTTATTCCATGAGCAAATTTTATCTTTCACTTCGCACCCCTATTTATTTGACATGGTGTTTTGTATCTTAGGTAAAGAAACAAATGTGTGTAGTAAATGTAAGCAATGCTTCTGAGTAGTAGGAAATGGTCATAGGAATAAAAACAATCAAATTTTTTAATTTGTTTGTTCTAGGGTTTATGTAACTTTTTCTCTAACTCCTTGTACAACCTAAGAAAGACTCATGAGTAGTTGTGGCTGACTCAGAGAAAAAGGAATTGAGATACTAGGTAAATTATAATTGGGAAATTTTATGCTGTGGTGGAGTTATATGTGGGCCCAGTAACCACAAATATAATTTAGCTCATTGAATTTACTTTAATATCAACTGAGTGTATAAACTGATTTTAATAACATATGTACATACAAAGCAACCAGTCCTCCTTTTTATTGACACAAATAGCTAATATTCTTTTTTATTGACATAAAATGTTTCAGTCCAAATGTTAAGAATACTAAGATAGTAAAATTCTATTATCTTTAAGAAATTTAAAAGTAAGTGAATTTTATTGTATTATCTGTTGTGTGTATATATTTCCCACTATTAATTAAACACATTATTGAGTTTTACTTTACTTTGAGTTATACTTTTGGTTTTTCAGGAAAAAAATCCTCACTTTATCTATATCATATTAGTTATATTAGTTTCAGCTGTACAACATAGCGATTAGACCTTTTTATACCTTACAATGTGATCATCCCACTAATTCTAATAACCATCTGGCACCATGAAAACTTATGAGAATATCATAGACCATATTCTCCTTCACCTTTTTTACCCATTTTCCCCATGCCCTCCCCTCTGGTAACCATTGCTTTGGTCTCTGTTACTATGAGTTTGTTTTTGTTTTGTTTTGTTTTAGATTCCACATATAAGTGAAGCAAAAAAAAAAAAAAAAGAAGTTTAGGTCCTTTTGAAAATGGGAAAGGCCTCTGAAGGAAGCGCTACATTTGGAAGAATATGATGATTTGTAAGAAGCACTTCTTGACCCAAGACTAGAAAAGCTTCTGCGGGTTGGAATGAAAAGGGCAGAGGGAGAGGGAGGTAAGGAGACCTTAAGTGCTGCACAGTCCCTGACAATGGAGCCCAACCTGAACTCTGACCATCATCTATAGCAGGGGTGTCAAATTCCTTTTTACCAAGGACTACATCAGCCTCACAGTCGCCTTCGAAGGGCCAAATGTGTTTTCAACTTCTTAACAGTTAAGGAGTAGTTACACTTATACAGTCCTAAAATTACTTCAGACCTTTGAAGGCAACCACAAGGCTGATGTAGGCCCCGGTGAAAATGAGTCTGACACCCCTGATCAATAGCATGGAGATAATTTTTCTTAGACAAGACTGCATAGATAATAAATGCTTGAGGCAGAATTCATGCTCCAGCTTTCATGCACTGTTCACTATAACTAGGTTGACTACATAATTCATTGTCCAATTCAAGAAAATTGTAAGAATAAAATAAGGGCTACTAAAAATGGCTTATGGTTACCTATCACTCAATGCACTAAGGACTATCTCTTTTACTATGTCTGTTGCTGTCTAGCCAATCCTCAACCTTTGTCTTTATCATTAAATTCTGATGTTTCCACACACCTTTTCTTTTGAATGGACTCTACCACCACCTAGTTGAATGACCTTGACCAAGTCATACCACCTCTCTGAGCCCTGGGTAACATGAGCATTACGTAAAATAGCCCTTCTGTAATTCTAATTCGACCCTTGTTTTGCTGACCTTATTCTACATCATTGATGCTCTTTTTAGTGGTGATTTGCTGAGTCTCTGGACACCGACTCAGCAAAGACTGAATCTTTTTCTCCATTAAGCCCTGCTATCCTTCTGGTCTTGAACCTCACCTGCTGTGGAATGTCAGCACTGAGGCTTATTTATCAGATTATTAGCTTCCTGGCATATTGTTAGGATTGCTTCAAATACAGGCATTTCTATAGAAATGGAAACGCTTTAATACTTTATCCTTTTTAATAATCAAGCCAAAGAAACTGCAGCCATCAAACTCTGGTGCAATCTCTCTTATTGAATGTGATAACATTACTGGGTAGCACTCAGTGCTCATGTGGGAATTAATGCATGAAAATATCATTCTGCATAACAATAATGTCAAAAGCATAACTTTGAAAAGGTCCATCTTAGTTATAAAACTCAAGCAGAGAATTGATACATTATCTTTAGAGAATTCCAAAATGCTTTGTGATTCTGCATTGTATAATATCTCTGACAAGATATAAGAAGAAAGTATTCCATTTAAATACACAGGTGCAGACGTGATCCCAGAGCTCTGTTTCTGAAGTCATGTTTGTTTTAGGTAAAGGTCACCAAGAAATGCTTCTTTGAAACTTCAGATATTAGAAGAAAACATGGCAATATTGGGGTGAGTGACCTTTGTGTTGATCACTCTGTCAAGAATCTGTAAATATGGGCACATGAGAAGAGACTTTGTGTATATTCACAGAGTTTTGGAACAAAATTCAATATTTGGAATTATTGGCAACTGCATTTTACTTGGTGAATGCACCACTGTGACACATCAATATTTAAAACCCTTAATATCGCATTCTCTTGATTAGTTTTGTAAGGAAAACGCTACCTTCTCTTCTTTCCAGCATTGGGTATAGTTGAAACACATAATGGTAAATGGTTCCATACACTTATGTGGTTTTTAATCGGACTTACTTGTTCCTTGTGGTTCTTTATTTCATGCTGCTGTTTATCAAGAAACTCCATGTGAAAGTTAATAATAACATAATTTAGAGCAATAATTACATTTTTACTCAATAGCTGTGGGAAAACACTGGGTTGAATAATGAGATAAAAATGAGTGTCTCGGCCCTAATAGAACATTAATCAACATATTAAACTGTGTGGGCAAACTGATTTGAAAATGTTATGGCTTAATTTGTTTCAAAATCATTATTTTTAATGTATTGAACAATATATGTTAAAATATGTGTTGCACTGATCATAAGTAAGCATTAGAGTTCAACAGAATAGGTGCTCCTCCTTATCATGTCATGAATTATCTATCCTCTTTTTATAGTGATGGTATAAAATCAATATTCCTAAAACTCTGACATTTCACAGTTATGTTCACACGAGGCTAAATCAGTTCTGCAACCCCTCTACCTAAATTCAGTTATAATAATCAGAGTATATTTCATAATCCTAATTGCCAAAATATATTTATTATTCATTGTCATTTTAAAGGGTTTTTCTAAAAAATGTTTAAATGCCATTGCAGTTTCAATAAACAAAAAGTTCTCAAACTCATGAATCTTTGACCAGTTTCACCTGACAGGAATTCAGTTCTTAACCTTAGATCTTCACTTAACATAAATGTGATTTTTTGGAGACCTCCACCATGCTTAAGAATTCTGCTACTGCCAACAAACTTAGTCTTCAGGAATCACTTTCAACATTCCTCCCCAAGGGAAGTACACCTTGGCTTCTCCCTCCCAAGTTCAAGCACAGGGACTCATTCTTTTCCTATGGTTCGGAGTAGCCTTTGATGTTTTTTCAGCAGTTATTAAATGAAAGTATAATTATTTATTTATATGTTACTATCATTTACTTGGCTGTTTGTTCCTTAAGGAGATGGATATTCCTATCTTAGTTTAATTTGCCATAATATCTTTATTAATACACAGAAAAATGTATCTATACATACATATTATGCAGATAGAGATAACATAGTTAATTTAAAAGCTACCTACAGCTGGAATAATTCATACATGAGAGGAGTAAGGTAGAATTCTACTTAGGGAGAGAATTACTCATATATATTTTTAGGAAAAACGTGATAATAGTCTTTTGTGCTTAAAAAATTGAATAGTTTCCTTACTAGGCATAGATACCTTAGATGAAAAGGTTTTAAGTAAGAGAAATTAATTTGTGCTTAAAAAGAAGGAGGAGGAGCAAGAGGAAGAAAATGAGGAGAGGGAAATGGGAGCAAAGGGGAGTGGGGAAATGGGGAAGGGGAAGAGGAAATAGAAATATTGAATTTTTCTTGTGAGTTAAATAAGAATTTGGGAACTCTGAGACTCAGAGAAAACCTGAGAGAGGAAGAAGAGTCTTCATTGTGAGGAAATTAAGAAGATGTTAGTAAACCAAGGCCTAGAGGGGTAGACAAAGCAAGGGAGAAATTGCTTATGGTGGAAAATAGCTAATATGTAGTGAAGACATTGATGTCTAATATTCAACTTTAAGTTATTTTCTGTTTAGTAAAATGCTGAACTCCCCCTCCCTCTCACAATCACTGAGTCAGACTCAAACTTAACAAAACAGTTAATAATAGATCATTCACCTATTAGTGTTTATGTCAAGAATTAAAATAGAAGGGTGACATTTAACCCTCGGGTCAGTAAGTGATACAGGACAGGGAAAGATGAACAGCCACAGGGAGCAAGATGAACTGTGGAATCAAGAGAGAAAACGGAACTGAGGGGACCAGGAAAACAAAAAACTTGGTAAGTGCTTGCAGGGATACTGAGAAGAAGACTGTTTATCTCACCCTACACATGCGTAGTGTGTGCATGAACATCTTGGGACATGCTTCAGGGATTTATTTTTTATTCAGATAACATAAGAAGAGACTCTTTCAAGAAACTAAAGGATGACAAGCCAAACATTCATTGAAATTAATGAATATTGATGAAATGTGACAATATTCAGAGCTGGCTCTAAGATTTGTCGTTCTGGCCCTAGGGTCACTGCTCCCTGCCTGAGGGGGAAGAGCAACACAGCCTGGAAGCAAGAGAGATGAGGAATTAAATGGAGTTGAAAGTTCACAGTAAAAACATTACTTTTAAGCCAAGAGTTTTACTTGTGTGTTTAATTCTAAAAGTATTGACTTAAAATATCAACAGGCCTGAAGGAACACAACTGTTTGTTTGAAAATAATACGGTGGAAGGAGAACAGAGATTCCAGTTTCCCACTATGAATGAAGGCAGTCGATAGGGACATGGTCACAGAGAAATGGTGGGGGGAGGCAGGGAAGCACTAGCTTCCCTGAAAGAACCCTTGGTTTTACGCCCTTTGCTGCTTCCATTCCAGGCCCAGTCTCAGGGCCTAAGGTAACAGATCACCCAGGCCAACCAACAGGAAGCTTCAGAGAAAAGCTGCATGTTCATCAGGGTGTTTCTTGGTAATAGCTCTAAGTGTGGACAAGTAACTGGGAGACAACTGGCAGGGGTCTGTCTCAGAGACACTTGGCCCAGTATGGGTCAGGGAAAACTGAAGCTTTCTGAACACAACTGGGGTCTTGTGAGCTGGCTTCAACTGTTTTAGGAAAAGAAGTGTCCAAATTCAGCAACCTAAGTACTGACTAAATAGTAAACTCACTGCATTAAACAGAGGGATCCTGAGCTTCTCCATTCCCGGCCTTGCTGTTTTTCTTGTCTCCAGTTCCATAGCTGTGGTAAGTATATTATATAATAGCACATAGGAAATCTTTTTGTTCCACCATAAAATATGCATATCATTATTTTTATTCTTTTCATTCACTTCAACACTGTTCTTAACTTTCCTATTCTATCAATTATTTTGCCTCCAAAATTCTTTCTACTTTGTGCTCCGTTCATACCTTTACATAATCTTACTAGGTTTTGTTCATACTGTGACTTGCCTTCTTGCTTTTCTTTCTTTTCTAGCTAACCATACATTAAAATAGGCTTTTTGGCATTTTTTTTTCATTGCTTTGTGCTTAAGCAATTCTAATAACTCCAATTATTCTCTTTGACTACATTTTTTTCTTTTTTTCAATACCTCTGCACATCAACATGTCCTCATTTTCCCTAGAACCACACTTTGATTATGCCATCCCTTACTCAAAAACCTTTAAACAGATAAGACCTGGCATTAAGCCTTTCCTTCTAACCTTTTTGCATATTAGGATATATATATATTAGAATATATATATCCTAATATGCAAAAAGCATACACTGGGCCACAAGCACTCTTCTAGAGTTTGGAGAGAGAGAAGTGAACAAAATGGACAAAATTATCAGCCTGTGAGAGTTTACATTCTAGTAAGAGGTGACAGAAAATGAGCATAGAAGTATATAGTATTTTGGAAAATAAATGTTAAAGAAAAAGCAAAACAATGTTTGCAATATTTGTAAGGTGGTCACAAAGGGCCTCATTGAGTAAGTGCATTCCGACAATGGAGGACTAGGATGAGAAATGAGCTCTCTGAGAGGAGCACTTTCCAGGCAGATGGAAAAGCCCACATGACGACCTAGAAACAGGAGATGCCGCAGGTGTTCAGGGAATGGCAAAGGCTCCAATGTGGGTAGAAATGAGTGAGAGAGAGAGAGTGGAAGGGCAGGAGCCCAGAGAGTTTTTGGAGGCTTAGGTTATGGCAGGTGTTGTAAGACCTTGTGAGACCTTGGTTTTCACTCTGAGTGAGATAGGTTATTGATGGACTTTGGGCAGAGTACCCACACAATCTTAGCATCCAGGGAAATGTTTGAAAAAAAATGTTTCTAAGATGAGAGAATCATTAACTGTGTTAAATGTTTCCAAAATGAGAATATTATTAACTGTGTTAAATGTTAAAATGACAAAGAATTACCATTAGGTTAAACATCAATAATGGTTTTCAGAGACTGATGTAGATGACTTTGGTAGAGTGGGTTTAAGCAAAAACAAGAAGACAACATGCACACTGATTTAAGGAGTTTTGTTATTAAGAGGAACAAAGAAATGGGGTAATAGAGGAGGACATATTTGGGGTCAGGAGACCATTTTTGAGATGGAGCGTTCATCTACAGTAAAGAGAGGACAACACATGTGAATACAGATGCCACAGGTGGGTAATTGTGGTGGTGAAGTTTCTAGAAATTGTTTTCTGTTTGCTTTTTTTCCTTCGGTCAAATAAAAACTGGGTCATCCACTGAGAATGAGGATAAGTGAAAAGTTATTACAGATTTGAGGACAGAAAGGAGGATCTGAAACAATCATCTGGGAAAGTCAACAGACCAGAGAAATGTGATTTCCAGGGAACATAAAGGAACAGAGCATAGATTTCATCCAGGTCAGAATTTTGCCGAGTGACTATGCTGAAGTGAGAGATGATGCTGTATTTTTTCACCTGTACCTATAATTTTAGCAAAACCTGTCATTCAGAACTGCCTGACCTGTGTGAGACTGTAAAGTGAGTGAAAAATAAACTTTTATTTTGTCGAGCCTTTGCAATTTGGGGTGGATCTTTGTTATAGGAGCTAATGTTAAATAAACTAATGCACATTTGTTAAAATCTTGCCTATTTTTTTATCCAAATTACCAATGATAGGAAAAATGAAGTCAGTATAATAAAGGGATTTTCAATTCCATTTGCTTTTCTAATTTCCCCATGTGTCTTATCTCTCAACCTATACATTAACTTCCAGGTCTTAAAATTCTTCACGGTTTCATACTACCTAGTATGGCATTTTTTCTTTCTCCATAAATAACTACTTGATAAATAAATAAGAACAGAAAGGCATATGTGTAAGATTTAGAGTTACACTAATTTTATTGTATTAGTTAATTCATTTTTTCAGAGGGAAGTGATAGATAAAAGTCATGAGAGTTTGTTTTCATAGTGACATGTATGCATGTACTAAAAGACTTCTGACAGGCATGTTTCATACACGGTGAAATAAACAGTCTTCACTCAGACTTGGATGCTGAATTTTCGCCTGGCAGTCCAGAGTGCCATATTCTTCAGTGGCATTATTTTGAAGCAGTACTTAATTTTGTTGGAGACCTTTGGGTTATAGCATTTGCCTTTGCACAAACATGCCACTTGGAACACAGGGCAATGTTTTCAAAAGAAATCCTATTTTTCCAGCTTCAGAAAACACATATTCTCTGGGAGGTTCATTGAAAATAAAGATGCAATTACCTAGTGCAATAACTCACATGGGTTTTTTTTTTGTATGAAATAGGTAGCTATTTATGTAACTAAGATGGAAAAGTCAGAATTTCAAATTATGGGATTAAAGACTTAAATGTTAGACTCAAAACCATAAAATCCCTAGAAGAAAACATAGGCAGTAAAATCTTGGACATTTCTCTTAGCAATATTTTTTCAGATATCTCCTTAGGCAAGGGAAACAAATAAATAAATAAACAAATGAGATTACATCCTACAAAAAAGGTTTTGCATAGCAAAGGAAGTCTTTTTTCTGTCATCAAAAAAAGACAGAAGCGACAACTTACTAAATGAGAGAACATATTCATTAGTAATACATCTGATAAGGGGTTAATACCCAAAATTTATTAAGAACTCATACTACCAAGAAAACAATCCAAATAAATATGGGCAGAGTAACTGAATACCTGAACAGACACTTCTCTAAAGAGGACATACTGAAGGCCATTAGACATATGAAAAGATGCCATAGAAATGCAAACTAAAACCACAAGTGGGGTACTCACAGAAAGAAAAAAGAATCTCAATATATGTAATTACTAGAATGTTTCTATTGCCTTCCACCGACTACTCCTTCAGATTGAATCACAAGCTATCACGGGGATTGAAAGGATATTGAATACTTTATCTACTTCATCTTTTACTTCTAGATCTTAACAAAAGTAAACTATATGGCTCCCATGAGTGCTCCAAGGTTGAGAAAAATTACCTATGGTAGAATGCATGTTCCAGTTCACTTTCAAGTCATGGAGTTGACTATTTTCACTAATTTTTAATGTCCTCCTTCTCTTTCTTCTTTCTATAATTTCCAAGTATAATATTTATGGTTGGAAATAAGCAGGGCCTCTTCTTTCCTTTCTCCTTTTCCTCCTTCCCTCTCTTTTTTCCTTCTTTTTCTTTTTCTTTTTTTTTTTTTTTTTGATTAAACACTGACACTGTGGTTAGTTCTCACACTTTGTCTCTACAAGCAAGGAAGAAGAGATTCTAGTTTTAATACCTTTCTTTCAACATTAAAGTGAACTTTTTCTTACTTGACTGTCCTCATCCTCTAGAAACAAGAGCTCATGTGTGATCAAATCAAGTAAACCCTCCTTTAAGCCTCACCTTCACACTTCTCTTTGTGCGACTTACCTCTTCCACTGACCTATGGCCTATCACTGCTCATCAGTCATGTTTCACCAGTCTCCACAGAACCTTCTCAGACAAGGTCTACTGTACATGACTAAAACTTTCTGTCTTTAGTGTTACTAAGTGCACACACAGGTCCATTTATATAGAAGGATTTTAGACTAATCTCACTACCTATGTTATATATTTTTAAATCTGTTAATATTTTTTATTCTGTAATGTTAGATTATAGTGTTTTTCCTCTGTGACTTTCATCTGTGCATAATATTTCCTCCACTATTATACTGTTAAATGCCTTACTTTAAGAATAGATCTGATCTTAGCCCTTTTCTTTAGGCAAAATTTAACATACCCAGCCTATCACAATTTTTGAACTTAAAACATCTAAAAAAGATTCCAATATCTTTATTAAACTACTTCAATATTTAACAATGTCTATTTCCTATAATTTATTTGCTTTCATATCTATATGCATATATGTATATATGTGTATATATTTGAAATCTGTTCATCTTCATAGACAAATAGATGTTCATTATACTTATATTCTATGAAATGCTTCTTATTGCTTTCCTTAACATAAAATGATTGCCAGAGTCTATGAATGATGTACAATATCTGAATTGGTAGTATTTAGCAATTAGGTACTTCACAATGTGAATGTCAGATGCCAGACAAACTGGATGTCAAGCAAAGACTCGCTTGACTTCACATTCCGTATGCTCTGCAAAACTGGCTACAGTTACACAGTTCAGAAGACAAAAGGAAAGTAATGTTCAGATGCTGGCAGAGCAACTTTGGGTATGATACATGGGAACGAGAAGTTTAAATACCTGGCATTAAATCAAAAGTTTGATTCCAAAAAAGAGGGAATGCTTCTTAGAAAATAACTTTGTAAAATGTGTGTTTATCAAATTTTACACTTTTTTCTTGTTGAAATATGCAAAGGGGTATATTAAAATCCCTGTACAAAAAAAGATCATCCCTTTTGATTTTCATTCATTTAGAGGTTTGTAACCACATTTAGCAGTTTACTGTATACTTTAATTAAGGCTTACATTAACTCCAACATTAGGCTTCTCATTCCTGGTATTTCATTGCCTTTTATTTACAGTTTCTATCTCTCCCAACATGCTTTACCTTTTCATGCACATGTCAACCTTTTATACTAAATTCTTTAACATATTAACACAGTTGGATAGTTACCAACAACTGGATTATCACCAAGTTGTGTTTTATTTTATCTCTTAAAGTGGGGTTATTTTGTCTTGCTTTTGTGTGTGAGTGTGTATTATAATCTTTGTGTTAAAAAAAGATAATTGAGATCAAGATAAAGGATATTTATGCTTGGAAATAAGTATGGCTTTTCTGCTGTCAGGCCATTAGTATGAAGGGTTGAATCAATCTAGTCTTAAATTTCTTCCAATGATTCTAGCTTAGAATGAATTCTGGTATGCCTGAGGAATTTCCTCAGAATTTCTGCTCCACCTTCAGCCTTCAGCAGTTTCTGTGTGCCTGTGCCAAAGAGGTAGGTCACGCTCACGCTCTTTTTCAACCCTTAGCATAAACTGTTCTTGCTGGGCATTCATTCCAAGGTGCATGTTGGGGATAAGCAGGACTCTCAGTTTTCCAAGTCCAGTCTTAGGCATACCCTAGGTACCTGATTTTGGGGATGGGTCTTTCTCAAAGTCCATGCCCCTCTCCCAGCACCAAGCAGCCTCTGCCTCCTGCCAGGTGCTGATTAGAATGCACGTTGTTCACCTGCCCCTCCCCTTCAATCTTGGCCTTATATCAGTGGAGATTTTGACAAATAGAGTCTTCTGACCTTCTCCCATTGCTTTTGCCTAGTGTGGTATAGTAAGGGTCAGATTTCTAATCCCCAATCCTTCTCCCCAGGCAAACCCATCTTTGCCTGGCAACAAAACAAGGACTCTGGGGGCAGGGAGGCAGAGGGAAACAATCTCTGCTCTCTCCTATTAACATCTAGCTTCTACTTTACAGAGAAATATGTAGTAAGTCTAGGATATAAGTGACTTTATTGCCTGTCCTTTCCTGACAAACAAATACTACATTGCTCTTATTAGGGACTACACTGTAAATGGGTTTCTTCCATATCCTGTCCACCCTCAAACCAGGCCACATCTACATATCTGTGCTACTGAAAAGGACTTCATCAGTCTCTTCCCAGGCAATCAGTCACCCTCGTGGGCATCCAGTATAGGCCTGCGGGAAAGAGCAGCCTGGGAAATGTGTCCTCCTGTGCCTGTTCTGGTAGGATTCTTAACTCGCACGTTACCCATACTCACCTTTAAGAGCTTATTAAAACTTCAGTTGTTTTTTCTTACCTGATTTTGTGGCAACTGCTTCTTCCTCTTATGCTTCGGGAAATGTGAAATAGTTCATGTATCTTGTCTTTCCTTGGAAGGGCTTATCAACCACTGGGATTCAGTTCATCTGTGAAATCTTTATTCCCTAATATACAAAAACATGATTTTGTAGAAAAAAATATCTAGTTGTTCATATGTAGGTGATACAGTTTTCTATATCTCAATTGGAAACAAAAACTCTATATTTTAAATTTTAATATTTAAATTTGTAATCCCTTTCTATTAACAGATTACTCTTATTCAATGGCTGTAATATTTATTATCCTCTTAAAATATTAATCTTCTTTTGGTATCTTCCTTATTTGTCCTTTATTGCTGTATTCTCCAGTAATGTTTTTCTGTCTTGTTTTATTCTGTTCAATTTTGTTTTGTTTGTTGATTTGAGCTGGACGTGTCCTGGTAATTTTTTGAAATTATTTAGTTTCAAGGTGTTTTTTTTTTTTTTTTTTTTGTAATTTAGTCCTGTTTGTTTTAAGATTTCCTATTAACCTCACTGGGGCTTTTACTCCTATTTTCCAAAGTCTGATTCCACTGATTGTGGAGAAGGAGCAAAGTGGGCTACAAGATCAGGTGTGCCAGACCTTGGGAAATTGACTGGGTTTCCTATTCCTCTTCAGTTTTGTCAGCTATCCTGTGCTGTGCTATCTCTCCACCCATGAACTCATGCTCATTGTTGTCATTAAAGCAGATACCCCTTAAAATAAAAGTTAAGATAAAAATGGGTAAACTGAGCAGCAACAGTAAATTTAACATAATCACCAATACCACACCTATTTGTTCCAAGGAGCTGGTTCCTCACCCTCTCTCTAACTCCTACCTTGACTGTTGAGCACTGCAGAGTTTCTCCCAACTGTTTCAACAATTTAACTATGCATATTTTAGACAATAAATTACTCTGGAGACCCTACTTCATCTATTTTTCATATTTGAATTTTTGTTACAATTTCAAGTTTGCTGGAGGTCATCACCCTTTCTTACTCTTCCTCCATAAATATTTTCTTAAATTGTCTAGTGATTTGTTGAAAAGGCAGATATATACCTACTGATAATTTTTTCCCTCACATCAACCAATTTTCTGATTCTCTGAAAATATAATTCTCCTACAACATAATTCAGTTCTGACTCTTCCTACCTAGAGTTAGCATTGGGCTCCCCAGGATTAAGGGCTTACCTTTAAAAGACAGCCCTCATTGTAAATGCCACTTGCATCAGTTCCCCAGGATTCCAGCATTTCTATCAAACTTAGCCACAAATTCAAGTGTTTCCACAAGCTTCTCCTTCCCCTCAAGTTTTAATAATTTCCTAGAATAATTTAGATGACTCTGGAAAAATCCATGCTCACTATCACAGTGTACTACAAAGCATGCAAATGAACAGTCAGGTGAAAAGGTGCTGAAATGTAGGAGACTTTGTCCTCTTCCAGTTAGACTGCACCACCCTCCTGGCAAGGAGATGCGTTCACCAGTTTGAAAGCTTCCCAAATCTACTTGTTCAAGAGTTTTTATAGGGCTCAATCTTCATCCCCACACCTTCCTCAGAGGATGGTGTGTTGGGCTGAATGTCCTAAACCTCTAATCAAGGCTTGTTCTTTCTGGTGACTACCCCCTACCTTGAAGCTATTTAAGAGGCCACCAAGAATCACCTCATTAGAACAAAAGACACTGCTAACATCCTTGTCATTCAGGAAATTATAAAAGTTTTAGGGGCTCCATTCCAGGAACTAAGGACATAGATCAAATATTTTCTTTTTACACCACATACGTAAACTCAGTCCACTATTTTGGACTTGGTTATTTTGTCAATATTGCTTTGATAGTAATTCTTTATGATGTAATGATGGTACTATGGAGGAGGGTGTGGTTTGTAAGTAATCTGAAATTGTTTCAAAGAATATTTTTTGAGAAATATATTTATACTCTAGAATATGTATTTTTTCTCATACTAAACTGCATTAAATTTATAGACTATGAAAAATTCTGATTTTCATATATGTCAATGAATATATAATAAATATCAATGAAGCTTGATCCCTGAGTAGAACATTATAGAAATGCTACATGTTTTGATTCCCATTAGCCCACTAACCTTTATTTATAGGTTCTAAAACATAAGCTGAGTATCATCTGAGTAACCCATGAAAATTAAAAAGCAACAGTAAAATATGACAGTTGGCTTCACAAAATCATAAGTAAAAATCATCATACCTAATCCTCTTTAACATTCCTAATTACAGTAAATGTGTGATGCATATGCATAATAAAATGTGATGATTTTATTCTGTTTCAGTTATGCTAATACCTTCATAAATATAACAAAATTGTGCCATTCAATTATGCTTATTATACCCCCAAATTTGTCCAAATATGGTAAAATTATTTGTAAACATAATTAAAACTGTTTTTTTTTTATTTTAACAAAATTAATATTAGACATAGGCAGTGCTTGACCGGGACCCAAAATGTTCATTGGAAACATTGTGCATCATGTAGGACATGGGCAATAATATATTCAAAGGCACAAAGACATGCAATGGTACAGTGTGACAGGAAATACCTAAGTTAGGGTTGCAATTGATACGAGTAAGAATAAACTGAACTACGGGAACTTACACAAGAAAAGGACCAATTTTTCTCTTTTAAAACAAATTTGGAAATGAAAGGCTTCTACTGTTGGTTGAGAGGCTTGGTGATGTCAGGGCAAGTGCTCCATGTTCCATGTTCCAGTGCTGCTCTAAATGAGCGCAGTTAGGCAATGGACTGGCACTGCTCAGAGTCACAGCCCTTTACTCATCTCATGAGCACAAGCTCTCTGCTGCCCTCCAGCCATCTGACATCTTCCAGGAAGGAAGGAAGAGATAGGTAGAAGAATAGGGACTTTCTCCTGGTGAGGCTTTGTAATTCGTTCAAACTCTGAGATTCATTTCCTGCTAGAACTTTGTCACATCAGTGGTTAGCTGCAAAGGAGGCTGATAACTGGTAAGAACACAAAAACCAAACCAAACAAAAAGTCCATCGAAGGTAAAGAAAAGGCCAAAGGGAGTTGGAATAAATCTTAAAGGAGCAAGGCACCGGGCTCTGTCAGTGGATGTCAATAAGTATCCTTGCCTAATTGGAACATAGAAAAGATGAAGACGTATGAGGGGACTCAAAACTGAGGAACATCGGCAGTCGGAGGAGGTTAGAATTAACATTCTAGTAGAGAGTCTCCATGTGTTTTACCTGGAACATGTGCCACAGAATCCTCTGAGAAAAAAAAATGTTGAAGATATTTGGAAAAAGCTGAATTGTTGTGTGATTTCACTTTAGATAGGAGCATATGAAAGAATCCAAGAATTTTATGTAAAATGCTTAAATATTCTTAACCTATATTTTCTAAATATTTTTGTCTGTCGAACTGTGTGTATGTGTGAGTGTGAGTGAGTATGTGTGTTCTTCTGTATGAGGGAGGGATAACTATTACCAAACCAGGGGCATATTGCTGGAAATGCTATGCTAGAAACTGGGGATTTTTGTAGATTCTTGAGCTGAACACTAATAAAATATAAAGTATTGTCTTATGATAGTAATCTGGTGATTTTATAAAGAATTAATTTGTGGAAGTGTTGGGTTTTGCTAAGTTTGGAAGAAAGGAAGGCTACATAGGAAGCTATTGATTTAATGCAAGGCTGGCATGAAAATTTCAGAACTAAAGTTTTAATAGTGAGAGACAATTAACTTGAAAAATAGTAAAAATATTTTATTACAGATATAATAAGATGTTTCTATTCAGGTCTTTTTTGTATTTCTTAATTGGGTTGCTTGTCTTCCTGATGTTGAGTTGCATTAATTCCTTGTATATTTTGGAGATTAAACCCGTATCAGATGTATCATTGGCTAAAATGTTCTCCCATGCAGTGAGTTACCTATTCCTCTTGCTGATGGTACCTTTAGCTGTGCACAAGCTTTTTAATTGGATGTAGTTTCATTTGTTTATTTTCTCCTTTGTTTCCAGTGCCTTAGGAGATGTATCAGCAAAAATATTGCTATGTGGGATGTCTGAGATTTTACTGCCTATGCTTTCTTCCATGATTTTTATGGTTTTGGGACTTACATTTAAGTCTTTTATCCATTTTGAGTTTATTTTTGTGTACAGTGTAAGCTGGTGCTCTAAGTTCATTTTTTTGCATGCACCAGTCCAGTTTTTCCAACACCATCAATTAAAGAGACTGTTTTTGCTCCATTATATATTCTTGCCACATTTGTCAAATATCAATTGATCATAAAGGTGCGGGTTTATTCCTGGGCTCTCTGTTCTGTTCCATTGATCTATATGCCTGTTCTTATGCCTGTACCTGGCTGTTTTTTATTACAGTGGCCTTGTAGTATAGTTTGATATCAGGAGTTGTGATACCTCCAGCTTTGTTCTTCTCCCACAAGACTGCTGAGGCTATTCAGGTTCTCTTTTGGTTCCATACAAATTTTGGGAATATTTGTTCTAGTTCTGTGAAATGTGTCACTGGTATTTTAATAGGAATTGCACTGAATCTAGAGATTGTTTTGGGTAGAATGGACACTTTAATGATGTTAATTCTTCCAATCCATGAATACGGTATATGTTTTCACTTATTTTGTATTTTCCTCAATTTCTTTATTCAGCGGCCTTCAGTTTTCTGAGTACAGGTCTTTTATCTCCTTTGTTAAATTTAATCTTAGGTTATTTTTTGTTGTTGTTGGAACAATAAATGGAAATGTTTTCTTAATTTCTTTCTCTAAAAGCTCATTATTGATGTATAAAAATGCCATCTATTTCTTGATATTGATTTTATATATTGTTACTTTGCCGAATTCATTTATTAGGTCTAGTAGTTTTTTGGTGGAGACTTTCAGGTTTTCTAAATACAGTATCATGTTATCTGCGAGTAAGGATAGCTTTACTTACTCCTCTCTAATTCAGATGCATTTTAAGGGCCCACAGACATATGAAACAATGCTCAACATCACTAATCATCAGAAAAGGGAATCCTAGTGCACTGTTGGTGGGAATGCAGACTGGGGCAACCACTGTGGAAAGCAGTATAGAGTATCCTCAAAACATTAAAAATGGAACTCCTTTTTGACCCAGCAATTTTATTTCTGCAAATATATCTTAAGGATCAAAAAACACCAATATGAAAAATATATATGCATCCCTATGTTCGTAGCAGCACTACTTGCAATAAACAAGATTTGGAAACAGACTAAGTGCTCATCAGTAGAGGAGAGGATAAAAAAGCTGTGGTACATTTACACAATGGAATGCTATGTAACAGTAAAAAAGAAGAAACTCTTACATTTTGCAACAGCATGGATGGACCTGAAGAATACTATGCTAAGTGAATTAAGCCAGTCAGCGAAAGACAAATACTATATGATCTCACTTATATGTGGAATCTAATGAACACATTAAACTAACGAACAAAATAATAACAGAATCTAAATACATGAAACAGACTATTGGGGGGAATGAGATGAAAGATTGTGAAGGGGTTAATCAAAGAACATTTATGCAAAACCCATGGACACAGACAACAATATGGGGATTGATGAGGGAAGTGAGAGGGTGAGGCTCGGTGGTTGTGTGTAAAGGGATAGGAAGTGGGAACAACTGTAATAGTATATAAGATAGAAATAAATAAATATAAACGAGGAATATAATAGGGCATTGGAGCTCAAATGGCCCTTGGAGATCAGCTAATTCAAAATTTAAAATGAAGTATAATACATTGTTGTTAGTAGAATAGATGAAAGAAAAATAGGAAACAGTGGAGGAAAAGAAGGGGCCAAAGATGACTAGATTTTCAGTTTATAAACTTAGGAGAATTGTGGTACCATCATCATAAAAGACAATGTTGGAAGGTGTGCTTCTTAATGAATTCCACTCAGGACATAGTAAGTGTAAGGGACAGGTCAGGACACAAGCTGGATATCCAAATGCCATTTAAAAGTTTAAAATTAGAGTGTGGACAAATAATATCAGCCTTAAGAAATATATTTATGAGGACTTCCGGCCAAGATGAAGGCGTAGGTGGATACACTGTGTCTCCTCACACAACCAAAATTAAGGACAACAAAGAGTTAGAAACAAGAAAACAAACAGAACTGATGGAAAATTGAACTGTACAGAAGTCCAACAACCATTCATCCAGACCAGTAAGAGGGGTGGAGTCGCAGCAGGAAAAAGTGGAGGGTGGAGACCCAGGTGCACAGGCAGTGGCTGGCAGATCCCAGTCATACAGGCAGTAGCTAGTGGACCCCGGGCACAGGGTAGTAATGGGCAGACCCAGTGAGGCCGCTCAAGGTGGCTGGCTGACCAGGCGGTCCCACATTTGCGCACCAATAATCCAGGCAAAAATGGGGAGTGAGACAGACCTTGCAACCCAGGGCCCCAGCATCAGGAAATAAAACCTAAAAACACCAATTGAAAACATTTGTGGGGGTTGTGGTGCCAGGACAGAATCCCAGCCTCACAGGAGAGTTCGTTGGAGAGACCCACAGGGTCCTAGAATGCACACAAGCCCACCCACAGGGAAATCAGCACCAGAAGGGCCCAATTTGCTTGGGGGAAGTGGCAGAAGGGACTAGAATCCAAAAGAGAGCAGAGCAAGCACCATTTTTCCTTCTTGGACCCCACACCCACATACAGCATCACAACCCAGCCACTGGACTTCCCTGCCCTGGGGAACACCTAAGGTTCTGCCCTTCACTACATAACAGCTATAACGAGACCAAAAAAAATAATAATAAATAAATAAATAAATAAATAAATAAATATTTTAAAAATGGCTCAAACAGGAGAACAGATCAAAGCCCCAGAGCCAATTCATCTAAGCAATCAAGAGATAGCCAACCTATCAGATGCACAGTTCAAAGCACTGGTGATCAGGATGCTCACAGAATTGGTTGATTTTGGTCGCAAATTAGATGAACAAATGAAGGCTATGTTAAGTGAAATAAAGGAAAATGCACGGGGAACCAATAGAGATGGGAGGAAAACTGGGACTCAAATCAATGGAGTGGACCAGAAGGAAGAAAGAAACAACTAAACAGAAAAGAAAGAAGAAACAAGAATTCAAAAAAAATGAAGAGATGCTTAGGAACCTCCAGGACATCTTTAAACATACCAACATCCGAATTATAGGGATACCAGAAGGGGAAGAGGAAGAGCAAAAAGTGGAAAAGTTATTTGAACAAATAGTAAAGGAGAATTTCCCCAATCTGGCAAAGGAAATAGACTTCCAGGAGGTGTAGGAAGCTCAGAGAGTCCCAGAGAAGGTGGACCCAAGGAGGAACACACCAAGGCACATCCTAATTCCATTAGCCAAGATTAAAATGAAGGAGAGAATTCTAGAAGCAGCAAGGGATAAGGGCACAGTCACCTACAAAGGAGTTCCCATCAAACTGTCAGCTGAATTCTCAAAAGAGACATTCCAGGCAAGAAGGGGCTGGAAAGAAGTATTCCAAGTCATGAAAGTCGAGGACCTAAATCCAAGATTGTTCTATCCAGCGAAGCTGTCATTTAGAATGGAAGTGCTTCTCAGATAAGGTCAAGTTAAAGGAGTTCATCATCACCAAGTCCTTATTATATGAAATGTTAAAGGGACTTATCTATGAAAAAGAAGATCAAAAATAGGACAGTAAAAAGACAGCAAACTCACAGATATTAACAACCACACCTAAAACAAAAACAATCTAAGCAAACAAGTAGAACAGGAATAGAAACACAGAAATGGAGATCACATGGAGGGTTAGCAACAGGGGAGTGGGAGGAGGAGAGAGGGGGAAAAGGTACAGAGAATAAGTAGCATAGATGGTGGGTAGAAAATAGATGGGGGGGAAGAACAGTGTGGGAAATGTAGAAGCTAAAGAACTTATGACACATGGACATGAACTAAAGGTGGGGGAATGTGGGTGGGAGTGGGTGTGCAGGGTGGAGGGGAATGATGGGGAGAAATGGGACAACTGTAATAGCATAATCAATAAAATATATTTCAAAAAAGAAATATATTTATGAAACTGAAGTTATTAGAAGATATTTTTTTCCCAGAAGGAAAAATAAAACTAGATGCATAAAAAATAAAATAGCATAGCAAGCCCTCCTCATTTCTCCTAATCTCCTTCCTTTTATTTATATATTAATTATATAGTTGAAATATTGCCTTTTAGCAAGCATTCAAGGAAAAACAATCTAATAATCATATTTAGCTTTTCATAATTATAATACCACTTTGCTTTTACAAAGTGGTAACTTTTTGAAATTGTGGAACCATCTTTCCTATTAAAATCAAATCTTTCAAAAACCACACTTTTTGCAAGTTTACTGAAAACACAAGATATGATGTATATAACTAAAGGTGTGCATGAACTCAGACACTAAACTTCAGACTCAGTTCCTAAAGACACCTCTTTTAAATGTTATTAAACTTGTATTATTATATGCCTAGCATTAGTTGTCAGTCTCAGGCTTATTCTCTTCTTACGCTGTACTCTCTAGTACTGCAGCAACAATTTTTATAATTGCCTTCATGTGAGGAATGATGTCACAAAGTTACTTGCTATCATAGGCATTAATGTAGGTCATTTGGTGGACAGAAATGGGACAGTAGATAATCACTCTTATTGGTTGGGGAAGGAAGAATGGTAAGTGGTGAAAAACTGAAAATATTGGAAGTTTGTAAAATATTTTGGCAGTACTGTTTATGTGATCTAGGGTTGGTTTTTTTTAACACCATGAGCACCAAATCCGCATCAGACATCAAAATACACAAATTCCACTATGTACATTCACAAAAAAAATTGTTCACACAAAACAAAATGTCAGAAATTTTCTTAATTTTCAACCATGCTATAAATTTTTAATTACTACTTATGGCTAATGTGGACATAATATGTAGGGATGAAAGTTGACTTGGCAATTCAGGAACTGTCCGAATAGACTTTTTTTTTGGTAGAAATTAAACCTAAATATATAAGAGAATACAAAGGCCCTAGAGCCGCTGTGATGGTGTGTCAAAGGGACTGGGTTACAGCTCTCAGTTATTCAATCAGAAACTAATCTAGATCTTTCTCTGAAGGCATTTTGTAGGTGGGATTACATCTCATAACCACTTAAGTTTTAAGTAAAGAAGACTATCCTGGAGAATCTGGGCAGACCTGATTCAATCAGTCAAAACACCTTAACACAGAGGCTGTTGTCACCCAGAAGGAAAAATTTTGCCCAGGACAGCAGTTTCCACTTGTGCGAAAGTTCAAGGTTATTTTTCCTGGTAGCCTGTCATAAAGTTTGTGGGACTTCCTAACCAGCCTCTGCAATCACACAAACCCATGATTTATTCTAAATCTTTTAACATTTATCTTCTACTAGCTCTACTCATCTGGTTGAACCCTGATGGAGAATCCAATATAAGTGTTAAAAAGAGCAAAGTTGAAGGGCTTACATTATTTGATTCTATAAAGTACTATAAAGTTACAATAATTAAAACAAGCAGCATTGGCATACAGATAGAGATCAATGAAGCAGAATCAGGAGCTCAGATATGAAATGATTTTTCACAAAGGTACCAAGGCAATTCAAGGAAAATAATAGATTTTCTTTAAACAAACAGTGCTAGGACAATTGGATATCCATATATATATTTTTATTTAATGTTTTTTCTTTTTTTATTTTAAGTGTTGTTCAAGTACAGTTTCCTGTCTTTTACTCCCATATATTTTAAAAAATGAGCTTAGACCTTTCCCTCACACCATACTTAAAAATGTACTGAAAATGGATTACCAACTTCAATGTAGAACTAAGTATAAAATAGAAAAAAATAAGACACAATCTTAATGACCTTGGCTTAGGCAGAATTCTTAGACATGAAACCAAAAGCAAAATCCATAAAACAAAAGAAAATGGTAAATTTAATATCATTAAAATGAACAACTTTTACACTTGAAAAGACTCTTTAAATAAAACACAACCAAAAATTAGGAGAAAGTATTTGTAAATCTCACATACTTCATAAAGGTCTTATTTCCAGAATACATAAAGAACTCCTAAAAGCCATAAAGGAAAATAAATAACCCAATAAGAAGGGGTAAAATGTGTATAGACATTTCACCAAAAAAGATATAAAAATACCTTACAAGCAAATGAAAAGGTGCTCAAAATTATTAGGCATGAAGAAAATGTGTATAAAATGTGCAACATACTAACTAGATACACACTAGATTGCCTATAATAAAATAAACAGACAATAACAAGCATCAGTGAGGATATGGAGAAACCAAGCCCTCCTGTGTTGCTAGAGGGAATATGTAATGAATGGAATAGGCACTCCAAAAAGAAGTTTGGCAGTTTCTTTAAAGATAAACAAGAGTTGCCATACACCCTAGCATTTCTACTCCTAAGAATTCACCCAAGAGAAATGAAGACATAACTCCACACAAACATTTGTACACAAATATTCAAAACAGCATTATTCATAATAGTGAAAAATGGAAAACAATTCTAATGTCCATTACCTGGTGACCAGAGACAAATGTGGTATACCATAAAATAAAATAATAATATTCAATTCCAAAAGGAATAAAATATTGATTCATGTGTCATTGATGACCTCAAATTTATATTAAGTTAAAAATACAAAATATTAGTTATTGTATGATTTCATATACATGAAATGTCCAGGAGAGCAAATTTATAGAGAGAGAAAGCAGATCACTGGTTTTCTGGGACTGGAGTTGGAGTGGGATGGACTGCAAATGGGTTCAAATAATTAAAGAAAGAAAGAAAATGTTCTAAAATTCAATTACAGTGATGGCTGCACAATCCTACAATTCAAAAACATGACTATACACTTCCAATAGGTAAATTTATGATATGTAAATTATACTCCAATAAATTTATAAAGTAATAAATACATCATTGTATATACATAAAATTTAAAATATTAAAAGATGAACTATTTAAAATAGATACTTTAAAAATTATTAAGAACCTACATGGGAAGAATAAACATTAAATTCAAGGTCAGGTTTCATTAGGGTAGGAAAGAAAGCCAAAGTTGAAACAGTTTAAATTCCATTTATGTTTCGCCACTTAAAAAACAAAATAAATGTAGAAAATTGGAAAGGAAGAAGTAAAACTGTCATTATTTGCAGTTGACATGA
The DNA here is from genome assembly GCA_004027475.1 of Anoura caudifer. Classification (NCBI taxonomy): domain Eukaryota; kingdom Metazoa; phylum Chordata; class Mammalia; order Chiroptera; family Phyllostomidae; genus Anoura; species Anoura caudifer. Next base: position 614,425 of record PVKU01000013.1, on the reverse strand, counting down.
TACTGGATACAAAAAACCCTGAAGATTCCACCAAAAACTAATGGAACTGTTAAATGAATTCAGTGAAGTAGGTGGATACAAAAATAAATATCCAGAATTCAAATACATTTTTCATACACCAAAAATAAACTATTAACAAAGGAAACTAAGAAAACAATCCCATTCACAATGGCCTCAAAAAGAATAAAATACCAAGAAACAAAGTTAACCAAGGGTGTAAAACACCTGTACTCAAAAAATTATAATGCACTGAAGAAAAAAACTGACTAAGATACAAAAAAGTGGAAGCATTTACCAAGTTCATGGAGAGGAAGAATTAACATCATTAAAATGTCCATACTACCCAAAGCAAGCAATGAATAAATGAATACATAAATAAGTAGAACAAAAAAAAAATCAGTGTTTCTCCCCTGCCCTCTTTGTCTCTCTCTCAACAATTTAAAAAGAAGAAGAAGAAAAATAAAATAAAAAGGCCCTGGCAGGGTAGCTCATTTGGTTATAGTGTCATCCTAATACACCAAGGTTGCAGGTTCAGTCTCCAATCAGGGCACAAAAAAGAAGCAACCAATGAATACATAAATAAGTAGAAAAACAAACTGATGTTTCTCTCTCTCTCTCTCTCTGTCTCCAATTATACACACACACACAAACACACACCAATAATGAACTATCAGAAAGGGAAACTAAGAAAACAATCCATTTACGATTGTATCATAAACAATAGCTAGGAATAAATATAACTAAGGATATAAAAGATCTGTACTTGGAAAATTATAAAACACTTAAAAAAGAAATTAATGACTATATAAATAAGTGAACGCATATACTGTGTCTCTACTACCCAAAGCAATTTATAGATTCAATGCAATTCGTATCAAGATACCAATGGTGTATTTCACAGAATTGGAGCAAATATTCCAAAAATGTATACGGAACCACAAAAGACCCCAAATACCCACAGCAATCTTGGGAAAGAAGAACGAAGTTGGAGGAATCACACTACCTGATGTCAAACTATACTACCAGGCCATAGCATCAAAACAGCATAGTACTGGAATAAAAGCAGACATATAGATCAATGGGGTAGAAAACAGAGCCCAGTAATAAACCCACAACCTTATGGTCAATTAATATTTGACAAAGGAGGCAAGAACATACAATGGAGTAAAAACAGTCTATTCAATAATGTTGGGAAACTTGGACACATACATGCAAAAACATGAAACTAGACAATTTTCTTCCCCATACACAAGAATGAACTTGAAGTGGATTAAAGACTTAAATGTCAGACTCAAAACTATAAAAATCCTAGGAGAACACATAGACAGTAAAATCTCAAACATTTGTATAGTGATATTTTTTCTGATATGCCTCCTTGGGCAAGGGAAACAACAGCAAAAGAAACAGGACTTTGGCAAACTAAAACGTTTTTGCACAGAAAAAAGCCCCACTGAACGGAAGAACATTTTTGCCAATGCTACATCTGAGAAGGGGTTAAGATCCAAAACTGATAAAAAAAAAAAAAACTTCTAAAACTCAACACCGAAAACCCCAAATAATCCTATTAAAAATTGAGCAAAGGATCTGAATAGACACTTCTCCAAACAGGACATACAGATGGCCAATAGACATGTGAAGAGATGCTCAATGTCATCAAATAAATGCAAATTAGAACCACAATGAGATATCACTTCATACCTGTCAGAATGCCTATCATCAGTAAATCAACAAACAATGAGTGTGGTGAAGTTGTGGAGAAAAGGGAACCCTTGTGCACAGTTGGTGGGAATGCAGATTAGTGTAGCCACTTTGGAAAGCAGTATGGAGATACCTCAAAAAATTAAAAATGAAATTGTCTTATGACCCAGGGATTCCACTTCTGGGAATATATCCAAAGAAACCCAAAACACTCATTCAAAAGTATATGCACCCTTATGTTCATTGCAGTGTTATTTACAATAGTCAAGATTGGGAAGCCACCAAGTGTCCATCAGAAGATGAGTGGATAAAAAATCCATGGTACATCAGCACAATGGAATACTAATTACTCAGCTATAAAAAGAAGGAAATCTTACCCTTTTCTATATTATGCTAAGTGAAGTAAGCCAGTCAGGGAAAGACAAGTACCATACAACTTTACTTACATGTGGAATCTAATGAACAAAATAACAAACAAAATAGAAACAGACTCACAGATACAGAGAACAGACTAACAGTTGTCAGAAGGAAAGGGGGTTGGGGACTGGGTGAAACAGGTGAAGGAATTAAATAAATTTTAAAAAAGGAACAAGTCATAGACACAGACAATAGTATGGATTTTACCAGAAGCAAAGGGGGGTGAGGAAGGTAGAAGAGGGTAAAAGGGGAATAAATGGTGATGGAAGGAGAGCTGACCTGGGGTGGTAAACATACAACACAATATACAGATGATATATTATAATATTATAGACCTGAAACCTATATAATTTTATTACCCAATTTCACCCCAACAAATTTTTTAAAAAGTAAAATAAATGTAGAAAAATGTTAAAGATCTGCTTGCATAATCTCATCACCACTATAACACTAAACATTCTAATAATGTTTATATATATATTTGGTTTTAATATATTTATCATAAAGATAGATTTTTACTATATAAGTTCATTGATCTTAATAAATTACTCAAAATGTATGCTAAGTTTAGTTCATTTACACAATAGTATATTCTGCTTTATTTCAATATGATATGAGGGGTGATTTTTCAAATATTTTTAATTTTCTATCAAAACACCACAAATATTGTCTATATCATTTTGTATCATATAGGAAACATATAATTTAACCATTCCTGTCAGATGTATCACACAAAAAAAGAGAAGACTAGCTACTACAAATCAATCTTATGTGTTTATTTATTTATTATTTAATTTTAACTCATCAGAAATAAATTTAAGGTATGGCTCTGATGATATTTTATAGCTTAGTGATATTTAAAGCATTATTTATCATCTGTTTAATCTTTTCCCAGTCATTCAGATGTTACTTTTTTTGTATAGCAAATACTAGGTTAAACCATAAGAAACTGCTAATTTGGTATATCAGTAACTTCATTAGTTCAATCTGATTACTACATTAGGATTATAATTTTGCTTTTAATTTCCAATTTCTGCATTATTATGACACTGTGCTAATTATGTGACAAATAGGCCAGTTCATTTCCTTTTTTCTTTCCTTTACTATTTTCCTCAGGTTTTATTTCATAATTCTTTTTAAGAAATATTCTGTCAGAGTCCCCAAAATGTTCCATTTTATTTTAACTACAATTGTGGTACAACTTAAAGTTAATTTTGGGAAAAATGACTTGTTTTTATATACTAGTATTTCTCTTTATTTAATTTGTCTAAACACAATTTTATGCATTCTTTCCTTATGTCCCATACATATCTTGCTGCAATTATTTCCCAGTATTTTCTAATACTTGTTTCTGATGCAAATGAGATATTTTCTTTATATTTTCTAATAATTTATCATTTGTGTAATATAATAGCTAACATTTTTAACACATTCTACATGTTGGATGCTACTCTAATCAGCTTTTATAAAATCTCTAGTATAATCTTTATAATGTCCCTGAGAGACAGTTACTAACATTAGCTCCATATACAGGTAAGAAAACTGAGGCATAGAGGTTAAATTACTTATCCATGGTGTCGTGGCTAATAAGAAAGTACTTAAAGGTAATTAGTTTAATTATAAGGCCCTAACTTTAACCCCATATCAAAACTTTTTTTATTATTACACACTTACTTTTATATGCCGTCACATAACTGAACTTGGTTCTAGCAGCATTTTAGCTTCCCTGGATATTCTAGTTATATCTCATACTACAACATTAACCTTTTTTTGTTTCTGCCATCCTTCCTCCGCTGAACAGAGAAAGGTTGCTTTGTTGTTCCGGCATCATGGGTGCCTATCCCTAAAGAAGGAAAGAAAAACATATCCTCAATTTAAATTTAACTATAAAGTTTTGGGGTCAATTACTGATAGACACAAGCCAGTCTATACTTTGAATTAATAAATGTACACTGCTCAGTTTTATGCCAAGTGTTTCCTTATAAAATATTATTTTAGTCTGAAGTGCAAAGGCAGTATGCTGAACTTTAAATAAAAAAAAAAATTTGTTCATATGTATGTGTTCACCAAAAACTGTTCAATTTATATGGTATCAAAAAGGTCCATTGAATAAAGCAAACATATATTCCAGCAATTTTCTACCAGTGTGCCTCAAGAATTTTTAAAACATGTAACACCTGACTATTTAGTCAGGGACACTGACTTCTTTTCCCTTAGATTGTGGGAAAAAAAAAAAAAATGACAGCAGCTAGCACAACAATAGCCATCCAGTGTGAATGAATCAAAATTATACATATTTTTGTGAGATCAGAAAAAATATATTTGTGGTGTACCCCAGAATTTTAGTAATTAGTTTATCTGTGCTGTGAGGTGAAAAAGGTTGAAAATCACTGACTCATTCAACCTCATTCATATAACCTCATGTGTTAATTTACATACATTTAGTAGTTGAAAAGCAAGATAACCATCTATAGACAGACATCTATCCATGAGAACATAATTATGATAACATCTTATTAACAGGTTTATAAAAACCTCTTTTTATAAAAATTCTAACATCAAGCTACAACAAATTATTCTGCATAGCAATTAGAAGTACTACAGTATCTTTGCAATTTACTCTTTAAGTACTTCACAAGGTAATAGGGGAGAAATTCAGCTTATGTGATTTTGATGTGTGACAAATCCAAGAATTGACAGAACCATGTAAATCATGTGTATTATCATGCCTCATCTGAATGTCTCTACAACATATACAAGTTGAAGGATTAGGTGTGAGAAGAGCTTTCAGAGCCGACTAGGCGCTGGAGGCTGCCCTGACGCTGATTAAGATGCTGACAAGACCTCACAAAAACACCATTTGTTGGCATGACATGTCAGATGGATGAAGAATCAGTCTTCGTCTATTGAGTTCAGTTTTCTTTCAAACTCACTTACAGATCAGCTGCAGTATTTTCAGAGGCAAATAGTACATTGATTTTTAGTATGGCTATTATGCAAAATACATAGTAATGAAAACTTTTAAAGAGGCTTTTGTATATAGCATTAGTAAGCACAATGAACAATTGTGCATTAATCTGAGCAATGTTTTCTTCCACCTTCTACTTCTGAGAGCCACTTTTTAAAACAGCAGCTCCCATTAACAGGCTGATTTTCTTTCTCCCCAAGACCAAACTGTGTGGTAAGGTTTACTTTTGTTTGGCACTGAAAAATAAATGATGGAAAATTGGAACTAACAATATGTTCTGATTATTCCTATGGTATACAATAATCTCTAAATGTGACAAACCACGTTTGTCCTGCCAGGGAGGGTGAGTGAGGGAGAGAGAGATTCCCTGTGATTTATTGGCATGCATAGTGCTGTTAAATAGTCATTTGATTACTCTACCTTGACGTTGACAAATTTTATTTCACTTCTAAGAACCGAAATTTTCATACGCGAAATCTTACCTAAATGTTGTGTTGACCATGAGAAATACAAGTCATTTAGGGCAGTATTTAAGTTCATTGGGTCCATCAAGTATTATTTTTCCATTGTTACTATTGTAATTCTTATGGGTTTTTAAATGTTTCTAAGATGTTTAAAGTACTCTATTTCCCACATTTCTACATTTTGGGAAAAAATGGTAGCACAGAGCAAGCAGGTCATGATTCTAGGCAGGTAAATTACTAAATTAAAAAAAAACACAAGATCATACTCACATGTACCACTATGTTTCTAGTTTAAGACTAATGTTAATAAGGAGCAGCACTACTGAACATGGCTCGCTTTCCCAGTATAAAAAAATAAATATTTGAAGGAATTATTGCATGATTATCTGCTCAGTGCTGAATTGCTTATGCCCACAAAAAGAAGATGTTTTTTCTTAAAGGTAAGGAGCACCAAAAGACCACAAACATTTTCTTTCCCAGTCCTATTTGAGAAGAAAAATAAAAATTCTAAGATTAATGGTTGGAGTTATGTAAAATCTGTGATCAGAGAAGACAATAAAACTAAAAATGACTTGACATGGAACTTGAATCTGTGGCCAGGTTTGTGGAACAGAACAGGAATATTGAAAATAATTTTAAAGCATATAATATTTAATTGGACATATGTAGTTGAATATGAAATAGTGGAGGAAAAAAGAAAAGTGTCTTTTGTTAATTGATATTGTTATTCTCAGATTGTTATATATGTATTATGGGGTAAAAAATGCCAAATAAGCAATGCTGTATTATTTTATGTTATTGAGTTATATTAGTCTCATTGAGACCCAGGGAGGTTTGACAAGGGAGAGACAGGATACAGACATAAGATAAATGAAGTAAAAACTCTGTAGTCCTAAAAACAAACAAACAAACAAACAAACAAAAAGTCAACAACTCTATAGTCCTAAATTTGAATTACAAGAAATCTTGATATATTTTTTAAAGATATCTTAGCTATGTCTACTGAAAAACCTTAGAAACAATGATTCAGTAAAATCCCTAGATCCTCAGAATGTTCTCTAAAGTCATGTTTCTCTGAAAGAATACAAGGATCCTTGGGGAAAGTGGCTGATTCCACATCTTGGACACAGTACACAGAAGATGAACCTGAAGCAATGTCATGACAAAGTGATGAAATGAATCCACGGGGGTAATAATAAAATGATTGGAATCCTTAATGTTTCAACAGCTCAAACTGGGACAATTTAGCATTAGTAATTGGGGGACAGGCAATAGATTGAAATAAATCTAAACTATTTAAATCAATGATGTCATAATACCTTTTAAAAACCCACAAAGCATCATTGGCCTCTGGTGGATTCCTAGGGGAAAAAAACAAACTCATTTTTAAAACAATCAAATCAAATATTTATTCTCTTTTTTCAATGCAATCTGTACCTCAAAGTAATAAAATAGTTGATGAGGAGGATTTCCTCTTTATTGAAATTGTTCAGCTAATAATTGAAGAAGTAAAGATATAACCAAAATATACCACTTTTATAAAACAATGCCAGAGGTCAGAAGACAGTTTCTATAAAGGGTCAGATGGTAAGTGTTCTAGGCTTTAAGGCCTAAGTGGTCTACGTTGCAACTCTGCTCTTCCATCAGCAGGGCCATAAACAATACATGAATGAATGATGATATCTGTGTTTCAGTAGAACTGTATTTACAAAAATAGGCTGCAGGAAAATTCAGCCCATCAGTAATAATTTGTTGACCTCTGATATTAACAATGATCATTGATGACTGCTACCATTCTACAAAGAGATGTGCAATATGCTCCCTGGTAGCAGTACACAAGAATACATAAAACAATACATAAAGTGTTCACACACACACACACACACACACACACAATGATCAAGGTTCTAGATCTACATATCAGAGAATGAAAAAAACAATTGCAATAAAAAGGTCAATAACTTTTCAGATCCTAATTCAAACAGTGTATTTCATATATTTATGAACATATTTATATGTATATGCATACATACATACATATATATGAGACAGGTAGGGAAATTTGAACACTAATTGGTTATATAATGATGTTAATACATTTTTACTAACTGCAAAGTAAAATTTGATATTGTGATATTTTCAAAAATTATCCTTTTATACTGAATTTTTTATATGTAAATTACATGCTGTCTGGGATTTTCTTTAAAATAATCTAGAAAATGAAGGGGTAATAAATGGGGTATAAAACATAATTAGATAGGAATTAATAATTATTAAATACAAGGATATGTATATTGCAGTTGATGTAGTATTTGTCTATTTTCTATATATATGAAATTTTCCATAATAAAAATGTTTTTAAAAGCTAAGTAGGAGAATATATTTCTTGGTTTATAAGTTAAATTCCTTATCTGGAAGACTTTTTGGTATTTCCTATATTTCACTTGGGAATATTTTATTCTTTGGCATTCCTTTCAATTTGCAATGGTGAAAATTCATATTCTTTGTCTTTGACTATTACTTTGATATTCTATAAAACCATATAGATTTTACTTCATCTAAAAAAAAGCTGTCCTCTTAAACTTGACATTATTCCTCATACTTCTTGACATTGCATGTCCATAAACACTGAAAAATAACTAACTTATTCTAACAAATTAATGTCTTAGATCCAAATCTGAATTCTTGAATCCAAACTCGAATCCTCTCTAGGTCATGATGGAGCACACATTCACTCCACTGGGGTCAGATGATGTTTTATGTGCACTGTAATATCTTCATGTAGATTAGCAATGAGTAAGCTTTATTTTATCAAAGATAAGATATTTTTATTATATTTACTGGTTTATGACATTTTATAAGATTTCATCAATGAAAGTAGAAGTGTAGTTATGAGATATTTCTGAGCATAATACACAAGGTAAAAAAGGGGAAACTCTGAGAAACAAAGAATCAATAAAACTGTATTTTAGGTTTTATAGAAATGTTAAAAATCTTTCTAATTATATTTTTACCCATTATACAATTTGCCCAGCAAATACTCATGTATAATGGGAAGTGTTTGAATTTTTCTTATAATACATAATATTTGATTCAATTTCTCTCTTAATTTCATTTAAATTTTTCAAAAGAAAGCATCACATCTCTTCAAAGATATTTCCTTAAGACTTCTAAATTTTTGTCTAACCCCTATAAATACTTACATTGGTTTATATAGATACTGTGGTAATTATTATTGTAGTCACAACAACTGTCCTTTAATTGTCTTAACCATGTTGCAGGCACTTTGTATACATTCATTAAATTTTTAATATTCAAAACAAGGTTTACTTCCATTGCATATTAGAAAGCTGAAACTTAGACAAGACAATTTGTATACTTTTAAGTTTCTAGTCTTAAATGAAGAGCTAGGTTTCAAGCTTAAATCTGGGGCTCTAGAGCCCACATTCTTTTCAACAGACAACATCACATAACATAACTAAAGCCATGTACCAGAGACCTATTATTATAAAGACACCATCTCTCCAGCCTAAATGTTCTGTTGATTCCAAGTGAATATCATACACTTACATATTACTGGCAAACCAGGACCACTGGATAGAGAAATGGAATGACACCAACTGTCTGGAATGTGCATTCCACTGAAAATGTTAAGATGATATTCTCAGTAAAAAAGGATAAGTTTGCAGTGACCTGGTATATGATTTCAAAATACACAAAGACAAAATTGATCTGGTTCCTGGAAATGTAACATATGAGAAAAATGAAGTCAAGAAAACTAATGAATCATCTAAATATTAGAAAAAATATATTACAAATTAATTTTACTATGAGGTTAAGAAATTTTTATATTTTATATAATGTGTTGCTGAAGACTATTTTCTTAGAGCATCATCTTTAACATGGCCCACATAAAATGTCTTCAAAATATATCTGGGTGGTTCATCTCTTTATTTATACTGTTATTCCATGAAAGAAAGGATTCAGGGACTTGCAATTTTGTTCAAGAATTAAAATTTGGGCACTCTCTGGGTAACTCAGTTGGTTAGCACATCCTTCTAATATACCTAGCTTGTGGGTTCAATTTCAGTCAAGATACATACAGAAATCAGCCAATGAATGCATAAATAACTGCAAACAACAAATTGATCTCTCTCTCTTCCTTCCTCTCTCTCTAAGAATCAATCAATCTTTTTTTTAAAGAATTAAAATTTGGATCTCATTCTCTTCTTTAAAAAAGTAGTTATAGTAAATTTTTCCAATTCCCTTCAAAATAAAAAATTTTCCAAAGACAGCCCAGAGCAAGTAGAAGGAAGGAAACAACCAAGATCAGAGCAGAATTAAATGACATAGAGACAAAAACCATGATTCTAAGAATCAATGAATCCAGGAGCTGGTTCTTTGAAAAGATAAACAAAATCCACAAGCCTTTAAGCAGGCTCATCAAGAAAAAAAGAGAGAAGACCCAAATAAACACAATCAGAAATGAAAGAGGGGAGAATACAGCTGACACCACAGAAATACAAAGGATTGTAAGAAATTACCATGAAGAACTATATGCCAAGAAATTTGAAAACCTAGGTGAAATGGACAAGTTTCTAGAAAAACATAATCTTCCAAAACTCAATGAAGAAGAAGCAGAAAGCCTGAACAGACCAATAACAACAGATGAAATAGAAGAAGTAATCAAAAAACTCCCGAGACATAAAAGCCCTGGACCAGATGGTTTCACAGGAGAATTCTACAAAGCATTTAAGGAAGAGCTAACCCCTATCCTTCACAGACTATTCCAAAAAATCCAAAATGATGGAAGACTCCCAAACTCTTTTTATGAAGCCAGCATCATCATAATCCCAAAACCAGATAAAGACATAACAAAGAAAGAAAACTTCAGGCCAATATCACTGATGAACATAGATGCTAAAATACTCAACAAAATATTGGCAAACTGCATCCAACAATACATTAAAAAGATCATACACCATGACCAAGTGGGATTCATCCCAGGGATGCAAGGATGGTTCAACATACGCAAATCAGTAAATGTAATACATCACATAAACAAAAGCAAAGACAAAAATCACATGATTATATCAATAGATGCAGAAAAAGCATTTGATAAGGTACAACACCCATTTATGATAAAAACACTCAGCAAAGTGGGAATAGAGGGAGCATTCCTCAACATAATAAAGGCAATATATGAGAGGCCTACAGCCAACATCATACTCAACAGGCAAAAACTAAAATATTTTCCACTAAGATCAGGAACAAGACAAGGATGTCCACTTTCACCACTTCTATTCAATATAGTATTAGAAGTCTTAGACACAGCGATTAGATGAGAAAAGGAAATAAAAGGCATCCAAATCAGAAAGGAGGAAACAAAACTATCATTGTTTGCAGATGACATGATAGTGTACATAGAAAATCTTATAGACTCGGCCAACAAGCTGCTCAGCCTAATAAATGAATTTGGCCAAAGAGCAGGATACAAAGTCAATATCCAGAAATCAAAGGCATTTTTGTATACCAACAATGAAACAGCAGAAGCAGAAATCAAGAAAAAAATTCCATTCTACATAACAAGAAGAAAAATAAAATACCTAGGAATAAACCTAACCAGGGAGGTAAAAGACCTGTATGCAGAAAACTACACAACACTGAATAAAGAAATCAAGGAAGACACAAATGGAAACATATACCATGTTCATGGATTGGAAGAATCAACATCATCAAAATGTCCATACTACCCAAAGCAATTTACAGATTCAATGCAATACCTATTAAAGTACCAATAGCATATTTCACAGACATAGAACAAATACTTCAAAAATTGGAACCATAAATGGTTCCATATAAACACCTCAAATAGCTGCAGTAATTTTGATAAAGAAGAGCAAAGTAGGAGGGATCACAATACCTAACACCAAACTGTATTACAAGGCCACTATAATCAAAACAGCCTGGTACTGGCATAAAAACAGGCACATGGACCAGAGGAACAGAACAGAGAGCCCAGAAATAAACCCAAGTCTCTACGGTCAATTAATATTCAACAAAGGGGGCAGCAACATAAAATGGAGTAAAAATAGCCTCTTCAACAAGTGGTGTTGGGAGAACTGGACAGCTATGTGCAAAAAAATGAAACTCAAGCACCAACTTACACCATACACAAAAAATAAATTCAAGGTGGGTAAAAGGTTTCAATAGAAGCTGTGACACCATTAAAGTCCTAAAGGAGAACATAGGCAGGAAAATCTCAGGTATTTCACACAGCAACATTTTTACTGATATGTCCCCTAAAGCAATGGACATAAAGGAAGGAATAAACAAATGGGATCTCATCGAAGTAAAAAAGCTTCTGTATGGTTAAAGAAAACAGTATTAAAATAAAAAGAGAACCAACTGTATGGGAAAACATATTTGCCAATGATACCTCAGACAAGGGTTTAATCTCCAAAATGTATAAAGAACTTACATGACTCCACTCTAAGAAGACAAGCAACCCAATTAAAAAATGGGCTATGGACTTGAACAGACACTTCTCTAAGAAGGACATACAGAGGATCCAGAGACACATGAAAAGATGCTCAATATCCCTAGCTATCAGACAGATGCAAATTAAAACCACAGTGAGATACCACTTCACACCAGTCAGAATGGCCATCATAAACAAAGCAAAAAACAACAAGTGTTGGAGAGGTTGTGGAGAAAAGGGGATCCTAGTGCACTGTTGGTGGGATTGCAGACTGGTACAACCAGTATGGAAAACAGTATGGAATTTTCCAAGAAAACTAAAAATGGATCTACCTTTTGACCCAGCAATTCCACTGCTAGGATTATATCCTAAGAACCTTGAAACACCAATCCAAAAGAACCTATGAACCCCTATGTTCAGTTTACAATTTACAATAGCCAAGTGTTGGAAGCAACCTAGGTGCCCATCAGTAAATGAATGGATCAAAACACTATGGTACATTTACACAATGGAATTCTATGCAGCAGAAAGAAAGAAGGAGCTCCTACCCTTTGCAACAGCATGGATGGAACTGGAGAGCATTATGCTAAGCGAAATAAGCCAAGAAGTGAAAGACAAATACCATATGATGTCACCTTTAACAGGAACCTAATCAACAAAACAAACAAACAAGCAAAATATAACCAAAGACAGTGTAATTGAGAACAGACTGATAGTCACCAGAGGGAAGAGGGGAGGGAATTTCAGGGGAAAAAGGGAAGGGTTTACAGGAACAAGTATAAAGATACATGGACAAAAACTATGGGGAGGGGAAATGGGAGGGAGGTGGGGAGGCTGGGGGGTGGGCTGGGAAGGGAGTTAAAGACAGAAAACTGTGCAACAACAATGAAAATAAATTTTTTAAAAAATTTCCATAATCACAATTCAAAATAGTTGCAATTCTACAGGGAAAACCTACACATTTCACAGCATTAATTCTACCAACGGTCATGCAGCCTTTCTCAATGCATGGGTAGATAATGAACTCTTACATTCTTCATTCCCTCGTACTAAATGTGAACCTCTTCATTTCTTCCTAGATGTGTTCTCTCTAGCTTTCAGGAACACAAGCTATTCTCTTGAAATTCATTTCCACCACTCCTCCCTGAGCTAATTCTTCCCATCCATCAGGGTTCCATTTAGGCATCACTTTCTTCTGGAAGCTTTTGCAGACTTCTTGCATTTATTTGTAGCACATGGGGGAGTTTCTATTCTAAAGCATGAACCTATTCTAATTTCTTCTAGTATGGCAAGGATTTGGTCTTCATCTTGTTATTTGCTTCATTCTCTCTCTTCCAGAGCATGGGAGTAAATGTTTCTTCTACTTAATGAGTTTGCAGAAACAAAATTCCCGCTACTTGTCAACAAAACACAAGGAAAGTTGCTGTTCCATGGGGTAAAAGTGATTGTTAAAACATCAAAACTATACATTAGGAAAATGTATGGTTGCAGCTGCAGGCTGAGCAGACAACTAGAAATCACCATGAACTCTCTTTCTTCCATCACCATTGTCTGGTACAGTGAAACTGACATTTAATCTCTAAAGTGCATCAAAGGAAAGGGAAATCAGAGGCTTGTCCTTCGCTCTAGTACAACACCTGTATTGACAATTCCAATCCCCACTTGCCCTTTTGGATTGGAAGTAGAAGAAGCGTTTGGATGACATTACCACTTGAATTTTTGCCACCTGTTCTTAAACAGAGACCCTGAAAAAAATTAAAAAAAAAAAAACAAAAAAACAAACCAAAACCGTGTTCTTCCTTGATCAAAAGGCAGCAGAGATGACTCACATTTGCCTAAATTTTTCCCATCATAAGGATACCCATCATCACTTCCAAGCTTAGAACTATCAGACTCTAACAGTCTCTTTTGTGAAAATGTTTGAAATTATTTTCAGAGCTAAAATTATGTGAAGCAATTTTATTTTTTCTGCAAAACATTGAGGCTTTCATTCAAAATGGCTCTCAGCTGTCATACCCATTGGGCATCTACATATAATACAATTGCTGTACCAATTACTGGTAACCAAGATGGTGAAGTCAGCTGCAGTGGAACCTCGGTACTCATCATTAATTTGTTCCAGAACCGGTGATGAGCGATGAAACCGAGTACCAAACAGAAAAGGATTTTCTCTCATGGGGCGGCGTTGTGACCCATACAAGTTCTAGCAAGTGTGTTGAGTCCCAAGGAAGAACCTAGTGCTGAAACATTTTTTTAATCATCAAAATGTGACAAGTACAGGGTTTGACAAGTTCTGAAGCTGACAAGTACTGAGGTATGACTATCTTTGCATGAAATCTGGTAGTAGCTCTTGCATTTACATTCAGGATAGAACTCTGCTAGGAGTAGAAAGTTTCTAATGAGGTGAAAGAATAGATAGATCGTCGAAAAGTGGCCAAGTTTGCGAAAACAATAAGTATCTGTTCACTCTGTTTAACAAGGACATCACCTAATTACTTCTTTAAAATGAAGACCAGGTCCATTTCACTAGTAACAAAGGCCTGCTTCCTAAGAGTAAATAGCTTCATGGACATGGAGCTATTTAGGTGTTTAAAATGGCAAAAACATCCCTGACCGGTGCAGCTCAGTAGTTGGAGCATGATCTGGTAACCAAAGGTGTGCGGGTTTGACTCCTGGTCAGGGAACATACCTGAGATGTGGTTAGCTCACTGGTCCAGGCGCCTATTATCCCTGGTTTGGACATGTGGACTATTCCCAGTTTGGGCACATGCAGAAGGCAACCAACACCAATTGGTGCTTCTCTCTCAGGTCAGTGTTTCTCTCTCTCACTCCCTCTTTTCCTTCACCTCTCTTTCTTAAAAAAAAAAAAAAAAAGGCAACGAAAATAATATCCTTTGCTGAGAATTAAAAAAATTTAAAAATTAAAAATACATAAAGTGGCAAAGGCAAATCTTATTTTTTGTGTGTGCATACATGTGTGCTTAAAGTATTTGAAACATGCTCTGAGATGAGAACACTGCACATCCAAAGTGGGATGGGATGCCCCTTCTGTATGCTCCCATAATATCTGTACCTCTACCTTTGTCACACTTATGACACACAGTGTTGATTTGCCAATTTCAGCTCTATGAAGGTAGGAACCATGTTATTGATCATTTTTCTGTCTGCAGTGCTTAAAACAGCCCCAGACACAGAGTAAGTACTCAACAAATATTAAGTATGTGAATGCCCTATCAATGACAAAAGACAAAATGGATTATCAGTAGACGTTTTACCACACTTAACGCATTCACTCATGTAGATTCTTTATGTGTATTTCTTTATCCCAAATACCATTAATGCAATCAAAAGCGTAGGAATTTAACAACTGCATGCCTCCTACTCTAATGATAAACCAGAGTCCAGTGGCTCTTACTGCTCTGTTTACCTATCAACAAAATACCCAGGAAGAGGAGAGAAGTCCAAGAACACTTTACAGGTTACTCAACAACAGATGTCTGTGCTGTCAGGTGGTTGAAAAGAGTGGCACATAAATACTTTTTCAATTGATTTTAAATGAGAAGACAACCTGAACAGAGAATTCCATAGCCAAGACCATAGTCAGAGTGCCCTGGCATCAAGGATCTCAAGATTACATCAAGGGCAGATTAAATGCCCTGCTGAGTCAGAACTCAGTGACAAACCCATCATATAACAATTTTCTCCCAAGAGCATTTTTAATAGAATGCTGCCATACAGAGTCCAATTTTAGAAGTAAAAGATTGAAAGGTCATTTAGTCCTTTCTGAAATGACCTGAAAGTTTCCTCTTTACACTACAGCATATAGTATTATTTTTGAGTTTCATTTTTTTAAATATTAAATGTTTTGCTCAAATTTCCACTGAAACTAATTTCCGTGAATTTGGCTCTCCATTTCTCTTAGAATAAAAGTCAAAGAACTTAATGCTTCAGACACTGCACGACTTGCTGCCCTCTCCCCCAATTACATCACTGAGCGCTCCCCTGCTCTACACTTGACTGCCTATTCTAGCCTTCTTGCTCTTCCTTGCCAGGTGTGCTCCCACCTCAAGGCTTTTGCCCTGGCTGTTCACTCTGCCTGGAATACGCTCTTCCCTCAGGTAGCAACATGGAAGGACAATCTCCCTCTTGCCAATTTCACATCTTTGCTCAAATGTCATCTTTCCATGAGGCCTTCTTTCCTACCTGTATTGGAAATGTTAACCAATAGAGATCTGAGCCTGTCAAACAATTTAAAAAGTTATTTGGAGTCCTCAAGGATTCAAACCCTAGAAACTCAGATTCAGGTAGCAGCTCCAACTGTGCTCTGGAGAGAACAAGGAAAGGCAGGGTTTACAAAAGCCGGGATTGGGAATGTAATTCTTTCCTGCAAATGAAGGATTGCTGGGAGGTTAACAGGGCCTGGTTAGTTCCAATATGCAAACAAGGGAGGCCAAACCTACAAGGGGCAGGTAACTTCCGTGTGAGTTCAGGCAGCAGTTGTTGTTCCAAGATGTTTCATAGCTCAGCCTTAAGCTGACGTTAGCAATAGGTTAGCAATTTAATAGCAGCTCTGAGAACTGAGAGAAAAGATAGGCATGCCCCACTTCCTAACTCTAAATTACTCTCTTAGCCACGCTTATTCTGTTTTATTTTTCCATTATCAGAACCTTGCCCTAGCACCTCTCATCCCCCTTATTCAGGTATACTTTTTCCATAGTATATACCACTTGTAATTTAGTGTGTAAGTTACTAGTTGTTATTGTTACTGTTTCTCCCCATTTGGGTGTGTAAGCTCCATGAGGCAAGGCAATTTTGTATTTTTTTTTATGTTTCCCTGGTACCTAGAACAGTCAGTACTTCAGAAGTCATGTCAGGAAATAGTCATGGAAAAAATAAATGCAGTGGTTATGTATTAAAAATAAAATGT
The DNA here is from genome assembly GCA_004027475.1 of Anoura caudifer. Lineage (NCBI taxonomy): Eukaryota > Metazoa > Chordata > Mammalia > Chiroptera > Phyllostomidae > Anoura > Anoura caudifer. The sequence goes on along the minus strand of PVKU01000013.1, from coordinate 597,470 downwards.
GTTCTCCAAAAGACTGCAAGATGTATAAATTATTGAAATATTAACTTAAGATAGCAGAAATTTATATGTAGATTGATTACAATTATGTAAAAGGAAAATTTAAAAGCAACTAAACAAAATCCCATACACAATGATAAAAGAAGAAAAGAAGAAGAATGGAAGATTGAACACACAGCAATAAAACTCACAGAAATTGAAATCGTATGTTGGAACTATGGGAACTTGTTTTTCTTTTAAGTTTCTGAAATGTGTAAATTTTTAAAGAAACACTACCTAAACATTTAAAAAAATAACATGGGGAAAAAACTAAATGTATAAAATAGCTGTTAAAAATTCTCTCTTAAGAAACAGGGATTTTTAAATAGCTTCTATGACCAATCTTAAAAGATAATCAAGATTTAGGAAACTTTATTTTTATCTCTTGATAATTTTCTTTTCAGTTAGGTAGAGCTGAACCTTTTAAATAAAAGTTCACAGTTCTCTGTCTGCAAACATCAACCTCTCCCAACATTTACATTAGTCCTCAACCTGGATACTGTTATTTTGTTCTCTTCTTTCTGCTAAATTTAATAGGAAGTCTTCAGTAGAATGAAGGGTTATTTTCACCACATTTACTTGTTGAAAAACCTAGCTGTTTTCAGGAAAGGGAGCTTTTAAACTAAATAGAAACAATTCTGTTACTCATAAAGTCAAACTACCTCATATAAAAGCAAGAACTGCCCAAAGTAACACTGGAACAATCTTACAATAAAGAAATGCCTTTGTCATGTATGACAGTTAAGTGTTGCTAGATTTTAGCAAATGTATCGCTATTCATCATAAGTACTTTACAGCCTCCATCCCACCTCTTTCAAACTACACTCCTGCATTCCACAGAGGCACCCCCTTGAACTCAGTGAATCCATTACCTATTTAGATTCTCTTTTTGATTAACACACACTAACTCCTTCCTTTCTCTTTTTTCCCAAAAAGTTTTGTTTGAATGTTATATTGCTTAAATATCTAAATTGGGCTAAAATATTTTAACCTGTATTTCTTGTTCCATACACTTTCAGAAATACCTGTGAGTTTTTATGAAAATTTCCAAGGTATTATTTTTATTTTTTCTCAAATAATAAAAAAACCTTTTTTGAATCCCCCCACACGTCCTTCCTATTATACTTTTAAATTTGAATTGTATCTTCCCTTTAAGAATATAACTGCTTTTAAAGTGATTAGTTAATTCAGTTTACTGATTAAAAACTTCAGTTCTGTAAAGGCTACTATATTTTAATAATCATCCCTTGCAGCTCACTTTATATTCTTCTTGTGAAATATAGCCCAGAGTTATTTTTTTCTGGGAGGGTACATAAGTGATTAATTTTGTATATCCAAACATGTACCCATTTTTGTCTTCACTCTTAAATAATAGTTTGGCTTATAATGACTTCTATAAATCATTTTCTTTATTCTAGGAATAACAGTGTTTTAAAGATATATTGTTTGCTGGCAACATTTTTGCTGGTGAGAAGGCTACTGGTTTTGGTTTTTTTAAATTATTTTATTGTTGTTCATTTACAGTTGTCTGAATTTACCCCACCATCACTCCCCTCAACTGAGCCATCCCCACCTCCCTCCCCTGCTTCTACCCCACCCTTGGTTTTGTCCATGTGTCCTTTATAGTAGTTCCTCAAAACCCTTCCCTCCTTTCCCCCATTATTCTCTCCCACCTCCCCTCTGGTAACTGTCAGATTGTTCTTAATTTTAATGTCTCTGATTATATTTTGTTTATTTGTTTTGTTGATTAGGTTCCAGTTAAAGGTGAGATCTATATATGGTATTTGTCCCTCACCTCCTGGCTTATTTTACTTAGCATAATGCTCCCCGGTTCTATCCATGATGTTGCAAAAGGTAGTAGGTTCTTTCTGCTGTGTAAATGTACCACAGTTTTTTGATCCATTTATTTACCAACGGACACTTAAATTGCTTCCAGCACTTGGCTATTGTAAATTGTGCTGCTATGAACATTGGGGTGCATAGGTTCTTTTGGACTGGTGTTTCAGGGTTCTTAGGATATAATCCCAGCAGTGGAATTGCTGGGTCCAAAGGCAGGCTACTGTTACTTCATTCTTTTGTGGGTAATTTATCACCTTTCTGGTAGATTTTCTTTTTAAAACAGATGCTTTACAGTTTTATCATAATATCTGTAGATAGAGATTTATATCTGTCTTGCTCAGGACCTATATATTTTATTTTTTTTCAGTTCTTGAAAAGTCTTATCATATTATTTGCAGTCTTTCTTCCTAGTCATTTGCTCTATTCTCTTCTTCTAGGTTTACTATTAAACACACATTGGAACTTCCTGATTTCCTCCCATGTTGATTTTTTTTTAACTTCTATTTAAATTTTTTTAGACTTTTAGTCACTTTGTGTTGCAATGTGGATGAAATATCTGGTGCTGTCCTCTGAATCATGAATTCTTTTATTCATCTTTGTCTACCTAGGCATTTCTTATTTTTCAGGTTTTCTAATCCCAATTTTTTATTAATTTTCAGCATTCCTAATTGGTCAGTTCCTATCTATTATTGGTTTTTAGATTTTAAATAATTGTTTTAATTCATTAATTATTGGTTTTGTTTCTGAATTTCTTAGGGTTTATTTTTCATTTTAGTAGATATAATTCAATACTTTTTCTTTGAGAGTCTAAATATATTTGTTTCTAAAGTATATTTCATAGTAGTTTATTATTTTCATTTTGTTTGAATTGAATGCATCTTTTAGTTGATTTTGATTTTGTTGGCTATCTTTTTGTTTAAATGACTGTGTTTATGTATTTATTTTTAAATGATTTTATTATGTTTTCTGGTTCACTTTTTTTTAGTTTTATTTATTTATTTTTTAGACAGAGGGGTAGGGAGAGAGAGAGAGAGAAACATCAATGTGTGGGTGCCTCTCATGTGTCCCCTCACTGAGGACCTGGCCTGCAACCCAGGCATGTGCCCTGACTGGGAATCGAAACAGCAACCCTTTGTTTCACAGGCTGGAGCTCACCAGCCAGGACTGTTGGCTATCTTTTTAGTCATTTATTTTTAATAATAATGTATAGGCTTTTCTAGATTAGAAATCTGTTCTTGTTCTCTCTTTCTCTCTCTCTCCCTCTCTCCCTCCCTGCCTTCCTCTCTCCTCCCCCTCATTCATTCATTTCTGTATGAGTTTTACAGTAGACTATACATCACTCCTTGCCTGGGGCCCTAATGACAGAATATAATCTGTGATGGAAGTATGTAACTCTCATGATGCAAAGTAATTTTGAATATTTCAAATCCAGCTACTTAAACTAATGGGAGTCTTGACCCAGGCCTCAGATGCAAGGTTGAGTCTCCTTCTTCCTCTTCTTGAAATCCAGTTCAAATTATATAGGCATTAGTGTCAGTCAGTGGTCTGTTACAGCTCAGTTCAGCTTACCCTCTAATTTGGGGGTGCCTATTCCAGTCCTTGAGCTCAAGCACAATATTTTTTCTAGTCTCTTCACCCTTGAACCCCATCTAACAGATCCACTATTCAGCAGGCATAGTCTTTGCCCCACAAACTGCTTTATATTTCTCTTCTGGTTCAGATTGATAGTGAGGTTTACTTTGTTTTTAAAATAGTTAGTGACCTACAGGGGAGTTCTCATAAGACTGTTAGCTGATTTTTCAAAAGAATCTTTGCAGGCTAGAAGGGATATGCAAGGAATATTCAAAGTCATGAAAAGCAGGGACCCATTAGCCAAGATTGCTCTACCCAGCAAAAACATCATTTAGAATCAAAAGGCAGATGAAGAACTTCCCAGACAAGAAAAAACTAAAGGAGTTCATCATCCCCAAACCATTATTATATGAAATGTTAGAGGGATTTATTTAAGAAAAAGACCAAAACTATGAACAATAACATGGCAATAAATACATATCTAACAATTGAATCTAAAAAAAAACAAACCAAGCAAACAAAAAGAACAGACAGAATTATGGATATAGAGAGGGTTTTAGATGGGACAGGGGTATGGAGGGATGAGTGAAGAGGTGGGGGATTAAGAAGTACAAATAGGTGGTTATAGACTAGCCAGGGTAACGTAAGGCACAGTATAAGAAATGAAGTAGCCAAAGAACTTATAGTCAGGATTCATGGATGTAAACAATGATGGGGGGATTGCCTGAGGGGGTGGAGGGTGTTGGGTGGAGGAGAGCAAAGGGAGGAAATCTGGGACAATTGTAATAGCATAATCAATAAAATATAATTTAAAAAAGAAAATAAATAAATGACTATCTTTTTAAATTTTATCTCTTTCTGTACATAATTAGTCAGAATAAAATTTCCAAAGAAAATTGATTGTATATGTAAGGGATAATATGAAGTAGAGTTAGGAGAATAAAATAAGTTAATAAAATTATAAAAGACAGTACACATTAATAGGACCTAATGGATAGAAAGGAAAGAGAAGCTGGCAGATATAGGAGAATATTTTTCATTCTTCCCATATAAGGAGTGAAGAAAGATAAGATTCAACAGAGCTGATCAAGTTGAGGTAAGGCTTCAGAATTTCCCATGCAGCATCCTTGGATGTCTTGACAAAATGATTCCTATTTTTCAAGAATTATATTATAGGGAGGAAACTGCATGATACAAAACATCATATAGCAATGAGGAGTAGATAAACATATCACTTAAAGGCAAAGTACGAAATGAATGAGAGAAGAACGTTGATTATTAATGAAGTCTGATACTGGTCCTGCATGTTTTCGAGGTTCTGTGTATAATTTCTGTGCCTTCCAATGACTCTGGTCTGGCTCTGGTTTTCAACTCTCACAATAAAACCACCTAGTGACCTTTTAAAACACAATGCACAAGCCTCATTCCAAGATATTCTTATTTAATTGTCCTAGTGTAGGGCCTGGATGTATAATTTTAAAACACTTCAGATGCTTCTAATATGTAACCAGCATTGAAACACTGCTCAGAAATACTAATAGATAAATTTTATGTAGTTGTACATTCCTATTGTCTAGCCTCTACCCTATTTTGACCACCTTGATAGAGAAATGATAGAAATTCATTCTTGATGAGCTGTGTAAATTGGTTTGTATATTCCTTTCCTATTGATACTACGACAAATTACCCCAAACTAACTGTCATAAGACAACACAAGTTTATTATATGTTATAGTTGTAAATGTCAGAAATTCAAAATTGCTCATACGGAGCTAAAATCAAGGTGTCAGCAAGTATGTGTTCCTTTAGAAGGCTCAAATGGAGAATCTAGTCCTTTAAAACTCTTGCAACTTTTAAGGGCTGCCTGAGTTCCTTGGCCCCTCCACCCTTCTTCAGAAGCCAGTAGTGCAGTATCTTCAACTGTCTCCCTCCAACTCTAAACCTTCTGCTTCACTCTTATAATGGAACCCTTCTTGTGATTGTACCAGGACCATGGGATAATCCAGGTCAGACTTTCTGTCACAATATTATTAATTGAATCACATTAGCAGATTACATTTTGTCACATCAGATAACATAGTCATACATTCTGGGGTTTAGAACATGGGCATCGTTGCAAGAGGTGCATTGTTCTGCCTGCCATTGTTCTGGATAGGAGTAATTGTAGCAACTGGATAATAGATCACTCTCACCACACCTGACATCCAAGGAGACTAGACTTTAATAAAGGGGTTTATGGGAGCAGATTATGGAATCACACTGTCAATAATGTCTATATGGTTTAAACAGAAGAGAATATTTCAGAACATGAACTTATACTGCCTTGGTGTGGCTTCTGATGTATCAGTTTCAGTAATATATCTTTGTTGCCCTTTTTATCAGATAAAGACAGTTCCTTTACCTTTTTTCCCACATTTCGTATCCTGCCTTCTATTACTCTTGCATTTTTACTTTGTTAATATGGTCAATATTCATATTCTGTCCTACAAGCAAAAGCTGTCTTCTAAACTCTGGCCACAGATTGACTCTGCATATTGGAAGACACTATAAAGCATAACATTATTATGGATATGTAAAGATCTTTTACTTATGAGCCAATTACTAATATGCTAGAAATATAATATTTTTCTCTTTTGCTCAATGTTATGACCTCTGGGTGAATTGATGAAAAATGTTCCTATCTTTAATAATAAGAACAACAAAAATAGATTCTGTTTTCCTATGCTACATTTATGGATTTAAGTGATGGTTAAATATGCTTTCTGATGTCATATTTTTATCACAACTTTCTTGAAAAAATTTTCTCACTAGAGCTTATCTCTTTTCTTTAAAAATACTATTTGTCTTTTGTGCAGCCACAGTTTTTTGTTTGCTTGTTTGTTGTTTGTTTTGGGGTTTGGGGGGTTTTGTTTTTTAGGCTCTTAGTAAAACTATGTAATTTATTGAGTCTCCCTTTCTCCATGAAACCTCCTCTCATAGCTTTCTATCTCTGGCTTCAGTCTTCATTGGTTGGTGGTAGGATTGTGTAAAATTATCATTCTCAAATCTCCCTTCTCTGTACTATTGTGTTAAAATACATATTCCTGGATTGATCCAATCTACTACTCATACATAAAAGATATTTTTACTTTGCTGCAGTATATCTTTTTTTCAAGCCAGCTGTTCTTTTAATTTACTGATTGATTTTTGGAGAGAGAGAAAGGGGGAGAGAGAGAGACAGAGAAACATGGATTTGTTGCTCCATTTATGCATTCATCGCTTGCTTCTTGTATGTGTCCCAACTGGAGATCGAACTGCAACTTTGGTGTATCGGGATGATGCTCTAACCAACTGAACTATCCAGCCAGGCCTGCAAGTGTAGGTTTAGGTAACACCCTTTGAAAGGGATGTAACTGAAGTAAACATCCTGAATTCTTGAATATATAAAAGAGTCTTTATACTGTCCTTGTCTGATGAAAATTTAATCAGGTATAGAACTGGGTATAGAACTTATATGTATACATGTTTATACATATACATATCTACATATATATTTTTCTTTCAGTATACTCAGAACATTGAGAACATTGTAAATATTCTAGAATCCACTTGGATAATTAATGTTTTTTCCACTGGAAGATTTTAGGATCTTCTATTTATTTCATAACATTTCCAAGTTATGTGTTCACAAGTGGATTGGATTTTTAAAAGTCATTCCATTGGATAATCACATACACTTTTAATAAGAGAACTTATCCTTTACACTTTTGAAAGTTTTTAAATTTTTATTTAATAATTTCCCTCTGTCTACTTTTACTGTCATTTTTTCTTTTGAACAATTATTAGTAGAATGTTGAACTTCCTAGGTTGCTGGCTTCTTATTTATTTTACATAAATTTTATCTCTGTCTTTCTGTTCTTCCCTGGAAATATCTTTGTGTTTATCATCAAATATTTCTAGTTTTAAAATATTTGCTCATCAGTACATCCTTCTTCACATTCTCTAATTATCTCCCTTTTATTATGTCTTGGGTTTTGTACTTGTTTCATGGATGCTGTATTTTCTCAAAACTCTTTGAGAATATTATAGGTGTTATTCAAGATCTCAGTTTTTGATGGATCTTAAAAAGCACATAAGTTATGAATCTTGCATCACGATATAAATGAGTGCTCTTCTGTCTTGGTGGAGAAAGTCTTACAGAGAGAGAGAAGGAGAGAAAAGGAGAACAAGTAGCTCACACAGAGTGTGCTGAATACCACAGCTAGGTTTGATTCTGGCACAAAGTTCTTATTTCTCTAGGACCAGTAGCCAATAGTTGGGTGCTGGTAATTAGGCTGTTGAGTACACTCTGCAAATCATTGCATTGGTGTGTATTAAATTCCTTGCTGTTCCCTGAATAATCTTCTACCTTCTATATTCATTTTTCCATTTACCTCTCTCTCTTTGATGTTACTAGTGTACTTCTTCCTTGCAATGCTTTTATATGTAAGATTATAAAATCGGTAGCTAGTTTGAATTACATATGTCATAAAGTCCATAGGATTGTTTTTCTGTAACTCTCACATCTGAGTGAGAATTCCAACTGGGAGCAGGCTATCGCGAGGAGGGGCACGAACTCTTTTAGGCATAGCTTGAGTTCCAGAATGAGAAGAGAGAGCTTCAGTGTCCTGAAGACTGTTTTCAACAGACAATTTAGGCTGCACCTTTAGAGAGGACCTATCTGTTTTCTACCTGGAGGTAAATGTTGGCTACATATATAGCCATAAGTGCACTTAGCCTTTATAAAGGACTTTAATTTATTCCTCTGTTTTCATCCCTGAATCCCAGGACAGCCTTCTCCATTAGGTGATAATGCTGGGCCTAGTTTTTCCAATAATACCAATGACAGAAAACTAGCTTCAGACTTCTCTGTAGCTGGGTTACAGAGTGTTCTGTCTAGGCTGCAGCTTCCCCATTTCATCCAGCCACCCAAGTTCACGTGCTTTCTATTTTTGTTGAAATTGTTGTAATCTCTTATTTATTTCTGACTCACTGTTCAAAGTTTCTTCTCCATTAAGAGATTATTTATTTGTGTACTTCTATACATTTTTTCAGACAAGAGGAGGGTCCCAAGAAGGACAGAGGAAATATTTATGTCTAGTAGGTCATTGTAAACTAAAAGTTTGTTAATATGACTTAAAGGTAATAATAAAAGAAAACCAAACATTAAAAACAACCTTGGTGATTATTTAACATGTAATTGCATTGATCAGTAATATTTCTAATCTAACAAAAATTCAGTCTTTATCTATGGAAAGGTAAAACTGGCCATACGTAAGAATCATTTGATGCTTTTCCAATTGACTATATAAATAGCAGTGGTAATGATTATATAAATATTTACCTACACTTTCTCATTTGTTCTCCTTCTGACCAGAGGTACTGATTTTATGAGTCAGCTAGAAGATGTCTCATCAAAAAAGATAATGGGGGGACAAGGGGGAAGGGTCTTCAGGAACATCTATAGAGGACACATGGACAAAACAAAGAAGGGGTGGGTCAGGGATGGGAGGTGGTGGTGCGTGGGGTGGGGGGAGTGTTGGAGGGAAAATGGAGACAACTGTACTTGAATAACAATAAAAAGAAGAAAAGAAAAACAATAAAAATATAATTTTTTAAAAAAGGAGCAAAATGATCTCTCAGACCATGGAGGGACAGGACCATTTATGTCATTGTCTCTGCCCTCAGAGCTCACTGTTAAACTAGTCAGTGACAAATTAAGAATAACTAGATTAAGTAAGAAAATGTTTCTTCTTTTCCATGCTACCTATTCTCTGTATTAGAGTCTATTTTCAAGCACATTTGATATCACTGTAAGGAGCAGTAGATTTTGAATAAAGTAGAATTGTGCTTAAATCCCTTCACCAGATACCATAGGTATAATCTGGATGAATTCTGTAACATCTCTGAGTTTCAGCTGTCTCATCTAACACATGGGATTCATAAAGAACCCATTTCACAGGTGATTGGAAGGAGTTTTTCATGGTACATTCTACATAACATGTCATCAAAACTTTGATATTTTAATAAGAAATATTGTCAATATTTCAAAAGTGGTCAATGAATGAAATAAAATAAATTTTTTCCCTTTGAATATCTACAGCTAAGAATTCTGTTCAAATGCATATGTCATTCCAAGGATCAGTTTTGTTTTCATACACACAGATGCACACCTTACAAACTGCTTACAAAGTAATTTGGCTTTCAATATTTTGCAATATATTATTTTTTAATTTATTAAAATAAGTTTTGAAGGAATATACAACTAGGGGTCTTTTTCACAACCCATGGGGTAACAAATTCTGTGATTTGCACAGAGTAGTTAGGATAGAAAAAAAAGTCAATTTTTTTTAATCCAGTTAAACTTAATTCACTGCAGGCTAATTCAATGGTGAGCTCAGAGGCCAGTGACACAAAGTAAATGGTTCTGTATTTTATATATAATATGCATTTTCAGATCATTTGAGAGCTCAGTTTCATACACACATATGCAAATGAGCTTACACATTTTTTAAAAACACAGCATGACAAATATCCTGAGCTGATTCAATGCATTAGAACTCCCTAAAAACAAGCAAATGATCCCAGACTTGTAGGTATCTGACAGAGTCCCTTATGCAGAATATACCCACCCAGCTACCTTAACTTTCCTATTACCTAATTTTTCTAGAGAAAACCCACTGTTTAAAGTAAGAATGTGTCTGAACCACACACCTTCCTTTCTGGAGACTGGACATGTTGCCTGCTCATCTTTGCCTCTCAGTAATCATTTATACCTCATCAATTTCCCCTCAGGAAACTTTTGGTGATGGCTGTATTGAATGTTGATGTTGATGTTGTCTTTCTCTCCAAAACACAAACTTCTTTTCCCTCTTCCATCTCCTGTTGTTACCTCAAAATAATCCTTGGCCCCCCAGCAATTCCTTCCATTTGTAGGTACAGAGAGAAACAATGGCCTTGATTATGGCTCATAAGCACTGATGATACACCTGTAGTAGAGAGAAGGAGAATCTCCAATCTGTGAAGTGAAATTAGACACAATCACAAGCCAGCACAGGGCACCACTGGAGCCCCGAGTGAACCCAAGGGGTCCCCTTCAGAATTTCCACAGCAGTCTCCTCTTCCGTCTCATGCTCCACCAATGAAGCCTGCTGTCCTCAAATACCAGCATTTCCAAAATAGCCTTTTCAATTTTGTTATTGTTCTGTGGTGTTTGAATACTAGTATGAAAACACCTGTAATTTTTATAGGTTTTCTCTGAAAATCCAAAACAATGTTTCAACAGCACTGCACTGGGGGAGGGGAGAGTAGGGAGATTGGCCTAAACCCCGAGTCATCATTATGATATTGTTGCTGCAGGAAAATGCATTCTGAATTGCACAAGAGTGACTTACAAATGAACTCTCAGAATATGATCCACACTGAATGAGGGGGACTGTCTAGATGAAAACCACTGCAGCTCCACTCCATTAAGCATCAGAAAGTCTGCAAATTCACATGCAAATAAATCAAATTATTCTCCAGGCTAACCAATTTTGCAGCGAGTATCTGCTCACTTTTGGAAGTTCACATATGTCCCTTCACCTGGCATAAATTTTTATTGAAATTGGTCACTTAAACCAGAAGACCGAATTAATACTAATAAAAGACAGTGAGAAGCCACACAGAGAATGTAAAAACAGCCAACTTTGAGGAGGACTATAACAAAAAACAACCCTATATATGAAACATTTGAATGCCTATGAAATGTCTGAAGGCATTTTAAAAATCGGGAAATGAAAGCAGTCCTAAGAAATTAGAAAAAAAACTTTTACAGAATGTAAATAAGACATTGTGCCTTATTAATAAAGGTTTCTTTTTTTTTTTTTTAAAGAAACCTGTGACAGTAACTGTTTATGATATATATACCTCTTGCTTTCCCAGCCAGGAACCAGGTGCACAAAGAAACTTTTTAAAAGGCAAAAAATATGTTTTTCTTTTGAGATTTTTTGCAACTAGTATGAGCACTCTTATTTGACCAACTGACTAAATTACAGTAGAATACCTATTTGAATCATTTTGGATTCATTTCGATCAAGAACAAAAAAATCTGGGAACCATTATTATTTATAACAAGCATCATGTTGGGAAATGTCATTTGAATCTTCCTTGAATTCTATTTCCTGTGTGAAAATGAAAAACAGCCACACAAGTTTCTCTAAATCTAGGGAGTGTGTGTCAATGTCAGCACTCACAGAATCAGGACATTTTTGTTATCTTTCTCTTTCTATGTGTAAAAAACAGCAATCTTGCTGATTCTTTTCCTTGTTTTATTCTGGAAGTAATGTCTTCCATCCCCTGCCAAATACATACACATAAAATTATGTTGCTGGCCTCAAAGGTCAATGAACACATTCATGCAGAAAGGCATGAATGACTATGGGGAACTGGCTCTTTCTTACTGTAATATAGGCTTGCATATTTTGGCCAGGAGAAATTTACACAAGGACATATTCTTTCTTCTACAGGTAATAGTAAGCAAATTCCTTAAGTTCGAAGGGGAATTCAGGGAAAATAGGGTCTAACTGAACAATGCTGTCTAGCAAGGCTTACCTGGTAGTGCTGTTTGTGTTTGGTGGTGGACCTATACAATCACTTTTGCCACCTGTGTGCCCCTCAAATACCGACACTGGAGACTAGCTTGCTTCGCTTCAGGTCTGAAAGCTGTAGAGGCTGACAGACACAATGTGGGGAGGTGCCACCAGATAGGGGAGAGATAAATGTCATTGTGATTGTGACAGAGAAGGGCATCTCTGGATAATGCTATTTGTCACTTTGAAGTGTACTGATGTAGAAAAAGTTGAAAAAGTAAAAAATTCTGTTTTTGCCTCATGGAATGAGGTACCTTATGAAATGCACTTCCATTAAGATGATGTTTCAGTTTTAAATCTGACTGAATATGAATAAACAAGAAGGCTCAAGTCCCATTTCATTTTTAAAATGTTTTTCTATACAGGTTCAAGTTTACACACTATTTGGAGGTTTTGGGAAGCAGAGCTTTCCACTCCCTGTGCTTTTGAGGCAGTTGAGGGAAGTGAAGTGCCTGGCACTACATATGGAGAAGAGTAAAAGAGCACAGTGAGCGTGAGAGCCCCAAGTCTGTGTGCTCCTCCGCAGCTGCACGGTCTCCCGGATCGCCCAGCTCCTCACCTGCCACATGGAGGTAATAATAGATCCTTACTCACCTCACTGGGTTTTTGTAAAGATAAAATAAGATGATTTATATGAAAACCATTTGTAAACTTTTAGCACTAATAGAATTAGTTGACCTTTCCAAATTGATTGCCAAAAAGCTCAAAAGAGTTTCTCAGAATTTTTATGAGGAGCATTGTTGAGGGCATCAAGCACTTTTTGCAGATGAATCCTACAAGGAAGATGTGATCTAAACATTGAACTCTAATTCCCTAAATACGATAATAATAAAGCTAACATGTACATAACAGTTCATGTAGTCCAAATCACAAGAACGAAAAGAAGAGGAAGAAAAATCAGTTTACAAATACAGATGTGAGCTGTCTCTCCTACTTCAGGACTGCAACTATTTGTTTCACAATTAGATTTTCTCTTGCAGAAACTCATTGCTCCTAACTGGTATTTTTATTTGTGAGAATTAGTTAAGTGAACAAGAATAGAATATGAAGGAGTGAATCACCTTCCTTTCATGAAGTACATTCTAGCTCAAACTGTTGAAAGAAATATGAAGAACTTGCTTTGTCCTCATCCCTGAAAGACCCGTGACATTCACAAAATAGGTGTCTCTCTGCAAACATGGTTACCCTGTAAGCTAGCAAAGGTGTTATATTTAGGATTTTGTGGGCCTGGTGATTAATTTCCTAGTCAGGGAGAGGAAAATATAATAACTAGATTTCTAAGCTGGCTTGGTACACCTGTATGTGTGCTGGGTATTCCTAAATTCCAGATGTATCCCTTTTTAAAAACCGCATAACAAAAATCCAGCCAGAAGTCTTTAACTTGAAAAAAAAAAAAAAACAAAAAAACAGAGAGGAAACGAGAGATGGAGGACAAGGCTGAAATTAGTATTATTTAAAGAGTGGCACTGGCATTTACAACATGAATGAAAGTAATTAGTTTAACATTGTGTCTCCTCCTGACAGTTTTCCCTTCCTTTTTGATGTAATCAAGTCCATTTCCTTCACAAACTGCGGGGCTGTCTTGTGCCTGGTACTGCTCTCGAAGCAGTGACTTCAGTCAAGCCACCAGACTCCCTGTGCGTTTCAGCACCAGTGGCTCGAAAGGAGCACGATCCTGTCTTATTTGTTCCCGTTCTGAGTCCTATGTGGTTCTGGTTACATTGTAGATGGCTTGAAGCTGTCAGGGATAATAAATACGAGAGGTGAAGAACCTGTTTGTCACAGGGACTGGGCAACAGAATGATGAAGTCCGAAAGTTTCTTTGTTAGCCTATCACTTAAGTTGCTTTACTCTCTATTAGAACAGTGTCTAGCTTATGGGTACATAGGTAAACTCTCTTCCTCCTTCTGTTTGATTTTGTTTCAGTTGTGTCATTTTTCTTCATACGGAAAATTTCTGTGTCCCAAAGAAATGCTTTCACCTGAGAGTGAGGTAAATACATTGTGCACTGTTTTTGCCAAAAGAGGGCAATGTTGCTGTTCAGAATTTCCTGATTCTGTTTCGTAGGACCTGGTGTCTAGAACAGTAAATAATCGCTGCTGTCTCTTCCCCTTCACCACAGACAAGTTTCCACATGTCTATGCACTCTGTAGTTAATCAGGACTTTGTAACTATCTGTCCTACCTATTAACTGCACCCACTCCCAAATTGTTTAAAGGTTAACACATTTCACTCCATGCATGACTGGCACACACAGGAAAGTGCTGCCTCTGGAATTCTAAATTCTTCCTTTCCACTTGCCAACAAGAGGCAGGAGGAGAAACACCCTGCTTTAGGAAATATTGAAAGGTATTTTTACTATATCCCCATTCTCAAATATTCTATCAATGTATCATCCAGTCATGGTCTCCGTGGGGTAACCAAACTGAAAATAAAAGGGAGGGAAAAAATACATGTTCATTTTCAGCAAATTTACTTCAGAATTGGCCATCATCTTATTAGTTTAACGTGATTCAAAATTAACACCAAGATATTGACAATAAACTTAATAACTAGCACTCAATTTCTTTTGTAGGAAATGGGAGAATGGATGTTGCAAGCTATGATTTTAAATTATTTAACCCATTGTGAATTCGAGCCTTTATGCAAGAGGATTTTTTTTAACAGACTCGAAATTAGTGAGCTTCCTTTTCTTTAATAAGATGTGTGGTTTTCTCCTAAAATTAAGTTATTTCAACTTATTTTTCATGCTAATAAAAATCATGATTTAGTTGTTTTCTGGAAGCATAATTTAGATTTTCAATGGAATGTTTGTTGGAGTCGCAGAATTCCTGGAATTTTTTTTTGTCAAAGACACACTCTCCGTCTATATCAGCATGCTTGTTCGTGCCTTTGCTCTCTGAAGGAATTGGCGAAGCAGCTGGACTACCATAGAGGGCTATCGCACAAACTACTCCTGTATTTAATAAATGTACGGGTGCATTTTTCTTACCAACATGTGTGTAAGTGCGCAGGTGCTGTGCACATGCACACGCATATTTCTACTTGTGTTTTTGTTTTTTAGTAGTCTAGAGTCGTATTTAAAGTTCATTAGAGGGCAATAATTGTAGACTTTTTTCTTGAGCATTAAACATTACTGATATCATTTCCTAGAAACTGCAATTAAGTGTTTTATCAGAACCAATAGACTGAAAATGTGAAAATTGCAGTCACTAAAATTAAAAGTACATTAAGAGAAAGAAGAATTAAGTTATCAAGTGACAGATTCTTGAAGTAAAGGACAGTCTTGGATGGGCCTCTTGGTTTTTTCCAGTCTCTGAAGTGCCCCATGTTCTCACATTTAACTGGGCTTGAAAGATTTAAGTAAAATGTATGATTTCAGGGGCATCAATAAAACCCATGGAAAGTTGTGTCTGCTGTAGGTGGTTCCAGGAAATCCTTATTTAACATTGACTTAGTTTACTGTTCTCAGCTTTTTCATTTCTCCTGAGTTAAAGCCCGCCATCTCATTTCTGCTCCCTGCGCCTACATCTGTCAGTATACGTACGAGAAAGTCTATGTTATTAAAAGAATAATAACCATATTGCAGGTTTCTGAACCCAAGATTGTATTTTCTTTCTCAAATATTCATTAAAAAATATAGATTGTATTTTATTGAAAGTGCTCTTTAATGAATAATATTCCTGTTTGCGTACAAGAGGGAGCTTCGAGTGCAATTCCCTGACAGTAATTGTGGTCTGAATTGAGAACATACAGTCACGGAGTGCAGTTAATGGCCACCCTGTGGATTGAGTGCTCCACTTTTGTCATATCTGGCTACTTTTTAAAATGCAGAAATCAGTTAGGCCAGTAAAGAGTTAATTATGTTCTTGTGTCAGAAAACCCTCAATGAGCAGTCAGAAGGAGGAATTCTTTGTCTTTAATGCAAAAGAGAAATTTCAAAGCCCTTGGCAGATGATAACACCTAAAAGGCATCTATTTTTTTTTTGTGTGTGTGTGTGTGCCACTTGTAATTTGAGAACAAGGGAAAACCCCCAGTAAGTCAGCCCACAGCCCACAACATTAAGGAGCACTAACTAAATGAGTCAGTGATACATTTTCATGTTCATGCAGCTAAAATAAATAAACAGGACAAAACACCTTTCCAGCAAAACTTCATCTTTCTACTTCATTACTTGATTTTCTTTTTCTAGCATGTGAAAAATCACACCCAACTTAAGAAATGGGTCCTTTATGTGAATATGGTCCTCCTATAAGGTCCAGTCAAAATAGACAGGTTCATAATTGGGTTAAGTTGAAAAAGGCCAGGTTTACAAAGAAAAAAATAGGTGTTGTTATTTTGTAAGACTTAGGAAATCAGTCATATAATTAAATGATTAAATCTTCTGATTTGTTAGAACTTGAGGAAAAGAGTAATTAAAAATTATATGTGTGCATAACACACACACACATTTAGAGCGATCTAGATAATATCTTTGCCATAGGGAATTTGCTCTGAAAGGCAAAAAGCTAACAATGTTGGGTCCAGAAACCTGCAATATGGTTATTATTTTAATAACATAGACTTCCTCATGTACATATACTGACAGATGTAGGAGAAGGAAGCAGAAAGGAGACGGCAGGCTTTAACTGGGTATATTATTTGCAGAAGTCTTTTTGGAAAGGGAGAAAATCCTTTAAAGGTGGAGCCTTTGATAAAATTCCTCAGCTAATATTTAGAGTTCTACACCGAGGGTGAGCTGTGCATCAATCAGCCAGCTCTGCTCCCTGTCACCTCTGCTTCTGCAGAAACACACATAAGGCTATAGATAGCTCTGGTTCCTGAGATCCTCCACATTTTGTTTGGTGGCTAAGGACTTACACCTTCTTTGAGATGTTGGTGTTTACAAAATCATGGCGCTTGATAGCATATTGTGAAACATGAGACACTGAGATTTGTCAATAACCCTCTCATTATAACCAAGTGAAACAGTCAAATACATAATTCTTTTAATGTGACTAAATAATTCTTAACATTTGCTCTCAGCTCATTTTGTTTTCAATTTGGACTTGACTGCTTTGGTCAGACAGTCAGAATCTGAGTTTTCATGCTTGGCTCAGGGGCTGGTCTCAGCAAGGGCACACTTCTGCTGCAAATGCAACACAACCCTCACATTCATGTTTGAACTGATAAGTCAGGGGAACACAGACAATTTTTATTGTTATGAAAACATTTCAAATCTTCCTCAAGAAGCATTTTTTTTCTGATTCACTGTGCAATTTTATTTTTGAAAATTGAGTTTAATAATTACACCAATTGATTTAAAATATGAATACACTTAGTGCAGTAGAGTCGGTGAGAGCCAATCAGATTGTTTCCTCATATATCATTATGCATTAGGTCCAGCTAAATTCTGATCCTCCAATCCTCAGAGTCGAGAGTGAAGCAGAAAGAACATCATGTTATTATGTTGATGGATCATGCTGAAAACCTGAAAAGTCTTATTTGGACCTTTAGCTGAATCAAGTATGATACATAAGTATTTGTTGTGTCGTAAATGAAAAGACATATGAAATAGTTTACGAGGGTAACCCTGCAAATTTGCCATTTGGTGGTCAAATTAGTGCTTCCCAAATCCAGAGCAGTACTTAGCACCCAAGTATACTTCAATATTACCTACACATTTTAGAGAGTATTGATTATAGTGCAAGTATTAAATGATATGTGGAAACTTTAAAAATGTAGTGTGATAAGTTTCAAAGGAGTAAGGCCTTCTAATGTCAACGTTTCTGTCCTATATCGATGGCATAGATATTTGCACGTCTTGGAGTTCATTTGAGGTGATAGTATTTTTAGAATTGAAACATGAGCATTTAGCCAGTTGAGGTGAAATAATCATAAAGAAAAAGGAAGATTCCATTTTAAAAACCAATATAAATTGTGACCTTCCAGAGTTAAGAGAAGTCACAACCTAAAGATGTATTCTGTATGATTTAGAAGGTAAAATTTCAAAAAAATATGATAAAGTATAAGGGAAAATGTATATATATGTATATATAAATGTATACAAATACATACAATTTGATTTTGTTTCAGTTTAGTTTCATGGTCTCAGTAGTACTTATGTTTGAAGTTATTTTGAACTTATATACCTTATTGTTTATAATAACTTCCATTTCCTCAATAATAAATATAATGTAGAATGCTTCAAAGTACTACAATATGAAGAGATAATCATTTCTAGAACCCAGAGAGGATTTTTCCTAGTGTTTAGCTAATTATTCTCAAACTCCTCTCTCAGGTACTTCAAAGTAACAATCTCACATTACCTTCATTCAAACAGGTGGGTTCTCACTACACTCCCATCCTTGGCAAATAGCTGTCAGCAACATCAGTCTACTGTTTGTACTTTATTTTATTCTTAAATTTATAATGATATAAAAGTAGAAATGGCCATGTTAGTTTGAATGTTTGTAATTTTTAAAATTCATTTATGGAAGTAGAGCAATCTTTGACAATCGGCAGAGCATAACTATGCAGGATAACAAAATATGCCAGTTGTCTATTAAAAGTAAATTAATAAATATGTAACAATAAGTAGAATCTCTTGGCCAGTTACAAATCAGGGCTTCTGTTGGTTCCCTGATCCAGACTCTGCTGCTGATGTGATCTGAGAGTCCTCTGTCTAGAACATGTGGGACATAAGCAATAGGAATATGTTAGCCCCCAGAGCCCCCGATGCCATTCTTCTTAAAATACCTTCCTCAGACATAAGTTCCAAGTATTGTCTTACATCTATGTTCACGGTTACTTAGAGGTTTATTCTTCAGGATTCTGAGCACCTATCCCAAGGAATATCTGGGCACTTGAACACTAAAACTCATTGCTAAAAAGCAGAATGACAGTTAAATAATATATATGCATTCCCAGAATAAGAGTACATCAATATCTGGTATTACAAAATTAAGTGAGGAAGTTATAACTAAAAGTATGCAAACCTGTGATGATCTTTATTAACAATCATTTATTAATGAGCACCATACCAAGGTTCCCATTTGCTAAATCTCTTAGCTCGTGTGGTAATTTCCTGGCTCAACTTGAAGTTAAGCTGAAGAATTTATAAACTAAAAATGAAGTCCTGAGTTGCTCCATTAGGCCCTTGTTTAAGTATATAAATATAATATTTTAAATATTTTAGTAAAAGGGATAATGTTCTAAAGATCTGAGTACATACTGAGGGTCAGAGCAGCTGTGTCCTAACCTTTTCCTGCTGCTGCTTTGCTGTATGATTTCAGGTGGCTCTCTCAACTCTTCTGTGCTTTTATATCCATAAACAAAGCTTAATTAGCGCTTGGGTATAACACATTGCAGCATCTCTAGATGAAAGGTGCAAGAAATACAATGTGTATCTTCCTCAGCTAAGTACAAATGTGTACTGCCAATTATGCCAAAATAATAATAAAAACCAAAGCACTACTCAGTTGGAATAGAAATCAATTGCTAAAATGCTATTTTGGGTAATATTTAACATGAAATACATGGCTTAAGTAAAATAATTGAATTTTCAGTCATTGTGCTGAATACACAGAAATTATTAACCATTCAGAAGAGGAATATATAGTGCTTTATGCTTTCCAAAATCCCTTCATTTACATCATCTCACCTCTATCACATATCTCAGCATCACATAAATTACCCTTAAAATTTATCCATCTTGGCAGCTTAAATCACCTCCGTTGTTTCTTCAGCTTTTGAAACTGATGCTATAAGCCACAGTGAAAATCCATCTCATAACTTTACAGGCTCAACTCATATATATGTTTATGGTGGGGATTTACTTCTGAGGAAATGTGTTTCCTGAACAGTTAGGAAGGAAGTCGAGTCCTTTGGCAGCCAACTACAGGCAGTGGGGTCGGTCTGTGGAGTCCTGCATGCCCTGAGTTAACACTGTGAAGTGGGGCTGGGAAAGGCTCTGCTCGGCTGTCTGGACTTGATTATCCTTTAGGGAAATTGGTCACGCAGTTATAAAGCTGACATCTTGCATAAGGAACCAAATATTCACATTTGCATTTCTTACCATAAAGATAGACCATCTAAATAGTTCCATCTAAAAAGACATCATCTGTGGCACCTGGGAGGGGAAATCCCTCTTTTCCTCCCTTGCGATCTCTGTCATCAGTACCTGATGGGACAGCCAGAGATCCTCATGGAAACAAATGCCTACGCGATATAACTGATAAGTTTAGGTATTACTTACTGTAGGGTTGCTTTTTGTCTGTCTTGATTTCTGCAGCAAAGGAAACCTACTGACCTCTTACATCACAAAGCAGCTCCCTGGGGCTGCTCAGGTGTCTCAAAAGGAGAGATTATCCAGGAGACACAGAAATAGCCCAGTTCCTTGTCTTTCCTTTTCCCATATTTTCTCTCAACTTGTTTTGCTTCCTTTTTTTTTATCACAAGTGTACCTTACATCATAATGATGTTATGGGGATTAAATTGGTAAATACAGATCACTTAGAATAGTTACTGGCACATAGTAAATGCTCAAAAATATTAGGTGGCTTTGCTATGAAATCTGTATTAGTCACCTAGGCCTACAATAAATAGACTGACTTAAAACAACAGAAATGTATTGTCTCACAGTTCTGGAGCCTGGGAGTCTGAAATCAAAATGTTGGTAGGGCCATGCTCCCTCTCTAGGTGCTAGGAGAGAATCCTTGCTTGTCTCTTGCTAGCTTCTGGTGGTTTGTAGCAATGCTTGTAGTTCCGAAGGGTATGGAGAGCTGTAGATACATTGCTCCCATCCTCTGTTTTTACATGGTGTCCCCACCATGTCACTGTCTTCAGATGGCAATCTTCTTGTAAGGACAGCAGAGATATTGGATTAAGGGCCCACCCTACTCTCATATGACTTCAACTTAACAGTAATTACATTTGCAATGACCCTATTTCCCAATAAGTTTCATTCTGAGGGTCTGGGAGTCAGGACTTTAGAAAATCTTTTGTAGGGGATGTAATTCAACCTATAACAATGTTTCATGTTCAAGCAAACATTCCTTCCTGCAAATGGTCCTAAGCTGAAATTGTCTTCTCCCCAAAGACAGCCTGGTCCCTGTCAGCCACTCCACATCTCAGAGGGTGGCCCTGCTCTCCATTTCACTGCTCATGTTGAAACTCAAGTTTCATTATTCCTCTCTCTTTTGTGTCCCCTTACTCCTATCAATCATTAAGTCCTGTTGGAGATACTCATTTATATCTCTTCATTAGTTCTCATCTCTGCATGCCCACTGAGAAAGCCTTTTTCCTGAACTACTCAGGTTTCCTAAGTGATCATCCAGTTTTGCCCTTCTCAACAAGTCTCCAGGATACATCTGATGATCACAGTAGAGATCAAATCAGATTATGTCAAGACCCTTCTTACAGTATTTACAGGCTTTTAATTACCCTCAAGATCAAGTGCCTGATGTATATCCATTTCTCTTTCTTTAATTTATTTTTATTATTTACATTTATTTAATTGAATTTATTGGGATTACATTGGTTAATAAAATTATATAGGTTTAAGGAGTACGCTTCTATAATACATCATCTATATATTGTATTGTGTGTTTACAACCCCAAGTCATGTCTCCTTCCATCACCATTTATCCCCTCTTTACCTTTCCTCCCTCCCACACCCCCATTTCCCTCTGGTAAGGACCAAATTTGTATCTCTTTTTTCTTTTCTTCTCTTTTCTTTTTTTTTTTTTGCTTAATCCATTTCAACACCTGGGATCCACTCACTATTCCTGCTCCTCTCTTTCCATTTGCCACTCCAAATCCTAGCCATGCTTTACTGATTTCTCTTCCTTCCTGGCCTTCCTGTTCTTTCTATTCTCCCTGTTTCTCTAGCAAATTACTCACTCCACAAATATGCTTAGACATCAAATCCTCACCCACATCTTTCCTAATAATCTCCCTTAACCCCTGTCAAGGCTGAATTAGATGCTACTCTCATGGGCTCCATAGCACCTCATAGCTTTCACCTAAAATAGTACATTTCATATTGTATTATTTTTTCCCTTTACTTGTCTGCTTTACACACTAACTGTATACTTCTGGAAGACAGAACCTGAGGATTATAACTTATTGTATTGTTGTACCCCCATGATTAGCATGTTTATTCCTTCATTGAACAAATACTTACCCAACACCTGCTCTGTGCCAATAACTGTATTGTTATATTTCAAAAATACAAATGAGCAAAACAGACATTCTCTTTATACTACAAAACTTTATGCACTATGAGTACAAAATTAAAACAGTTTATTCTTGTATTATTATTTATTAATTATTGTATTATTTTCCATATGAACAACTATAAACCTACTTTTGCCCCATTCTGTATTTAAAATACAGTCTTATAAGTGTCTTGATAAAGATAGTACAGACTTTTATGTTCTTAGAGAGTCAGGCATAAATCACTGAAGGATACCTTGAAGGTGACCTGAGTTGTCCAGGTAGAGTACCAAGTGTAGAATGCCAAGAAAGAAGAACAGCATGTGTAGACACCCCAGTGGAAAGTGCAATAAAGGGAAAGAGTCAGGTAGCAGAGGGTAAAACAATCTCAAAAGCATCTCAATTTATGTTAAAATGTTTTAATGTATTTTGAGAAAATATTAAAGGGTACTCAATACTGGAGTGATTTGTAGATCTATTTTTCAGAAATTTCACTGGAGCAATTATGTATAAAACTGATTCAATTGGGACAAACTTGCAGCCTGAATACCACTTACTGTCCAGGTGGGAGGAAATGGAAGCCTGGTCTAGGACGGTGACAACATGACAGGGGACAAGTTAGCCCATCTGGATAAATAATGAAGAGGTAGGAAAATAAAATTTGGTAACTGTGGTAGAAGGACTAAAGAATAATTGAGAGATTATCTGGACTGTTTGTATTTGATGACATGCATAGAAACAGATTTCTATGAATCCATTCAAAAGAATATTATACAAAGTATAGAACAGGGACATGTGGAGAATAATGATGCAATTCTAAATGTGAGGTAGGTATCTGTGCATTGTCTAGGAGAATGTATGCAGGAGGATGTACATGGGAGGGAACATGTACATGGACCTATTGCTCAAGGAAAAATTCTTGACTGAAGATATTGGTGTATCATCTTATTCATACTACTCTGCATGTTTCCATCACTGGCTGCATATTAAAACCACCAAAGGATCAGTTAAAACAACAACAGCAACAAAACTACACCTGGTCCTCATTGCCAAGATTCTGATTTAATTGGTCTCAGGCATTAGTATTTCATAAAAGCTCCCACCATGGAGTTCCAAAATAGAGCCTAAGTTTAAAGCTACTGCTCTATGATTAAAGAAAAAATCCAATATCTTTACCATAAACCAAAAAACAGACCCTACACAATTTGATGCAAGTCATCTTATTTTTCAGTCTCTTCTCTTGCCACCTCACACATCCTGTACATCCTCTATGTCAGAAACCCTGGTCTCCTTCTACCACTAATAATCCAAGGAGGGACACCATTCCTTGCTTTTATTGTGTCCCTTCCCCTGCCCAAACCCCCTTCCTGGCCTTCTGCTCAATTTCTACCCACTCTTCAGGGGCCAATTCATATATTACTTCCCCCCTGAAGGTTTACCCCACCCCCATGTGGATGTAGAATTCATCTCCCTCCACTTATCATATCATATCATAATTATTTGATTGCATTTTAACTGGATCATTAAAAAGACAGTATTGTGCATTCTTAGAAATGTCAATGAAAGAAGAAAAATGAAGAGCATAATTACAAGGTTGTTTTCTTCACTTAAAAAAAAAAAAGGCTACTTTCATTTGCATAGCATTTTCACAGACATTTTATTTAATCCCCCAGCAACCTTGTGGATTAGGCAGGGAAGGCATTATTTCTCCTATCCGTGTTAGTGATTCTCCAGTCTACATTTCCAAAATACTATTTTTAAAAGACCTGCTTAAATAGCTTTGCCTTTGTTGTTCCACTTATAAGATCTAAGTGCTTACTAAGAAATCGTATTTAAACAGCTTGTAAAGGACTTTTTAAACTGAAACTTGAAATTGTTTCGAACCTGTGCTGGATCTCTCTTGCTTGTGCCTACAAGTCTACTCTCAGTGATGATCCTCTGGGCTCTCTGAAGGGATTGTCCCCCTCAATCGACAATATCAGTGACCACCCTTGCCCATTGGCTTAGGCATGTAAGAGCGCAGAGAGGTGTAGTGTAGGGTTGCTAGGGTTACTGCGTACCTCAACTAACGGTCATTGGTCCTCTTCAAGGCAGCACTCACCCTGCAACCCTCTCAGTGACTATTCTTATCCCTGGCCCCTGAGGCCATGGTTGATATTTGAAAAGTATACAAGTTACTATACTGGGACACTATATTATGTCTTGCAGTTCCTCTAAGCCCCAGACTTACTTTTCTATACAGTACCTTCATTAAAAGTTCTTTAAATTATCTTGCTTTGAATGTGCCATTTGCTACGTGCTGGCAGGAACTTGATTGATGTTAGCTCCAAATTGATACTGGTTTAAGTCAATGGTTTTTCAGATAGAAGATATGATTTTCCATTTTAGAAGGATGTGTGATTTTAATATAGCATACACATTTGCTAATCTTTAATATTCTAAATTATGATGGCTTTTGGTAAAAGTGGCATTGAATAGTCACTGGATAGTTTCATGGAATAAATTTTAAATGATTAATAAAACCCTCTGACATAATGGTTCTACATGTGGTTATTAAACACTAGTCTTGGTTTCAGTGGGAATAAACCGTTAGATACATTATCTTCCATTATAACAAGTTTTATAGTAATTTAAAGGATTTTATCTTTTAATGGCTGGATCCTTCTTAGCCAATTTTAAAAGAGTAAATATCAATTGATACTAAAAATGTTATTGCTTTTTCATAACAAGTCTTTCTTATTTTAGATACACTATACCCATTCTAAGGAAATATTTATATCATACTAGGAAAAGTTCACTTATTCTTTCACTGTGTCAATAAATCTTTAACTAAAGTCAATAGTACTTTAACAGGTACTGTGTTTGGCATGAAAATACAGGTGTCAATTAAAATAAACACAGCCCCTGACCTCCTAGAGGAGAGTATGAAGATTATATATTGTGCTGAATCTTTAAGGGCCATCAGAATGCTTTGCTGACAAGCAAATATGATCTTTATGTATGTGGTAAATGAGGGCTTCTCAAGGGATAGTCAAAGTCTATCAAATGTAAGTGACCTAATAGATGATTTCTTCAACCTATACCTATAGTGCTTCCTTTTACATTTAGAGAGTGGAAACTTATTTAAATAATTGAGTCCATTTATGAATATCAGAACGAAGTTAACAATTATGACTAAAACATAGCAGACTGGTTGAGAGTGCAGGCTTTGGAATTAGGTGTATCTGATTTCAAATCATGCCTCTAGCTCTGTGACCATAACCAGATAGTTAGTCTATATTTCAAAACAGTTTTCCTCTCCATAATAGGGGGATACTAATATACTGTTCTCTAGGATATTTGGAGTATTCTATATGAGTTCATGAATATGCAATACTTAGCCTGGAGAGTAAATGCAAAATAAATACTACCAATTATTATTATCATTAATAGAACTAAGAAAAGAATTTAATATGAACTTAGTAATAACTGAAGGAAATCCACATACTAAACAAATTTATACACCAAGAAGATCAATTATAAGCATTTCAGCTTTCTTTGAATGACCAAAAAATTAAAAATATTAAATATATATTATCCCAATACATCTTTGCATGTATAATAGGTATTTTAAGAGCCCTTTTTAAGGTGAAAGATTAGCCAAAGTACATACGTGCATAAGCCACAGACAGAGGCAACAGTGTGGTTTCTGCCGGAGGAAAGGAAGGGCAAGGGCCAGGTGGAGGTTGGCAAAGGTGAAGGGGGGAAATGGGGACATCTATAATAGTGTAAACAATAAAAATAAAATTAAAAAAGATTGGTAATGTAAGCAACTTTTAATTTAGGAACAGATGAAATCATCCCAATCAACCTCTCCTTCATCAACTTGCCTGATTAACCACAGCTCTCCAGTTCCTGTGTGAAAAGCGGCGATTAGTGCCCGCAACATGCTGAACGCTTGTGCTAACAGGGTACCAGCTGGGCTGAACCCAGCAGTTGGGTTGAAAGGCTAAGATGTTACATTTGTCCCCAAGCCTGTTTGTTTCCAGTTCATACTATTATAATTATATATGTTAAACTAATAAAATCTGAATAAAGAAAGGCAGAGAGCGAGTTCTATTAAAACACTCTGAAGATATTGGACTCAGTTAATCAGAGCTCTTTAAAAAAGCACAACTGTCAGCCTATATGTGAGTGGAAAAAAATAGCTTGAAAAATAGTAAAACTCTAGGATTCTGCATGCAGGTTGATATACAAGTTCTCAGTTCAATTTTAAAAACCTTGAAAATTGTTTGCCTTATGGGTATGAGCTTTGTAAAGAGGACTGTGCAGATCTCCAGTCAGAGACCTGTATTAAAAGAAAACTCCTGATCACTGCACTGAAGATGAGCAAACAAATTTAAATGTACATTTTTTAAGTTCAAACCAATGTTTGATACTTCTGTATCTTTAAAAAAAATCTTTTTAACTCATTTAAGTTCTCAAATATTACTCCCAATTTTACTGGAACAAAAAAAAAATGTCCACTGTACTGTGTGTTTGATACTTATTATATTTTGCTTTATATACCATTTGTCCACCAGATCTAGTCCCTTCTTCTCCAGGGCACACAGCTGTACCATACAGAGTCTGGCAGAAGTAACACCTGCTTGAATTGGGAAGGAAATAATATGAGTATAATAATTTATAGTTTTAATTTTAACATTTCATCTAAAATGTCATATGGTATGCTTGAGTGTTATATTGCTATGTTACAGAATTATATGCTTATGATTTTGTAATAAAAGAGTTTGTAATAAAACAGGGGCATTATTTGTGCCCAACCCTGTATTTGTTTCAAAGCTCCCACGCTCTTTGTTGTAGTCACAAGATCAGATCATGTCGAGGCTTTTAGATCAAGAATGGCTTCTCAGGCTCCTTCCCTACCTTCAGCTAGACACACGTGACAATGAGACCAGCAAGTCATGAAGTCACAAGATGGAAGAACCTGAACTATCACATGAAGGAAAACCACCCACTAACCTGAAATACTTTTATTTGTTCTATTTGTTTGTTAAGCAAATCTTTATTGAGGATCCACTATGTGACATATACTTGGCAAGGTTTTGGGAATATATTAGTAACCAAAATAGACAAAGAACATACAATCAGGGAGCCAGCAGTTAGACCTGCAGAGGCCGATAGCCATAAACTCCCATTCCCCTCATGGTGTGGCTGAGCTTTGCTTGAGTTCCTCTATAGAGCATTGCTCTTCAAACATCCGCCCCTGGTCATAACCACTAGTCATTGCATATGTAATGCAATATACCCCTGTAAAAGTTTATGGAAACAATACTTTGTTTAGCTTTAATTTGTATTGTGTACAATATTATTGTCTGTTCTAGTCTAGTCTCATTCATTCTAACGTTGTTTATTTTACTTTTTGAATGGTGGTGTTTTCACTCCCCACTAATAAACAGTAATCATAGTTCAAAAAGTGCTGTTTATAAGTGCTATCTTTCATGGACTCAGGTTCTGGATTTTCCCTCATGCTTCCATACTGCTTGCCTTGCTGAACATTTTTTTCTCTTCCAAAACTCCCTCTCGGGTGTGAACAAATTTCTACTCCATGTAATTGTTTTTTGTTTTTTTTTTTTTCTTTCTTTGGAAAGATTTTATTTGTTTACTTTTATTTTTATGTTTAATTATTTTCAATTAAATATAGCTTATTGATTATGCTATTACAGTTGTCTCCTTTTCCCCCTTCACTCCCCTCCACCCTGCACACCCTCTCCCACCCACATTCTTCCCCTTTAGTTCATGTCCATGTGTCATACTTGCAAGTTCTTTAGTTTCTACATTCCCCATACTATTCTTACCCACCTCCCCATCTATTTTCTACCTACCACCTATGATACTTATTCTCTGTACCTTCTCCCCCTTTCTGATCCTCCTATTCTCCTGTTGATAACCCTTCATGTGATCTCCATTTCTGTGGTTCTGTTCCTCTTCTATTTGTTTGCTTAGTTTGTTTTTCTTTTTGTTTTAGGTGTGGTTGTTAATGATTGTGAGTTTGCTGTCATTTTACTGTATATGTTTTTTATCTTCTTTTTCTTACATAAGTCCCTTTAACATTTCATATAATAAGGGCTTGGTCATGATGAACTCCTTTAACTTGACCTTATCTGAGAAGCACTTTATCTGCCCTTCTATTCTAAATGAAAGCATCACTGGATAGAGCAATTTTGGATATAGGTCCTCAACTTTCATGACTTGGAGTACCTCTTTCCAGCCCCTTCTTGCCTATAAGGTCTCTTTTGAGAAATCAGCTGACAGTCTGATGGGAACTCCTTTGTAGATGACTGTGTCCTCATCCCTTGCTGCTTCTAGAATTCTCTCCTTCATTTTAATCTTG
The DNA here is from genome assembly GCA_004027475.1 of Anoura caudifer. NCBI lineage: Eukaryota > Metazoa > Chordata > Mammalia > Chiroptera > Phyllostomidae > Anoura > Anoura caudifer. The sequence goes on along the minus strand of PVKU01000013.1, from coordinate 568,805 downwards.
GCTAATGGAATTAGGATGTGCCTTGGTGTGTTCCTCTTTGGGTCCACCTTTTTTGGGACTCTCTGAGCTTCCTGGACCTCCTGGAAGTCTATTTCCTTTGCCAGATTGGGGAAGTTCTCTTTTATTATTTGTTCAAATAACTTTTCCACTTATTGCTCTTCCTCTACTCTTTCTGGTACCTCTATAATTCGGATGTTGGAATGTTTAAAGATGTCCTGGAGGTTCCTAAGCCTCTCCTCATTTTTTTGAATTCTTGTTTCTTCCTTCTTTTCTGTTTGGTTGTTTCTTTTTTCCTTCTGGTCAACTCTATTGATTTGAGTCCCAGTTTCCTTCTCATCACTATTTGTTCCCTGAACATTTTCCTTTATTTCACTAAACATAGCCTTCATTTATTCATCTAATTTGTGACCAAATTCAACCAATTCTGTAGCATCCTGATCACCAGAGCTTTGAACTGTGCATCTGATAGGTTTGCTATATCTTTGTCATTTAGTTATATTATTTCTGGAGCTTTGATCTGTTCTTTCATTTGGGCCTTTTTTTTTTGTCTTGATGCACCCATGTAATTGTTTTAATATGCCAATCCATTCTTAAAGTGTAGAACTTTCTTTTAGCTACGCTTTCTGAACATGGTGTTTCATAATATTTCTTAACAAAATATATAAACTCTTACTTTTAACAAGCTCTTACTGAAGGCTTGAGGATAAAGTAAGGAACATATAATTATTAGAAATGGCAATCTGGTGAATTATTTAGGATGCAATAATAATGTGTCTTGGATTTTTTCTATACTCATCTCAGGACAGAAGCGATGGCTGGGGTATGGATGAAACAATATTGGCCATTAAATGAAAATAGTGATACTGAGTGGCAGGTATAATTTGACTTCATTATACTATTCTCTGGTTTTGTGTGTGTGATTGCAATGGTTCGTAATGAAGGGTTTTTTTTTTTTTTTTTCAAAAGATGGACATAGAAAGAAAAGGAAAAAGGGAGGGAGGGGAGGGGGCAGGGAGAGAGAGAAAGACAACCAGAGAAAGAATTGAAGAATGAGAAAGAAAGAAAGAAAGAAAGAAAGAAAGAAAGAAAGAAAGAAAGAAAGAAAGAAGGAAAGAAGGAAAGAAGAGAGAGGAGGGAAGAAGGAAGGAAAGGAGGGAGGGAGGGAAGGTGATAACCACTAATAATCCATTTCCCAAGAGTGGTTTTAGAATATGCAAAATGGATCTGTGTTAATTTTGTAATGGGAGAAATATGAAAATTTATGAATAATAGGACAGATTATTATTGTTCAGCAAATATTCAGATTCTTTCCTACTTCTCACCTGATTGGGGGAGTGTAAAGTCTCCATACCATTGCTTTTGGATTTAGCCTTGCTACTTGTTTGGGCCAATAAGGCATTACCATGACCTGAACAGAAGCTAAGCATGTGCTTGCACAGTTAGGCTTGCTTTCTTGTGCTTCACCTTTAATTACAAGAAAAATATACTTTAGGTACTACTGGTTACTGGTTCCAAGAAGACAAGAGACCCATGAAACAGACTTAAACCCAGTCCGGAGCTTTCAGTCAAACTCAACTGAAACCAGCCATGATCAGCTGCCCTCAAGCTAACATGCAGATAAATGAGTGAAAAATGTTGTATATTTTTGAAGCCTCTGGTTTTTGGGGAGATGTGTTAAATGGAATTATGGAAACTCATAATTTAAATATATACTATCCTGGGCCTTAACTCTAGTCTCAGTACTCCAATATCCATGTTTCTGACCCTTGCAGTACCCTGGCAGCATTACTCCTTGATCACCATTCTAATTAAATGGAGGCTGCTTACTTCAGCTTAGACTTTGGAATCAGATACATAAGAATTTTAACTTCAACTTGGTCAATTTGCTAGTTGTAGTCCCTTCTAAAATAATCTATCCTTGAATTTTAGTTTCCTGATCTATAAAACAGGAAGGTTTATCTTAATTCATACATTACTGTGAGGATTAAATAAAATGCACAGTCAACAGATACTTGTTGCATATCTAAAATATGCTATATATCACATGAGGTTTTGAGGTTTTGGATAGAAAGAAGTCTATTCTCATGCAGTATGAAGGCTAACAAAGGATTCATACATGAACCCAGTTCTAATAACTAATTAAAAGAGATGTACATTCATCCTCATGAGTCTAGCAAAGAAGTCAGGTTCAAAGTTTTGTGCAAAAGTGGAATGAATGGCTGACCAACTCACATCAGACCATGTGGGATTGGATCAGACTTACTGGAGCAGCAACAGTTGGAGAAAACTTGGAAACTTGTTAGTAGCAGGTATATAGGCCCCACTTCCCATTCATTCTATGGCAGCATATATATGAATGGAGTCTGGCTAGACATCAGACTCCAAGGGAAAGGCAAATTCTTGTGGAGCTGTTAAGCTGCATGATTTAAGGAGGAACCACTTCCACTAATGATTTGATCAGAAGGGTGTACAATCATGAATATGACTCAGGTCTTACCCTGAAAAGTGGATATTTTTATCTGGAAAACACAAGCTCCTCTTTCATTGTGATTAAGTTGTTAGAGTTCAAGGCATACAATTGCTGTTAATGAAGCTAGAGGAAGAATTCTCCACATTAATATTCACGGCTGGGGCTGGGATCCAAGCCATGGAGTTGACCAAGTTTGATTGCCTTAGCCTTGTGGGGTTGCCTGGAGCTTTGCAGAAGGCCTCCCTACATGACAGCCTACAGGGGATCAGTCCTGTAGAGGTTATCCCTTACCTCTTAGTCTGTGCCTCTGATTCTGAAGGGTGACAGCTAAGCATCAAGCTCCACATTTCAACCTATAATGTCTAAGGAGTTGGTCCCTCATACTCTCATAAAAAACACTGGAGGACAGTGAGAAGCTCTAGGGGGCCACATCCAGTTTACAAATCATGTACATTAAAGCATATTGCAGAGGTGCATTTGTAATTAGCCTAGAAAGTGTAACACGTATTGTTCAGGTAATAAAGTTTAACAAGTTTGGTATCTGGGCTACTGTACTGAAGTCTAAAACATTCTAACTGGGACCTATAATATTTCTCCAAAGTCCTTTCCAATGACTGAGAAACTTCTGTTTTCAGAATCAAGGACTTATATACTACCTGGTTTGCTCAGCCTTAACTGCTATGATCCATATCTGAATATCAGAACTTATCTGCTGCCTCAGTGGGGAACAATCCCCTTACATCACAGGAGTTGAATTCTCAGACTTTCCTTGCTGACTCTAGGTTACAAGCCCATTCTCACTCACTGATTATATTTCTCTCTGCTTCTGGTTCATAGAAATGTTCACCTTGTTCTCATATTTGACTATTTCTTTTCTGAAACATTTTGTTGATCATTGCTTGACATTTGGAGGGTTGTGTATCTGGAGGTGTGTTTGCTGTCACACATATTTTATGTGTGAACTCACAAGCTACCTGCATTGGAATCTTATATTCATTGTTATGCTCAAGCCAAACCCTGGCCCTCCTTATTCCCCATGTGTACTTCTTTGCCCATCTCTGTGCCCTTCTCTTCACTTTTCCAAATGATCCTTTCCTGTTTTATCATTCTGTTAAAATCCTGTTCATTTTTCCTCCTCAATTTACAAGGCACTTCTTTCAGAAAGCATTTAAGCAATGATTCTAGCTCTAAGATACATTCTCTCTGTGTCTTTAAGAATGCTTTCAGTATTTTATCAACAAATTTTTAGTGGCCTATGTTGTGCCAACATCCATACTTGGTTCTACATCTAGTAGAGGAGTAAGTCACCATTTGATGTATTGTATATTGTACCTATTTTATGCACACGATTCATTCCCCTCATTGAATTAAAAGTTCCTTGAAGCCAAAATGTCTGTCTCATTTACCCCTTTTTCCCCAACAGCCTATTGTACCAAACTGATACTCAATGAATGGAGACAAGTTGAATAAAGGGATAAATTCATGAATAATCAGATGAGAAATTCTATTTATTTAGAGTGCTTAAACATACTTTATACATTTGGGGTTCGCAGGGTCTAAAATGTTGCCTGTTATATAATTATATTTAACAAGTAAGGTGGAAGATGATAATTGTATATTTTGATTCTTATTTTAGTCAATTAAAGTATGTAGAAATTCATTACAGTATAAAAATACACTTTAAATTATCTTATTATATATATATTTTATACTCAAAATTATGGATTAAAAAGTTTTTTCCATCTGTGTCTCTTATTACTGAGCTGGGAAAACTTTATCCTTTCCTGTTTTATATAATGTAAGTTTTCTTTTGTGAGAATTCCTTCGGGATCTTAGTCTTTTTTTCTCCCATTGCACTAGATTGTTTATTTCATCTTTGCCTCTATGTAAAATGCTCCAAAGAATCAGTTAAGACTTTGTTGCTATTTTTCATTTTCTAATTAGATTTTCCCAAATCTAATGAAGTAAATTTCAGTGTCTTTCTTCTAAATTCCCATAATCCGTACTTTAATATTTTCCATATAATTTTCCTCTCATTACTCTAGTCATGGGATTAAATGGAAGGGCAATTGTTAGTTTTGAACAATACCTGTTTAAATCCAGATATATAGGGTTATTGATAAGACTTATTCCTTTTAAGATGTATAGGTACACTTTATTTCTCATCCTAGTCATATTATTTTAGGAAAAACTATTTTACATTTTAATGTTTTTGATTTCATCCTATCTGCAGATCTCAAAAGTTTCACACATAAGGCAATATTAAGAATTCCCAGAAATTCAAGACTCAGATTAAGACAACTGATTAAATGCCTTTTAGAGAACGGGGGTTTTACAGGGTGAGGAGAATATATGGTAAGATAATTGAACATACTTATCTTTATAACACACTACTTCCAACCTCATTGACTTTTATTCTTGCAGCTTCCCTGACACCAAAGCACTTACCATTTGTTTAGTGAAAATTTAATAAAAGGAGAAAACTGCTATGTTATTTTTCCAAATGTTTACTGTGTGCACTTCTCATTTGCCAATGTTGTGATTGGCAGCTTTATATAACCCTAGATTTTAATTTTATATAAAATTTGATGGGAAGTATATCTTAGAAGTCATATTAAAAAATGATTGCAGAGCCCATATGTGTTTTTCTAAAGATGGTTTTGTTTCCTCAAGTTGAATTTGATAGTCCTGAGACACAGTGAGAAGAATATGCATTAACAGACTACAATCACTTCTGCTCTTTGTAGAAATAAACAAATTTCAAACCCTTTTACACACTACTTATATGGGAATAATATAGTTTCTATTTGTTATATTTTATAAATTTCCTAAAATCTCCTGTCTTTCTCTTTTGATGTTTCTTATTTTGTGGATCTGTTGAATATTGCTTTACTAGACAGAGTTTAGTGCAATGGGGGCAATGGTCATAAAATAAATGAAAATTTCATTATTAACTTTTTACTATTATCTTAAAGACTTTCTGTTCTGTGTTCTCAAAGTCCTAGCTACTCCACATGTGGTCCATGGAGCAGAGGATGACATAACTGGACAACTTTTTACAAACACAGAATCTTAGACTCACCAAAGGTCTTCAAATAAGAATCTGCCTTTTAACAGAAACTTCAGAAAATACATATGCCTTTCAAATTTTCAGAAGCACTACTTTAGGTAAATCAGTTATATATTTTAAGACCATTCCCACACACTCTTTCATTGGTTGATTTTAAATGATTCTGATGCTCTCTAGTTAGTTCCCCATGACATAAAGTTCATATGCTCTGTTCTTTTAATATCAGAGAAGGGAGTTTTCGTGAGAGTAAAGTGGAAGAGTATGCTGAATTTCTAGCTAATGTAAAGCTATCACTTTTTGCAGCATTGCTTCTTTAACTCTTTGGATGAAAAAATTTCCAAACTGTGTTACACATTTCCTAATCTCTGAAAAGAGTGTGTACCTTAAGCATAATTTAATCTTTCCTTAATAAATACCAGTTGTGATTATGAACTTCAATAAAAACATTGCTGGAAATGAAAATGGGCTTAAAAGTTAGTATGTTATTCAGGTATAATCAATCTTATATGACTTTCCACAGGCTGCTATGTTGTTTTAATTCATTTCTTCCTTAATTAATTGCTTTCACCTTTCTCTGTTGTCTGTCATGTCACTTTCTCATTAACTTTCACCACTGTTAGTGGGGTACCTTCTTCTCAGTCCTGTCACTAGTTCTGCAATAGTATTCTCCTCACAGTTCTTTTCCTTATTGAGGTAGATTTCTTTTTCTGATTTTGTTTTGGTTTGGTTTTGGTTTTGTCTAGCATTTTTTTCCTTCCTTGTGTTTGTTTTTTCTCTTCCTGATTTTTTTATCACATCTGATGATTTTAGTCTTTTCAGTTTCAACATTTAAGCCAGCTACATTCAAATGATACATTTAGGTTTAAATTTACCATCTATCTATGTGCTCTCCTTTGAACCCTATTTTTTATGCTACTATTATGCTGCTTTTTCTTTCTTCTCTTGCCTTAATTTGTAATAAAATAGCTTTATTATTCTTTTTCCCCTTAAATGGCTTATGTTAAAATGTTAATATTATTTTAATGATTACCTTAGATTTAACATGTGTCTTAGATTTATGGAGGCCTAATAAAAATTAATAAAAATTTTAATTTTTAATTTTAGTCTTATAAAATTAATAATTTTCCCACTTTATCCATAATGTTTTAAAATTTTAGAATACTTTAATTCCATTTATTTTTCTTAATTTTATGTTATTTTCATGCATTTTAATTCTACATATATTTAAGTATCTCACACTGTTGTGTACATTGTTATGCTCATACATTGTTATTATATTGTTATGTCCTGTCAAATTCCATTTATCTCTCTCCATATATTTCCTTTCTTGTTGTTTTTCATGTCTTAGGGGCAATTTTATATTTTTGCTAGATAGATATTTCTAGATCAGTGATTATTTCCTCTCAGCACTTTATGATGTCATTCCATTGTCTTTTGCTCCCATCATTTCTGTTGATTAGTCAGCTGTCCATTTTATTGCTGATCTGTTGAAGGTAATATGTCTTCTCTGGCTGCTTTTAACATATTTGTTTTCTCTTTGGTTTTCAGCTATTTTATTCTATGTCTCTAAATGTATTTTTTTCTTATATGTGACTGTCTTGGGCTTATAGAATTTCTTCAATCTGTGGTTGATGTATTTTGTCAATTATGGAAAAATCTTAGTATTATCTCCAAATATTGCTTCTTCCCCATTCTTTAGTTCTATTTCTGGGACTTCAATGACACATAAGCAGAACATTTTCATTTTGTCACATAAATTAAGAAGTTGCAGAGGAATGTTTGCTTTGATGGGTTAAAGTTGTCTGCAGTCAAACTGTGCTGCTTCAAAGGAAAATTGGGAAAATTATAAAATTCAGTGACGATTAGTTTAAGGGCATTTTTGAGTAGCTAAGACAATGGGATTAAAGAAATTAATGTGAGAAAAAAGAACCTGAGAAAAATGAGATGACATTTGTGTCATCTAGCTATTTTTACCCAGTATTTTTGGATTATATAATAGTTGTAGTAAAAGGCTGAGAAATCAGAGTAAAAATTTTCCCATGTTTGCACATTTTATAGGTTGCTTAATCAAAGAAAAGTTAATTTTTTAGGAGCATGGTCAAATTTAAGTCTTCTTACCTAATATAGTACATAATGTAGTACAAATAACATTGGCTTTAAATTTAAATAAATCAACATTTGAATCCTATCTCCATTACTAAATGCATGACTTGGAGTACATTAAATATTCTCTCTGAAAATGTTTATACATACAATATTTAAAAAGGTAATAATAACAGTACTAAAAATTTTGGATTGTGGTGATAATTAGCAATAACTGAAATAAATGTATTTGGCACAAAGTAGGCGTTTCAAATGGTAACTATTCTTACAGAAGAATGCCTAAATTATTATTGTTAACCTTTACATGATTGATAAATTAGTGCTAGGTGCTTAAAAATAATACCCTTCATTGTGCTGAATCATAAATCTCTGATTAAAACTCTGTAGTAATGACTTCAGTGTGAACTAACAGATGGGAGTGATATAATCTTTTCTCTATATAACCAAACTTATCATCTCTCTGGCCTCTTACCTTTAGATATGGGTGTGATTCTGGAGAAATGCAAGTGCCTGAGACTGTATTTGCCCTGATTTCAGCTTACCTGCTTTCTTGGTCTTATGTTAACTCATGCTAAAGACTCTAAAACAGAGATCTTTATCAGAACAGAACACATTTGTTTCCATAGGCCCATGCTGGCTATAATCTGTAATGTTTGCAATGTGTACTTGTTTTAATATTTTTAAGCACTTAACTATGTGCCATATACTAGTCTAAGTACTTTACATACAATAATTTTTTTAATCCTTATAACAATGCTGAAAGGTAGGTGCTATTGATACCCTTACTTTATAGATAAGGAAATTAAAGTAGATACTTAAAATAATTTTCTGGCATTTCACAGCTGTGAAGTGGTAGAGCCAGAAAAACAACCCTGGTGGTCTAGTTCTTAATCATTATATAATAATGCCTCTCACAATTACTGCTAAGGGTAGAAAAAGGAATGTGTGCAGGTTTTGTTATAACTAAATTTGGGAAATTCATTGTGCTGTTAAGCATACTGAATTTAATTAAAATTCTTTGGGGAAATTCATGCTATTCTTTAAAAACTATATGGCAATTAATTTCAATATCTGATAAGTACTGCTACCTCCAAGTACACATAAAAATATCCACTGGAGAGTTTTCTCATAATTTAATATTTTCAAATGCTCATAGAATATCAGCTCCTCATTTGGTAGTCTTCTATTTCTAATATGAAATGTTTGCCTGGATCTATTCCTTCAATAGTAAATAAAGAAAATGGGTCATTATTATAAGACAGTAGCTCCTTAAAATTACGCAATTCTAATTCACTCACTTATTCACACTAAATCATAGTATTGGTATGCCCATCACATTTCTGCTGTGTCCATCATTTATTTAACTGAAAGAATCTCACAGACACATGTCAAATGGTTTCACAGTACAGAGAGCAGACTGATGGTTGCCAGAGGGGAGGGGAGTTGGGGGGCTGGGTGAAAAAGGTAAAAGGATTAAGAAGTACAGATTGGTAGTCAGGAAGTAGTCATGGGGATAGTCATGTTATAGTTTACTACAGCACAGAGAATACAGTCAATATAATAACTAGGATGGTGCCAGATGGGTACTGGAAAATACTGGGGATCACTTTGTAAAGTCTATGATTGTCTAACCAGTATGCTATACATCTGGAACTAATAAAAAACACTATTAAATGCCAACTATAATTGAAAAAAAAACTTTAAAACAAACAAAAATATGGCAAGATAAAAATTCCATGAAATAAGGCCCTAGCCATGTAAAATAGCAAATCTGAAGTTGTCAACCTATGTTCTGGATATGTGAGGAGGATAAACAGTCTATATTCATTATGCATTTCCAACCCCATCATTTTGCACATTAACCTTCAATGGAAGAGTCATCAGATCACAGATAAAACCAACTTGATATCAAGACTAACTCACCGTTTTAAGTGTTCTTAGAATCTAAACGTTCAGAACACAAATGCCACTTATCTAATGGCCTTTCCCAAACTCTAGCTATTAGATGTGTTGTATACGAATAATCACACCTTTTGAGAAGGGTATAAATGAAATCCATGAATCAATCTGTATTATATGTGTAGCATTCTATGTTAACTAAACGTGTTCTTTTCACAAACTCTCTCTTCTCTCACTTGCACATTTGGGCAGCAGCCATTACCATAAGCTGGTTTCAGGAAACTCAAATATGTGAAATGTAAAGAATAAAAAATCTGGCCACTTTTTTCAGGCTCATGTTTTAAGCATATAAACTTAATCGTGGTGTTCTCTGGGTTCCCCTCCTTTTGCCAGTCACAATTTCTAATTAGCCTTCCCAATGGAGGAAGAAGATGAATTATATTTTAATATCTAGAGACTAAAATTAGTTTATATTTTAGCAAGTTAGCACTTCTTAGCAGTTGATTTACTCTTGAAGCTGCAAAATCTGTGAGCTTGCAATTAATCATACGTTGGTCATTTTCTTTCAAAAATGTTCAGTTTGGCTGTCTGTATCATAATAGGAGAAAACATGTAATTTATGCAGTTTAGAAATTATAGCTCTGTGTTTAACTATGTCATAATATATTTTCTCACCCGCTCATTGTTCTTAACACTATAAAAGAATGTCATTTCACTGGGATTTATTTAAGCAAAACCTTGAAAGTGAGATCCTTAGCAAAACAGTAACCTCTTGGAATTGTGCTTTATTTTCTTTAAATGGGTGTTTTTAGGATTTGTTGTGACCACTCTTGATTTTGTGGCAACTTTTAAAAATACATTTTAAACAGAGAAGCACATTTTTGGCTTTACTCTTGCAATAAGAATGCTTTCTTTATCTTTGTAAAATTGTCTTTAATATTCTCATGTGCACAACACATGTAAAAGTATTCTGTTAACATGCACAGAATACACAAAACTACTCCCTGGTGGCAATGTGATAATTTAAAGACACTATAAATTCAAAGCAATAGATATCTTCTAATTCACTGAATTTAAAAAAAGAGACACTTATTTGAATATCAAAAACTGTACATATTTTAAGCAGTTTCCCCAACTAACCTCTGCCAGAAAATTAACCCAAAAACTGTTTGACATCCTTGAATAGTGTATTGCAATGCTGCCAGCATACTGATCACTCACTATGCTCTGAAACAAATCAATTAGCCTGCCAATTGTGTTCATTAGAATTCATTCATATCTCTATAAAAAGTTAATTAAAAGTTAAAGTGAGGAGGAAATCATGTCTAACATTCTTATTAAATCCAAATTACCAAAGTAATTTCACATCTAAGTAAACAATAATTACTAAAACTCTTCCTCCAATAGGTGTAGTATCCCTGAAAATCAGATAAAGGAGACAGGAACCTACAACTCTTCGGTAAAGATTTCCAAACTAAGATAATTATTTTAATATTACTACCATTATTATTATTATTGTATTTTCTTGTGCATCTCCCTTGAATCTGATAAAGGTGTCTCTTTTTGGTTAAATCCCTGAATTTTATTAGCATGGGTGAATGCTGAAACTAGTATAGTACCTCATTGTTCAAGACACTCAGCTTAATAGAACATTTTAAAATGGATGACAGCACAGAATAACCAGTGGAACATGGTGTTGTAAACCAAATGAAATTATCTTGATATAAGGACCACAGCATGTGAAAACCAGCTGCCAAAACAGAAACAAGTTGACAAGTCACAGCTTTCTTTTCCCTAAAAGAGACTCTATTCTTAACATAATATCTAAATGCCTCTGGTAGAGCTGTTAAAAGTAAAACGTGTTTGAATGTGAAATGTTCTGATTATAATATGAAGCTCTCTCCCCGCCTTTCTATTTCTTCCATGTTGGGTAAGGTATCAGTTCCTTTTGTTTCCAGAGGTCCAAAATGAGAGCCCATGTGAGGGTGGAAGAATCTTCCTGACAAGCCACAGAAAGCCTTAGACTAATTTCATATTCAGTTCTTGGCACTGAGGTCTGGGTGGAGGTGGGCAGGTCCACCCTGCCTTTCAGTCTCATTAATCATTTGGCTTTCCCTGGCTGCTCGCAGCATCTTCTGGAGGAACCCTTCTCTTTATTCATTCAGACAACCCTTTGGATTAAACAGAGCCAGCTAAATGTCAAAGCAAATCTGAGTCTTGATGCAGATAATCATTTCAATAATATTTCTCCATTTGTGCCCAAACACCAGGGGAATAAAGCTTTTCTGCTGTCAGGTACTGTAAGACTGCAGTTGGTGTAAATGCTTGACACTGAGCCAGATGGCTTAGCCGTGCCTCAAACATATGTTCAACAAGCAGGCTTGCACACATTGGAATTTTATTATTTTGAACTGGTGAGACTTGCATATTTATTTACTTGACCCCCTTTGGTGTCACTTTGGTATTAAAACAATCAGTTATAAAGCTTCTCCAAGCAATAGGGTAGGGCTAGTTTATAAACTACTTGTCAGTTTCATATCACCACCTGCAGTGAAGTATTCCTCATCTCATGGCCTCCTCTTGATAATTTAAAGAGAAAAGGTGGCAAGGTGCATGTGGCTGAGGGAGGAAGAAAATGGGAATTGAAGGAGAGAATGCTGGTCTACCCCAAAGGTAAAGATGAGTGTGCCCTTTCTAACCAACTCTTTATATGACCTGGGGACAAGTAATTTTCTCATGCATTACCATGTATATTTTACTCAGAAAATCTTATCTGAGCTTTAAGGAAATCAACCATTAAAATATACAGCTATACAAGCCCTTTAAAATATCACAGGTCAGTCTATACATGTACATATTCTATATTCACTGTGTGTGTGTGTATGTTTATGTATACAATGAAAATGAGAACCCATGCTATTGGTTTTGCTGAAGAGGAGTTTTCAGCCCCTACAAATATTTATAATTATGCTAACATATTCTTCAAAATAAAATTTAAATGGTTTACTACTTAGTGGAAAATCTATTTATAGAGCACTTAATTTTATATTATTTAATAGGTTCAAATTCAGCATTAGGAAAGATCAGAGAATGGGTATCAAAAACTATGAGTATTGCAAATGAGATACATAGCTTCCTGTGTACAGAGTCTATACATGCAAGTAAATTTCTATCTATAATGATATGGTATCTTAAGAATTTTAGAGTTCATAAATTCTAATATGTTGATTTAGTCAAAAGAAAATTCAGGTTCAGAGAAATTCACTGATATCCTAAATCATACAGCAAGTTATTGTGATCAGAACAACTCAATGCACATGTCTCCCGCATGTGATCTGTTTTCTATGTTTATACATTTGCCCTTTTACCAAAGTAAACTTTTGCTGGACAATTGGCTGTATCACCAATGTCCTTCTTGAAGACATAAATCTACCTGAGATCAAAATTCACCCAGGACAGTGGTTCTCAACCCTATCAGATTCAATATACCTAATTTTATAACAAATAGATTGTAATGCTGCAATTACCCTGAACTGAAACTCATAGGTAATGGAACTTACTACCTACATACATAACTTTTAAACTTTTCAAATCAATGACTTAATTATAATAAAAGAATAAATGAAATGTACATAGTAATTGACAAAATATGTAGGTATGTGCCCGTGTGTGTTTTATATGTTAAATACTTGGAAACGACTGCTTTAGATAATACAGAGAAGGAATGAGTTACTTGACCCTTTAAGAACTATGATGAACACATGGCTACAAAATGCAGAGTATTTAACCAGTGACTCAAATACCATTGAAGGGTTGCTGATGACTAACAAGATTCTCTAAGATGGTGAACTAAATCTTGGTATAATTCCAAACCAAATTATAAGCAATGAAATTTTATTATTTTGAATCTCTTGTATTTGTTTTTGCATTCTTTGAAAACTTTGTACATATTACAACAATGCAGATTTACATTGTTTTTATATGTAAATTGAAATATGTTCTTAATTCAGGATCATTACCAACAGGATTTTCAACTCCCTGAATGTCTATCTAAAGGATATTTAAAGGTAATTCAATATTCAAGACAGTTCTTCATTGCAGAGACTGTCCTGTGAAGTACAGGGTATCTAATGTCTTACCATCTGTCCAATAAATGATGTTAGCACTCCTCAATAATTGCAACAACCAATAGTGTCCCCACAGCTTTCAAAATGTACCAGAGTAGAATCAGCATTGTAGAATATTAAATGTGGGGTTTCTTCAGCATAGGAATCAAGACAACCAATATCAAAATCAGGAAAAAATGGTCATTTAAAAGAATATATTATTTTAAATGAATTCTTAATTTTAAATATTATACATGCTCAAATTTGCATTCTTTATGCATCTGCACAAAGGAATTTCATTTTTAAATAACGAGATTTATTATCTTTGAAATAGGTAACAACATAATTTCAAAATCAGAAATCTTAACTAACATTATATAAAATATAGTTTAATTTAAAACATAATTCATGTTAAATTTAATATTTGTTTAATTATATTTTATAATAGCCCAATATTTAAAAACAACATTCATGTTTTTTTAATAATGACATGTTTTTCTTATGTAGATGTGGGTATTGACTAAAGGCTCTTTACTCATAATATAGAATTTACAACAGATTTTTATGTTAGTCTAGGGAAATAGTAAATTAACTTTGGAAATGAAAGATAAGACATTATTAAGTATAACCATGTTAGTTATCCTATACATTTACATCTTTATATTGGCCTATAATCCACTGTAATCAGAGTTGATAATTATGCATTTTCTGAATTCTTAATTGACCAGGATGCTGAGAATTCCTCTTATACATGACCAGTTGCTATTAGCATAGTTTTAATTCTCTCAATTCACCTGTACATCAGCAACCTGTCACACAGTTCTTAAGAGAATATCTCATTATATGTGCAGCTCTGACACATCATGAACTACAATATACATTTGTCCATTTTCTTTTCTGAATTCTTTAACTTTCAGTTGCAATATCCTTCCACAAAAGAACATAAAGATATCATCTGCCTCTTGTTCTCTTCTCAGTTGTACATTTTCTGTGCATGGAAGGTTTTCACCATGCCCAAAAGAAAAACAGGCATAATTGAAGACTAGCCCATTTTTATGTCACAAAGATTCTATACTGAAGTGTACAATATATCTTTCTCTTTTTAACACCATGTCGTGTCATTTGGCCAATCCAAAGATTCCAAAATGCAATGGGAAACTACAAAATACAAGAGCATTCACAATTCAGCACTATGCTAAAGCTTCAGCAAGTCAATTTCTAACCATATTAACAATGAAATACAATGGGACTTGGACTAGTAACAAAGTGGTCGAGACATCTTTCATTCCCTATTATAGCACAAAACAGATTACTCCATTTCTGAGGTTATTTGGCCTATAACATGCCCAATCCTACAAATAAAACAATCTCCTCCTCCCCACGCACAACCAAGTTGGCAGAATGAACACCCAAACCCAAAGTGCAAAGAAAAGAGATCACAAAGATCACTGCATCTGAGCATCCATGTGGACACAAACAGCTGTTACCGGGCTAGTGCAGTCCTGGCTCTGATGTTAGAGTAATCATTGGGGATAATATTTCATGCAGCTAAACAGCCAGAGTGAAAATAGAGATGAGACCTCTGAGGGTATGGAGCTGGGCAGATCTTTCAGTGCCATGCTTCTCATTTATTAATGCGCTGTTCTTTCAGAGATCTGGTTAACATACAGATTTTGGTTCAGCAAGTCTGTGGCAGAGCTTAGATTTTGCTTTTCTAACAAGCTCCCAGGTAATGCCACACTATGTGCAGCAATGGTTCAGAGAGCTTTGGAAACACAGGACCTTTTTTTGGAACTGATAAAAGGCTGTTAGGGAAATGTAACATGGTTAAAGTACATGCAAAGAGAAACTTGAGAAAGGAATGCTGATAAATACAAAGAAACAAACATTGTAAGGTTAACATCATATCAGGAATGAAGTGCAACAGGTAAAAGGAAAGTCACCCTGCTCCAGCCTAGAGAGAAAAACCACCCAGCAGTTTGATGCAGTGCATACATGTGCAAATGCAGTGACCCAGAGCAACGAAAATGATGGAAATAGAAGAGTAGTTAAGGCAGAGAATCCCTTCATCTTGTGCTTTTTAACCTGACCTAAATATATTTAGAGGAATATAGATAACACTACTAGAAAAGAAGGTAAGCAACTTGTAGATAATGTGTGGAACCTATATATATAAAACTGTTTATACTGCAGGTCCTAATGGGTAAAAGTTACTTCCATAGTAATTAGTTGGAGTTCAGGATGATTTTACTAATGTTCAATTTTTAGCTTAACTTTAACCTGTCTTGAATATAACTATAAATATAGAAATGCCAATTGTTTCAATTTCTGCTACAAAGTGAAGACAGGACTCTGGTCAAGATAACAGTGTGGGTATAGCAGACATGGCTCACCTCCTCCTGCAACCACATCAAAATGACAACTAAAATATAGAAGAACCATCACTCAGAACCATCAGAAATTGAGTTGAAGAGAAGTCTGACAACTATGGAATTGAAACCACATCCACCCAGACTGGTAGGAGGGGCACAGATGCAGAATGGGCTGGTTCACACTCACCTGTAGTGGATGAAAATTTAGAAGGGATATCTTGGGAATGAGGAGTCCAGCCCCACAGCCCAGGGTCCCAGTGTTAAGAAGATAAATCCCCACAACTTCTGGCTGCAAAAACCAGCAGGGACTGAGTTGGTGGAAGAAACTTCTGGAGCACCAAGCAGTTCCTCTTAACCCACATGTGGACTCACCTACTCAAACTCACTTCCTCTGAGCTCCAACACCAGGGTGGCAGCTTGAAAGGCACCAGGGGCATATGGGGAGAACTGAAGTGTCTAGCATCAAGTCCACCAGAAGCCATTACCCCTTTTCTAAAACCTCCTCCTGAGAGCCACAGAGCCAGCAGGCTGGTGCCATATCTGAGATTCCATCAAACTGGCTCACACTGTTTGACCTGCCTTGAAGATCCCCAGAGACTCCACCCTACCCAACTTATGGGCCCACTGAAGCTACTTTTCCATATGAATGCCTGGTCTTGGCTCATGCTGCACAACTTCCTAAATCCTCTCAAACAAGCAACAGCTGGCCTCAGTGAGCTCCAGGTCCAGCACTACTGGCAGCCAGCCTAGACTCTCAGCTTCGCTTCACCTGGGAATCTCCAAACCCAGCACATGTAGCATCCATCTCAGATTGCTCTATAGTTCAGGCAAGGTGGCCACAGGCAAAACACAGGTGGGGGCTGACCTTGGCCTGCACCACCCTGGAAACCACAGGGCCAGCTCACCTAGTGGACACCTACAGATCATATTGGAGCAATACAACCCTGCCCCTGCACAGCCGATACTCCACAAAGGGCAGAGGCTGGTGGTAAGTGGTCACAGCCAATCCTTGCAACTGACTGGCCTGGGGAAATCTCTCCCTTTGATCTTCCAACAGCAACCAAGGCTCAACTACAAGAAGAAGGTGTACTCAGTCCACCTGAAGGGCACAGCTCAAATACCCAGCTTGGGTGATAGGGGAGGCTGTGCCATTGGACCCCACAGGGCACGTACTACATTAGGCCACACTACGAAGACACAGAGTCAAGCAGCTCTACCTAGTACATAGAAACAAACACCAGGAGGTTGCCAAAACAAAGAGACAGAGAAACATGGCCCTAATAAAAGAACAAATGAAAAGTACAGAAAAAGAGCTAAACAAAATGGAAATAAGCAATCTGTCAGATGCAGAGTTCAAAACACTGGTTATAAGGATGCTCAAAGAATTTTGTGAGTACCTCAACAGCACAAAAAAGAATTCACTGAGGACTTCCAGCCAAGATGGAGGCATAGGTAGATACACTGTGCCTCTTCAGCATAACCAAAAGAAAGAAAACAACAAATTTAAAAACAAAAAAACAGCCAGAACTGCCAGAAAAATCAAACTGTATGGAAGTTCCACAACCAGAGAGTTAAAAAAGAAATATTCATCCCTACCAGTAGGAGGGGCAGAGATGGGCAGCCAGGGTGGAGAGGACTCATGGCAAGGTAGTAGCTGGAGGACCTGGGTGGACAGCAGCTGTCAGAGCAGGCAGTCCCACACTTGCATATGGATAAACCAGGGGGAACAACTAGAAAGCAAAACAGACCAAGCAATCCAGGGTTCCACCAGGGGGGAATGAAGCCTCAAAACCTCTGACTGGAAACACCTGAGGGGGTTGCGGCAGTGGGAGTAACTCCCAGCCTCACAGAAGAGTACATTGGAGAGATCCACAGGGTCCTAGATCATACACAAACCCACCTACCTGGGAATCAGCACCAGGAGGGCCCAATTTGCTTGTAGGTAGCAGATAAAGTGACTGAAAACTGGCCAAAAGCTGAGCAAGTGACACTGTTCCCTCTCAGGCCCCTACCCCACATACAGTACCACAATGCAGCAATGTGGGTTGCCCTGCCCTGGCAAATACTTAAAATTCCATCCCTTATAACATAACAGGCAAGCTGAGGGAAAACAAACAAACAAACAAAAATAACCAGCTCAAATGAAAGAACAGATCAAAACTCCAGAAAAAATACAACTAAATAATGAAGAGATAGCCAACCTATCAGATGCACTGTTCAAAACACTGGTAATCAGGATACTCACAGAATTGGTTGTGTATGGTCACAAAATAGAAGAAAAAGTGAAGGCTATGAAAAGTAAAATAAAGGACACAGGGAACCAACAATAATGGGAAGGAAACCAGGACTCAAAACAAGGGTTTGGACCAGAAGGAAGAAATAAACATTCATCCAGAACAGAATGAAGAAACCAAATTTTAAAAAAAAAATGAGGGGAAGCATAGGAACCTCTGGGACAACTTTAAACATTCCAATATCTGAATCATAGGGGTGCCAGAAGAAGAAAAAGAAGAGCAAGAAATTAAAAACTCACTTGAAAAAATAATGAAGAACTTCCCCAGTCTGGCAAAGGAAATAGACTTCCAGGAAGCTCAGAGAGTGCCAAAGAAGTTGGACCCAAGGAAGAACACACCAAGGCACATCCTAATTACATTACCTAAGATTAAAGGTAAAGAGAGAATCTTAAAAGCAGCAAGAGAAAAGGAGACAGTTACCTATGAAGGAGTGCCCATAAGACTGTCAGCTGATCTCTCCAAAGAAACCTTGTAGGCAAGAAGGGGCTGGAAGGAAGTATTCTAAGTAATGAAAGATAAGGACCTACATCCAAGATTACTCTATCCAGCAAAGCTAGCATTTAGAATGGAAAGGCAGATAAAGTACTTCCCAGATAAGGTCAAGTTACAGGAGTCCATCATTACCAAGCCATTATTGTATGAAATCTTAAAGGGATTTATCTAAGAAAAAGAAGAAGATCAAAAATAAGAACAGTAAAATGACAACAAATTCACAACTATCAACAATCGAACCTAAAAAATAAAAAGCAAACTAAGCAAACAATAGAGTAGGAACAGAATCACAGAAATGGAGATCACATGGAGCATTATCCTTGGGGAGGTGGAGTGGGGAGAACTGGGGAAAAGGTACAGGGAATAAGAAGATAAATGGTAGGCACAAAAAGACAAGGGAGATTAAGAATAGTATGGGAAATGAAGAAGCCAAAGAACTTATATATATGACCCATGGACACAAACTAAGGGGGCTAATGTGGGTGGAGTGGGGGTGCAGGGCAGAGGGGAATAAGGGGGGAGGAAATGGGACAACTATAATAGCATAATCAATAAAATATATTTAAAAGAAATGAAGAATTCACTAATTGAAAAAAAGAACAATTTACGTGCAAACAACAGAGAGTGGATGAAGCCGATAATCAAATGAATGATTTGGAACATAAGGAAGCAACAAACAACCAATGAGAACAGCAAGAAGAAAAAAAGAATCAAAAACATATGAGGCTAGTATAAGCAGCCTCTGGGACAACTTCAAGAAATCTAACATTCGCATCATAGGGATGCCAGAAGGAGAAAAGAAAGAGCAGGTAGTTGGAAATCTATTTGGAAAAATAATGAAACAAACAAAAAACCGCCCTATTTGGTGAAGGAAATAGACATGCAAGTCCAGGAATCACTGAGAGCCCCAAATAAGATGGATACAAAAATCCCACTCCAAGACACATTATAATGAAAATGCTAAAGGTTAAAGATAAAGAGAAAATCTTAGAAGCAGCAAGAGAAAAGAAGTTTGTTACCTACAGGGGAGTACCCATTAGACTGTCAGCTGATTTCTCAAAAGAAACTTTGCAGGCTAGAAGAGATTGATAAGAAATATTCAAAGCCATGAAAAGCAAGACCTACAAACTAGAATGTCCTACCCAGCAAAGTTATCATTTAGAATCGAAGGGCAGATTAAGAGTGTTCCAGAAAAGAAAAAACTAAAGAAGTTCATCATCACCAAACTATTATTGCCATATTTTGTCATGTATAATGCACTTTTTTGCCCAAATTTTTGAAGGAAAAATAAGGATGTACATTTTACATTGGTAAACCTCAAATACCTTTCTTCTGTTTTTTATATTTTGTAATTGTTCATTATGTAAAATTGCCTGTACTATAATATATTCAAAAATAGAGGCTAAAATTCTTTTAGAATACAAAAAATAAGTATCAAAATATAAATAAATAAATAAATAAATAAATAAATAAATAAATATTAAATTAAAAATTAATATGAAATATTTTTTCTTGAAAGTTTGGGCCAAAACCATGGGTGTGCAGTGTACATGGGAGCATATTATACACAGCAAAATACAGTATATGAAATGTTAAAGGAACTTATTTAAGAAAAAGATAAAAAATATGAAACATAAAATGAAAATAAATATATACCTAACAACAATTCAATCTAAAAAACAAACTAAGCTTTAAGAACAGAAACAGAGTCATGGATACAGAGAGCACTTTGATTGTTGCCACATGGGAGGGGGAAAGGGTGAAGGGGTGAGGGGATTAAAAAGTACAAATAGGTAGTTACAGAATAACCATGGAGATGTAAAGTACAGTATAGGAAATGGAGTAGCCAAAGAACTTACAGGCATGGCCCATGGATATGAACAATGGTGAGGGAATTGCCTGAGGAAGTAGGGATGCTGGGAAGAGGGGAAGGGGGAAAAATCAGAACAACTGTAATAGCATAATCAATAAAATATAATGTAAAAAACAGAGTGAAGATATAAAAAATTAAGTTTATATAACAAGAATCAAGTATGACTTAAATGAAGAAGTAGCACCTAAAGTTGTGGAGACCCCCTGACTGGAATCAAAAAACCCAGATGCTGGTATTCCTGAATGTTCCATTGACCTTGGACAACCTCTGAGACAGACTTTATGTCTTCAATAGTAACTGAGGTGACAGGATATGGTAAATCTGAAATTCCAGGGGGAAGGACTAATCCTATGAAAAAATTATAAAGAGCTATTTCATGTCTCTTGACATTCCTCCTCACTTTAAAGGTATGAAAGGATTGAGAGTGGATTTCCAGATGGTATTTCTTTGGTGAGCGTTATGCCTAGCTATGGATCTCATTGTGAGTGTAATGGAGTGCTTGCCACTCACTTTTTATATTGAAGACAAGGGCTTCAACAGAACCTTGCAGAGACCCTAATATGACCATCAGCAGTTTGCAACACAGTGGACTGGTATCTGATACATCCTGAGGAATCTCAATTCAAGTAGCTCTGGTAAAAGGCCTGAGGTGGCAGGTAAATGAGAAAATGAAGGCTGTTTGGGGCAGAAATGTTCTCCTATCCATGAAAAACAAAGAATGTGTGCATGTTTCTCACTCATTGGACCAAAAAGGGTTAAAAACTGACCTGAGTCACTTCAGATTCTTCCCAGGTGTGCCATGTGGAATTTAGTTTGGGAGGCTCAGAGGGAAGACAGGGTTCTGGAAATGTGGCTGTTGTCAGTAGGATGGGAAAGCCTTGCTAAGGGAGCCTCTAAAGAATCCATAAAAGTTTCTAGACAACAAAGTCATCTGGAAAAGTACCATGACTCAGAGAATGGGAAGCAATCTTCCATAGTACTAGTGTGCTTTTCGTATGTACCTGCATTTTCTCCGTAACTGCACAGTGTTTTTGCAAGAGCCAGAAAACAGTTTGCAAGCTAAGGGAGAAAAAGCAGAAAATCACAGGAAATACTGACCATACACACTTACCAGTTGTCCATAGTATATCTGAAATTCCCCTGAACCAAGGGAATGGAAAAGATTTAATTCTCAATCAGTTTGGAACAGGATGGTCTATTATCAAATTGAGACTGTTTTTGTGAGTTGGAGGGAGTAGAGAATATACCATTACCAAAAATGATGAAAAGTCATGGGGCCCCCAGGATTTTCATCCAGCAGCAGAAGAAAAATTTGCTTTATTGTGCATATTTTGAATGGAGAGTAGGAAAGAAAAATAAATGAATTTTATTCATTTACACTCGCCAAATCATGCCAATTCAGCATACAAGTCATGCTACTTAATTTGTCTGTCTCTCCATTTCCTCATGTGTGAGATAGGTGTGGAGAAGCTGTTTTCAGGAATTATTATTTGACATCACAGAAGTCTGTCTTTTCTGGGAGATGGGAAGGGAGGAAGAGTGTAAAATCATATTTTATGAAAATAGCTCAGTCTTAATAGCAAAACCTGATCAAGATAGCCCATGCACACAACAAAACACTATAAATAAAACTCTTTTAATGACAGAGAGGTAAATATCCCAAGTAAAATAATGGTCAATTGAATTCAGAAGTGTATTAAAGAAAAGTAAGCCATGACAAAGTAAATTTTTATCCTGTAAATGCAAAGAGAGATCAATAAAAATAGATCTGCTAATATAATTTCTCATATTATCATCTTAGGGACTATAAAAAGCATTTTATAAATGTCAATAAGGATATCTGATTTTAAAAGAAGTAAATATTCTGAAATGGAAGTGAAAGGATTTCTCTTTAAAATAATGAGTATCTAATACTACAGAGAATACAATGCTTATTGTTAAGATTCAGAGGACAATTATGTGTCAGGAAAAGATATGACTTTCTGTTATCCATTCAAAGTTCTACATTGCTCTGGGAGTTTTAGGTAATGCAACAAGAAAATAAATATAATTAGATATAACAAGCAGAAAAGGTAGTTTTTCAGCAATTCTTTTTTCTTTGATCTCACAATTTTAAAATAGCCTTTTTATCCCAGTATTATTAAAGTA
Organism: Anoura caudifer; assembly: GCA_004027475.1. NCBI lineage: Eukaryota > Metazoa > Chordata > Mammalia > Chiroptera > Phyllostomidae > Anoura > Anoura caudifer. The sequence continues at coordinate 545,978 of PVKU01000013.1, read as the reverse complement.
GTCATTTATATGTCTCCTAATATGTTAATGTATTTAAAATTTAATAAGTAGCCATCTAAATTTTATCCAATATCCATACAGTGAGCCAGAATATTAATTGAACTTCCATTTCCCCCTTAATCCAAATGCCTCCTTATCATATACAAAATGTTGCATACTTATTCTTGAATCAGTTTCTGTATTCTCTTCCAGATAACTTTTCTGAGTTAATATCACCCTGTGTTAGTTATTCTAGCTTTGAAATGTATTTTGAAATTTGATGAGAAAATCTACACATGCCTGTGGGCACTTTCTATTTGATCCAGGAAGTATTTTGAAGTTTTGCATTTTACAATCGTCATGGGGGATTATTTTTTCTATCTATTGTTAAATACAGCTCAGATAATGTAGACAGTCCTGTTTTTGTTTAGGAGGCTTACTGAAGATGTGTAAGTGTCCCATAAACACTTGAAAGGAGAGCACTGGCTCTTTTGTTAATGTCCCTCTCTGGCTCATAGTTTTATGTCTCATCATGCAACCTGTAAAACCTCTTCAAGCTTGCTGATCTAAACAACATCTCTTAAGCTTTTGAGGGAACCAGAAATTTTTAGAGATTCTGTAAAATCTCTGCATGACTTAACATTCCACATGATCAAATTTCAAATGTGATTTAAATTGCTGTGATTTAAAGTGAAACAAAACAAATAAGTACAGTCCTGCTGACTTCTCCCTGTTTTAGCTGTCTATTCAGAAGCTTCTCTCCAATATATACACTAGTCCCTAAATTTACTAACAAATCTTTTTGTTTCTGCTAATTTGATACCTCTTCTAAGTTGCTCTACATAATACATTCTCTTCTAATACAGTTTTCTCTTATATGTGCAAACAAGTCAACAGCCAAAAAAGAATAATGGATTTTTACATAGCACACAAAGATAAAATAAACCTTGTTTTAATATCTCCCCACTTAATCCTCCTATGCCTGTTTCATCGCTATGTTATTAAGTGCATACACAGAGTTTTGGTAATTATCTTTTTTTATGAAATGCCTTTTGACAAAGATTAATCTTTTTCAATTAATTGTGCTTAACTTTAAAATGTGTATTTGTTGTACTATTTTATTTTATATTTAATTTAGTTGACATACCTCTATCATCTTATTTTTATTTATTATCATTTTTTTCTTTTTCTTTTTTGGCTTTAAATAATTCTTATTTTTCAATTACAGTTAACACAATATTATGTTAGTTTCAGGTGTATAACCCAGTGGTTAGACATTATGTAACTTACTAAATGATTACCCTGATAAATGTAGTACTCATCTGACAACATACATAGTTATTACAATATTATTGATTATATTCCCTATGCTGTAATTTACATCTTCATGACTTCTGTAGCTACTAATTTGTACTTTTTAATCCCTTTACCTTTTTCACTCATCTCTCCAATGCCCTCTCCTGTCTGGCAACCATCAAAATGTTCTCTGAATCTATGAGTGTGTTTCTGTTCTGCTTGTTTGTTGATTTTGTTTTTTAAAGTCAGAAATCATATGGCGTTTTTCTTTCTCTGATTTATTTCACTCAGTATAATATCCTTTAGATCATCCATGTTGTTGCAGATAATGAGATTTCATCATTTAAAATAATTGTGGATAAGTATGCATTTATTACTATTTTATTATTTTTATTTTTAAAAATATTTTATTTATTTATTTTTAGAGAGTAGGGAAGGAGAAAGAGAGAGAGAGAGAAATATCGATGTGTGGTTGCCTCTCACGTGCTCCCTACTGGGGACCTGGCCCACAATCCAGGCATGTGCCTTGCCTAGGAATCGAACTGACAACCCTTTGGTTTGCAGCCCATGCTCAACACTGAGCTACACCAGCCAGGGCAATTTTTTTTTTCTTCTTTTTAAAGAAGATCCTTTAACATTTCTTGTAATACTGGTTTGTAAGTCATGAACTCCCTATGGTTTTTCTTGCCTAGGAAGTTCTTTATCTGTCATTCAATTTTAAATGATAGCTTTCCTGAATAATCTTGGCTGTAGGTACTTGCTTTTAATCACCTTGAATATTTCTTGCCAATCTCTGACCTGAAAAGTTTTAGTTGAGGAATCAGCTTACAGTGTTATGGGAGCTCCCTGCTAGATAACTAACTGCTTTTCTCGTGTTCCTTTACAATACTCTCTGTCTTAACCTTTGGCATTTTAATTATGATGCGTCTTGGTGTGGGCCACTTTTGGTTCACCTTGTTTTAGACTCTCTGTGCTTCCTGAACTTGTATGTCTATTTCCTTCACCAAATTCAGAAAGTTTTCTGTTATTATTGTTTGAAATAGGTTTTCAATTCCTTGCTTTCTTTCTTTTCCTTCTGGTACCCCAATGATGCAAAGGTTGGTGTGCTTGAAGTTGTCCCAGAAGCTCCTTATACTATCTTCATTTGGTAGGATTCATTTTTCTTTTTGCTGTTCCAATTGGGTGTTTTGTGCTTCCTTATCTTCCAAATCTCTGGTTTGATCCTTTGCTTCATCTACTCCACTGTTGATTCCCTGTAATATATTCTTCATTTTAATTAATGTATTCTTAATTTCTGACTAGTTCATTTTTATGTTCTCCATCTCCATTTTTATGTTTCCTATCTCTTTGTTTACATTCTCACTAAGTTTATCTCCTCTTCCCTAAGTTCATTGAGTGTCCTTATAACCAGTATTTTGAGCTCTGCATTTGTAGATTTCTAGTCTCCATTTTGTTTATTTCTTTTTCTACAGTTTTGTTCTGTTCTTTCATTTTGGATATGTTTCTTTTTCTTTTCATTTTGGCAGCCTACATGTGTTTGTTTCTATGTATTATGTATAGCTGCTGTGTCTCCTGGGCTTGGTAGAGTGGCCTTATGTAGTAGGTGTTCTATAGGGTCCAGTGGCACAGCTTCCTTATACACTTGATTAGGCCACTCCAGGTGCACACCTCATGTGGACTCTATACACCCTGCTATTGTAGTTAAGCCTTGATTGCTGTCATCACCTCAATGGGAGGGATTGCCTCCAGGTCATTGGCTGAGAGTACTGACTGTGACCATCCTCGAGGATCAGCTGTGCAGGAATAAAAATTCCTCCTGATTTTGATCCACCACACATGTATGTGGGACCAGCTCCTTCAGCATCTCTACCCTTCCTACTAGTCTGGATGTGGTTTCTCATTTATAGCCTTAGTTATAGGATTTCTGTTCAGTTAGATCTCAGGCAGTTCTGAATGACATTGTTTTGTAGCTTAGTTGTAATTTTAATGTAGTTGTGGGAGGATTCAAGTACCACATTTACCAGCACCATCATCTTGATTGGAACCCCTCTGCTCTTTATTTTTTAATCTACAATGTATCATTTGGTTTTGGGTGTTTCCTTTGAGCATCAGTGTTTGCTTCTAACTAGGATGTTTATCTAACTCATTAACAATGTCATAACCTGTATTCCTAACCTTCTCACTTGCCAATTCATTTTCTTAGAAAATGTTTTTCAATATTTTCCTTTCTTACTGTCTATTGGTAAATGGTTCATGTTTTATTTGTTTTTGTCTTTGGATACTCAGAAGACATATGGGATTAATTTTGAGAGTAACTTTGTAATTTTAACATGCTTATGATTCTATAAATATGTATGCATGTGTGTATAAATAGATAATATATAAATTATATTTATTTACTATCAAAACCAGAATTTTTTACTTTCACCCTTTGTAAAAGGAAAAACAAACATTATTTTAATTCTCTTTATTTTTTCTCTAAATAAAAAAGTTTCTATTCTGTTGATATTACCTAACATTTGCAACTCATATAATTAATAATTAATTAATTTGTAGCACCATTTATCCTTCCATACCCTCTTCCACTTCCACCAATCTCCCATACTCCCTGCAATCACCACACTGTTGTTCATGTTCATGAGTTCTTTCTTTTTTTATTTCGTTTTTGCCCAATACCCTGACTTCCCACCATCCCAAGCTGTCAGTATCTATCAATGAGCCTGTCTTTATTTTGCTCATTAGTTCAGTTTGTTCATTCGGTTCCACATATGAGTGAAATCATATGGCACTTGTCTGTCTATGACTGCCTTATTTTACTTATCATAATGTTCCCCAGGTCCTCCCAGGCTGTCACAAAAGGTAAAATGTTCTGTTTTATGGCTGAGTAGTATTCCATTGTGTAAAGATATTATAACTATTTTATCCACTCATTTACTGATGGACCTTCAGGCTGCTTCCAAATCTTGCCTATTATAAATAACACTGCAATGAACATAGGAGTATATATATATATATATATATATATACATTCAAATTAATGTTTTGGGTTTCCTTGGATAAATTCCCAGAAATGGAATCACTGGATCATAAGTCAGTTTCATTTTTAATATTTTGAGGTAACTCCATACTGCTTTTCACAGTGGCTGCACCAATGGGCATTCCCACCAACAGTGTATGAGGGTCACCCTTTCTCCACAGGCTCACCAGCATTTGTTGTTTCTTGATTTATTGATGACAGCCATTCTGAACAGTGTGAGGTAATATCTCATTGTGGTTTTAATTTGCATTTCTCTGATGATTAGTGATGTTGAGCTACTCTTCATATCTATAGTCCTATATATCCTCTATGGAGAAGTATCTATTCATGTCCTTTATCCATTTTTAAATTGGATTATTTGTTTTTTGGTGTTGAGTTTTAAAAGTTCTTTATAAATTTTGGATGTTAACCCCTAGTCAGATGTATTGGTGAATATGTTCCCCCACTCAATGGGTTGTCTTCTCATTTTGTTGATGGTTTCCTTTGCTCCTTTGCTGTGCAAACATTTTTTAGTTTGATGTAGTCCCATTTGTTTATTTTTTTCTTTTGTTTCCCTTGCCCAAGGAGATCTATCAGAAAAAATATTGCTATAAGAAATGTCTCAGATTTTACTGCCCATGTTTCTTCTAGGATTTTTATGGGTTTAAGTCTATCATTTAATCTTTAATCCATTTTAAGTTTACTCTAGTGTATGGAGTACGGTGGTATAGTTTTATTTTTTTTCACTTATGTGTCAAATTTTCTCGGCCCTTATTTATTTAATGAACTATCTTTAGCACACTGTATATTTTTACCTTCTTTTTAAATATTAATTGCCTACAAATATGTGGGTTTATTTCTGGGTTCTCTGTTCTGTTCCATTAGTCACTATGTCTGTTTTTATGCCAGTTCCATGCTGTTTTGATTAATATAGACTTGTAGTATAGTTTGATATTAGATAGCATGATAATTCCAAATTTATTCTTCCTTCTCAAGATTACTATTGCTATTAGGGTTTTTTGTGGTTCCATATAAATTTTGGAATATTTTTTCTGCTTCTGTGAAATGTGTCATTGGTATCTTGATAGGAGCTACACTGCATCTGTAGATTGATTTGGGTAGTATGGACATTTTAATGATGTTAATTCTTCCTATTTGTGAACATGGTATATGCTTCCACTTATTTATATCTTCTTTATAGTTCCTTCAGTGTCTTACAATTTTCTGAATACAGGTCTTTTAATTTCTAGTTAATTAGTCCTAGGTATTTTTGAAGCAATTATGAATAGGATTGTTTTCTTAGTTTTCCTTTCTTTTAGTTAAGTATTAACATATAAAAGTGTAATTGACTTCTGGACATTTATTTTGTATACTGCTCAGTTTACTGAGTTCATTGATCAGTTCCAGTAGTTTTTGGTGGAAACTTCAGGCTCTCTTTGTATAATATCATGACATCTGCAAATAATGACAATTTTACTTCTTTTCCCATTAGGATATTTTTTTTTCTTCTTGTCTGATTGCTGTGGGTAGGACATCCAGTACTCTGTTGAATAAGAGGTGAAACTGGACATCCCTGTCTTCTTTCCAATTTTAAGGCAAACACTTGTGGTTTTTGCCCATTGAGTATGATATTGGCTGTGAATTTGACATCTATGGCCTTTATTACACTGAAGTATCTTTATTCCAGTCCCACTTTGCTGAGTTTTTATCACAAATGGCTTCTGGATTTTATCAAATTTTTTCTACATCTATTGATATGACTATGTGGTTTTATTCTTCATTTTATTTATGTGGTGTATCATATTTATTGATTTGCAAATATTGTACCAACTTTGCAACACCAGAGTAAATCTGACTTGATCATGCTGTATGATATTTTTAAAGTATTGCTGGATTCAGTTTGCTAATATTTTGTTGATGATATTGGCATCTATGTTCATCAGATATATTGGCCTATAATTTTCTTTATTTGTAGTGTCTTTATCTAGTTTTGGAATTAGGATAACACTGACCTCATAAAATGTACTTTGGAATGTTCCCTCCTCTTGATTTCTGTATTCTCAAGTAGTTTGCAAAAGCTGGGTGTTAGTTCTTCTCAGAATGTTGGTTAACTCACCTGTGAAGCCATCCAGTCCAGGGCTTTTGTTTGTGGGGAGATTCTTCATTACTGCTTCAATTTCACTAGATGTAATCCATCTATTCAGTTTTTCTATTTCTCCCTGATTCAATTTTGGAAGATCGTATGCTTCCAGGAATTTATCCATTTCATCCAGATTGTTCAATTTGTTGACATATAGTTGCTCATAATATTTTCTTACAATCCTTTGAATTTCTGTGGTATCAATTATTACTTCTCTTTTATTTCTGATTTCATTTATTTGGTTTTCTCTCTTTTTATGATGAATCTGGTTACAGGTTTATTAATCTTATTTGTCTTTTCAAAGAATCAGCTCTTGGATTCATTGATCTTTTGTATTATTTCTTTAGATTATATTTCATTTATTTCTGCTCTGATGTTTATTATTTCCTTCCTTCCACTCACTTTGGCCTTTGTTGTTCTTCAAGTTCCTGTAAGAACAATAAAAAATTAGATTGTTTTTTGAGGTTTTTCTTGTGTCTTCAGATGGGTCTGTAATGCTATGTATTTCCCTCTTAGGAATGCTTTTCCTGTGTCCACAGATTTTGGATTGTCATGTTCTCATTTTAGTTTGTTTCAAGGTATTTTGATTTCTTCCTTGATCTCATTGTTAACCTATTAATTGTTTAATAACATTATTTAGCTTCCATGTCTTTTTGTGTTTTTTGGTTTTCTTTTCATGATTGATTTCTAGTTTCATAACATTATGGTCAGAAGGATGATTGATATAATTCAATCTTCTTAAATTTATTGAGACTTGTTTTGTGTCCTAACATGTGGGCTGTTCTAGAAAACATACCATGTGTACTTGAAAAGAATGTGTATTCTGTTGCTATGGGGTAAAATGCTCTGAAGAATCAATTGATCTCTTGTGATCAATTGATACCATATGATCTCTTGTGTCATTTAAGGCCATCATCTTTTTATTGATTTTTCTGCCTGGAAGATCTATCCATTGATGTTAATTGGGTGTTAAAACACCCTACTATGACTGTATTACTGTCAATATCTTCATGTCCATCAAGATTTGCTATATATATTTATATACTCTTATGTTGTGTGCATAAATCTTTACTAGGGTTATATCCTCTTGTTGGATTGCTCTCTTTATCATTATGTAGTGTTCTTCCTTGTCTCTTACTATACTCTTGGTTTTAAAGTCTATTTTATTGGATATAAGTATTGTTGCCCCATATTTTTCCCTTTCCATTTGCATGAAATGTTTTTTCCATCCCTTTTCTTTTAGTCTGTGTGTATCCTTTGTTCTGAGGTAGGTCTGTTAAAGACAAAATATATATGGGCCTCACTTTCTTATCCAATCAGCTACCTTATACCTTTTTATTGGAGCATTTAAGCCATTTATATTTACAGTGATTGTTAATAAGTACATATTTATTGCCATTTATTTTTTAAATATGTTCCTCTGGTTTTCTCCCTTCTTCTCCCTCTCTTCCTCCCACACTCCCCATTCCCCTCCTTCTTCCCCTCCCTTTTTCCTCCTCCTCCTCCTCTTCTTCTTCTTCTTCTTCTTCTTCTTCTTCTTCTTCTTCTTCTTCTTCTTCCCTCCTCCTCCTCCTCATCCTCCTCCTCCTCCTCCTCCTCCTTTCTTCTTCTTGGAAGCCCTTAACCATTTCTTATAAAAGTGTTTTGATGGTAACAAACTACTTTAGGTTTTTCTTCTCTGGGAAGTCCTTCATTTCTACTTTAATTTTAAATGATAACCACACTGGCTGATGTGGTTCAGTGGATTGAGTGCCAGCCTTCAAACCAAAGGGTCATCAGTTCAATTCCCAGTCAGGGCACATGGCTGGGTTGTGGGCCAGGTCCCCTGTAGGGGGCTCATGAGAGGCAACCACACATTGATAGTTCCCTCCCTTCCTTCCCCTCTCTCTAAAAATAAATATTAAAATCTTTAAAAAAATAAATGATAACCTCTCTGGGTAAAAAGCTTTTCATCACTTTGAATATTTCAGCCAATCCCTTCTGGTCTAAAATGTTTCTCTTAAGAAATTCAATGAGAGTTTTATGGGAATTCCCTTTTAAGTAACTGCCTTTCTCTTATGGCTTCTAAGATTCATCTTTGTTTTTTTATCTTTGCCATTTTTTTACTTTTAATATGACAGCTATTAATTTGCATTTCTCTAATGATTAGTGACCTTGAGAAACTTTCCATATGTCTATTAACCTTTTACACCCTCTTTGGAGAAGTGTCTATTCAGGACTTTTTCAATTCTTTTATTTATTTATTTTAATTATTTTATTGTTGTTCAATTATAGTTGTCCGCATTGAGCCCCCACCCCAGCCAAACCCACCTCCCTCCCTTGCTTCCACCCCTGCCTTGGTTTTGTCCATATGTCCTTTATAGTAGTTCCTGAAAACCCTTCCCTCCTTTCTCCTTTCATCCCCTCTCACCTCCTCTCTGGTTATAGTCAGATTGTTCTTAATTTCAAAGTCTCTGGCTATATTTTGCTTGCTTTTTCTTTTGTTGATTAGGTTCCTATTAAAGGTGAGATCATATGGTATTTGCCCCTTACTGCCTGGCTTATTTCACTTAGCATAATGCTCTCCAGTTCCATCCATGCTGTGACAAAGGGTAGGAGCTCCTTCCTTTTCTCTGCTGTGTAGTATTTCACTGTGTAAATGTACCATAGTTTCTTGATCCACTCATTTACTGATGGGCACCTCAGTTGCTTCCAGCACTGGGCTATTGTAAATTGTGCTGCTATGAACATTGGGGTGCATAGGTTCTTTTGGATTGATGTTTCAGGGTTCTTAGGAAATAATCCCAGCAGTGGAATTGCTGGGTCAAAAGGCAGTTGCATTTTTAGTTTTCTGAGGAAATTCCACAGTGTTTTCCACAGTGGATGCACCAGTCTGCATTTGTACCAGAAGTGCAATAGGGTTGCCTTTTCTCCACAACCTCTCCAACACTTGTTTGTTGATTTGTTTATGATGGCCATTCTCATTGGTGTGAAGTGGTATCTCATTGTTGTTTTAATTTGCATCTCTCTGATGGCTAGTGATGCTGAGTATCTTTTCATATGTCTCTGGACCCTTTGTATGTCCTCCTTGGAGGAGTGTCTGTTCAAGTCTTTTGCTCATTTTTTAATTGAGTTGTTTGTTTTCCTGGAGTGGAATCATGTGAGTTCTTTACATATTTTGGAGATCATACCCTTGTCTGAGGTATAATTGGCAAATATGTTTTCCCATATAGTTGGTTGTCTTTTCATTTTAATGCTGCTTTCTTTAGCCATGAAGAAGCTTTTTAATTTGATGAGGTCCCATTTGTTTATTCTTTCCTTTATGTCCCTTGCTTTAGGGGACATATCAGTGAAGATGTTGCTGCATGGAATGTCTGAGATTTTTCTGCCGATGTTTTCCTCTGTGACTTTTATTGTGTCACAACTTATATTTAAGTCTTTTACCCACCTTGAACTTATTTTTGTGTATGGTGTAAGTTAGTGATCAAGTTTCATTTTTTTGCATGTAGCTGTCCAGATCTTCCAACACCATTGTTGAAGACACTATTTTTACTCCATTTTATGCTTCTTCCCTCTTTGTCAAATATTAATTGATCATAGAGACTTGGGTTTATTTCTGGGCTCTCTGTTCTGTTCCATTGGTCTATGCGTCTATTCTTATGCCAGTACCAGGCTGTTTTGATTACAGTAGCCTTGTAATACAGTTTGATATCACGTATTGTAATCCCTCCTACTTTTTTATTCTTTCTCAAAATTGCTGCAGCTATTCAAAGTCATTTATGGTTCCATATAAATTTCTGAAATGTTTGTTCTATATCTGTGAAATATGTCATTGATACTTTAATAGGGATTACATTGAATCTATAAATCGCTTTGGCTAGTATGTCCATTTTGATGATGTTCATTCTTCCAATCCATGAACATGGTACATACTTCCATTTGTGTCTCCCTTAATTTCTTTCTTCACTGTTATGTAGTTTTCTGAGTACAGGTCATTTACATCCTTGGTTAGATTTATTCCTAGGTACTTTATTTTTCTTTTTGCAATATCAAATGGGATTGTCTCCCCAATTTCTGTTTATGATATTTCATTGTTGGTGTCCAAAAATGCCTTTGATTTCTGAATATTGACTTTGTATCCTGCTGTTTTACCAAATTCTCTTATGTTGTATAGTGTTATGGTGGAGTCTATAGGATTTTCTATGTACACTATCATGTCATCTGCAAACAATGACAGTTTTGCTTCCTCCTTTCCAATTTGGATGCCTTTTATTTCTTTTTCTTGTCTGATTGCTGTGGCTAGGACTTCCAATACTATGTTGAATAGGAGTGGTGAAAGCAGACATTCTTATCTTTTTCCTGATCTTAGTGGGAAAGCTCTAAGTTTTTGACCATTGAGTATGATGTTGGCTGTAGGTCTCTCATATATGGCTTTTATTACATTGAAGTATGTTCCCTCTATTCCCACAGTATGATGAATGTTTTTATCATAAATGGGTGCTGTATCTTACCAAATGCTTTTTCTGCATCTATTGATATGATTATGTGATTTTTGTTTTTCATTTTGATTATGTGATGTATTACATTTATTGATTTGTCATCAATAAATGGCAAAGTATAATATTATACCATCCTTATATCCCTGGGATGAATCCCACTTGATCATAGTGTATAATCTTTTTAACATACTGCTGGATGTGGTTTGCCAATATTTTGTTGGGGATTTTAGCATCTATGTTCACCAGCAATATTGGCCTGAAGTTTTCTTTCTTTGTCATGTCTTTACCTTTGCCATTTTAATTATGATGTGTCTTGGTTTGGGCATCTTTTGTTTTGGTTCATTTGTTTAGGACTCTCTGTATTTTGTGGACTTGTGTGTCCTTTTCCCTCACGAGGTTAGGGAAGTTTCCTGTCATTATTTCTTTGAATAGGTTCTCAACCAGTTGCTCTGTCTTCCGCTTATGGCAACCCTGTAATACAGAAGTTGTTATACTTCATGTTGTTCCAAAGGTCCCTTAAAGTATCCTCATTTTTAAAAATTCTTTTTGCTGCTCTGATTGGGTGTTTTCTTCTACCCTGTCTTCCAAATCATGTATTTGATGCTCTGCTTTGTCTAACCTACAGTTTCTTCCATCCAGTCTATTCTTTATTTCAGAAATTATATTGATCATTTCTGGCTTGTCCTTTTTTATGGTTTCTATGTACTTTTTTATTCTGCTGATCAAATTATGATCATTACTTCAAACTTCATATCTGATAAATTGCTTGCCTCCATTTTATTTAACCCTTCTTCTGGAGAATTAATCTTTCCTTTGAGGACTTTTTTTTTGATCTCCCTATTTTGGATGCCTGTTTGTGGGTTTTTTTGTATGTATTAGGTAGATTTGCTATGATTTCCAGTCTTGTTAGGGTGGCCTTATGTAGTAGGTTTTCTGTGTGCCTCAGTTTTTTTCTTTTTTGTTCAAGAAATGTATGTATTTGTCATGATTGTTTAAATGTAATTCTGAAATTTATAGTCAAATTATAGCATAATTTTTCAGCCTCTAGATCTTCTATTTGATTTAATCATTGGTCAATTGATTTATATCTGAGTCACTTTTTAATGAAAGGAACATAGGAGATATTCTCCTGACTACTCTAAGTGAAATACATGAGGACTATAATTGTATATATAATTTGGGAATAGCACATGGGAGGTGGAAATTCTGAATGCTGGAAGAACTGAGATTCTTTTGTTATGGTCTATATACATGAGTTTTGGAGACAGTATTTTTCCCTTTTAAGAATCAATTGATATTGTTTCCTAGATGTCTCATTATACTATTTGAGAGATATCTGAGGTTAGAATTTTTTGTACCTTTTAATGTAATTTTCATCTATCACTAAATGCTTATAAAATATTTTCTTATAAAACAAACTCACCAGAAATTTTCTAAGTAAACTGTCTCTTGATGACACTTTCCCTGAAGAGTTCTGTTAATTTCCATTATAAAGCCTTTCTTCACCTAAGGAAAGTCTCCTTCTCTGACATTTTTTTATATGGAATTGTTTTATTTGTTTTTATTTCATCAATAGAGACAGAAATTATCTGTATACTTTCCTATATTTTTAGTAGCTATCATCCTCTTTTGCAATATTTTAATTATTTAAAAAAAGATTCCATGCTTTCTCAGAAACATTTTTTTATGTTTGTCTACAACATAACCTTTCTACTTCTAGAATTAAGATTTTGTTCTTTATTGCTTCTAAAGAAGTTTTTAATTGTGCTAAAGCATTTGAAGTTTCTTTATAACCCTTTTATGTTTCTAGGTTGATTTTCATCTTCACTTATATTGAAGAGAGCTACATTTTATCTTATTTTTTCCATTGTTAATATTTTTCATTTCCTTAACAAAAATGTATTATGGTAAAAATAAATGTTATCAAATTGGTTTCCTATTGTAAAGTTTTTTCTATATCTTGATGATAAATTACTGTTCTTTTCATATTATATTATATTTTCAAATTCTCACATTGAATATATTTCATTGCACACATTTTTCAGAGGATATAATTTTCACTACTTTTCTCACATTTACCTCTTTTTCAATAGATTCCATTGGGATATACATTTATACCCAGGAACAATTGCTATTTGGAACATCTTATACCCTTATAATTAAAGAAGAATAGCCATGATAATGATGATAGGAAAACAAATGTCTTTAGTCATTTGAGAAAATGGCTACAACATAGCATCTTCAGTCCCCTGGGCAGCAAAGATCCAACGTAAGAGTGAATGTTAATGATTGGTAGAAAGTTGCATACAGTCTAATTTTGTAAGCAGAAATTTCTTATAAGATTATACAGACAATGAACAAAAATCTGTAGTTTCTAATGTTGCAGAAACAACCTCATCCTATATTTTTTAACAACAATAAGTAATGTTTATTTCCCTTTTGGAATAATTCTATTTTTCAGTGTTTCCTCAACAATCTTTTTCTATCTCAAGATTTTAGCAATACATATGTATGTAAAGAGAAAATATTGTATTGTTACAATTAGATATACAAGGTCTGTCCAGAAAAAGTCCAACCATTGTTAATAAAACAAGAATGAATTGGGTGACATCAATGTAACCTGGCAGCCAAGGAGAGTGGACTGGAATGTGCATGTGTGAACAATGACAATTTCACTTTACTAGTCAGTGGGGGCAGTAGACACCCATTGAATGAACATGTGTACTGTGTGGATGCCATATTCAAAATGACTGAGTGAGTAGAACAATGAATCTGCATCAAATTTTGCCATTAATCTTAAACATTCCTCCATGGAACTATTCAGATGATTCAGAAGGCCACAGCATGGATAACTGTTGATTGGCAACTTCATCAGGATAACACACTCGCTCATGCATCACATCTTGGGCAGAGATTTTTGGTAAAAGATCAAATCACCCAGGTGGCCCAGCTCCTCTATAACCCATGTTTGTCACCCTGCCAGATGTGGCTTTTCCCAAAATTAAAATCACCTTTGAAAGGGAAGAGATTTCAGACCACTGATGAGATTCAGGAAAATATGATGGGGCAGCTGATGGTGACTGGGAGAACGGTGTGAGGCCCCAAGGTGCCCACTTTGAAGGAGACTGAGGCATCATTGTCCTATGTACAATGTTCTCATATGCTGCATTTCTTCAATAAATGTCTCTATTTTTTCACATTACATGGCTGGATTCATATTAGTACACTAACTCTATGCTGAAATAGATATTAAAAAACAAAACTAAGAAAATAATAGACATTTTTCCCTGAATCTCAAAGGAATTCTTAAAAGCCAAAGGCAATCCATTTTTAATAACCAATCTGCTAATTGTAACTCCTATAAAAACTATAAGTCAAAGAAAGGAGCCTCCAATTTTTGCTTTTATATATTTTTGCACCTTTCATATTTTTCTTAACAAAATTAGTAATTAAAAGCTAATATACAATTTAAACTACTTTGAGTAACTGCTACACATAAGACACTATATTGTATTCACCAAACTGTCAGACATGGCCTTATACTTAGACAAGGGAGCCAGGGCACCTTTTGGAAAGGAAGTACATATATTGCTTCTGCTAATTTTTGTGTCACTTCTACCTGAAATAAATGATTCTGAATTGTAGAGTTTCAAAGTCCACAACCTCGAGAATCATAGTCTATTCTTACAAGGATTCCTGTTTGACAAGCTATAACTGAATTAAACTTATAGAATCTTTATTTCCAAGTATAAGATTAATTTTAGACTTTTCAAAATAAAAAAGTTTCTGAATTAGAATTTTAACCAAAAAAAAATCCATGATCTATATGGACCTATTACAATGATCATTCATCAAAATGTGTCAGGTTCTTTTGTTCATTTTTCTAAAATTCCTTTCCCTCTGCCTATGCTGCTGGAACAGCAACTCTGCTTTAAGGAAGATAAGCCAATCCAATGTCACTAGAGTTTGCCTTTGAAAAGACCTGTCAGTTTGTGTCAATTGTAAGAATTTGTGTCAATTTCTAAAGTCATTTCATATTTGCTTTGCATTACATCATTTTACTCATGTCTCAAGCAACTGAAGATGTACCTGAAAATTTATTAGACAAGACAGCTAGCTACCTTCCCAAGTGCAGATAAGCATGAAAGGCAAAGGTGAAAAACAATGTTTTAGGAGCAACTAAAATCTCTAACTAAAATAAAACAAAACATTTATTTAAATTTGGTGTCATTACCATTGACTTTAAAAATAATAATTTGAGCTATAATTGACTTATAGTTGATTCTCTATTTTCCTAGCTATTTTTGTGAATCTAATTTAAACTTTATATATATCTTTAAAATACCTACATTTTAAGTAGTTGGATTTTATGTTCAATGATAAAAGGCTGTCTTGCACACAAAAAGACTCCATTAATTGTTTTTCTAACAGTAAATTTGCATCTCATTACCTACGCTCTTTTTTTTTCCTCTGATAGAAGTGTGGTTAGGAAATATATCTAGTCCATGTAAAATACCATCTTATCATCTGAACAGACATCATACCTGACCCCATAATTTAACTTTCCAAAATGATTAGCTTTCCAATGTTTAGCTTATTTTCCAAGGCTAGTTCTTTTCTGAAAATAAGCGTGTAAAGGTGAAGGAATCATAAGTATCTACCAGTCTTGAATTCTTCTGTCCCTCAAATGTAAGATTTTCTTGGCATCTGCATTTGTTTTGCTTTTAACAGGATCACTGAAAATTTGGCATACCATACTGAGTTAGGAATATAAAGATTAATGTTTAATATATGGACAATCTATGAAGGAATAGGTCTTTTATGACATTTCTTTTCATGAGTGAGAAGGGACCTAATAAATTACTTTATTAAATCTATCACTAGTGAAGATAAATGTCATCAAGGACTTAAGCTCTCATGTATTACATATAATGTACAGTTCTTCATCTGTCTTCCTATATTTCTATATTTTATCAAACTTATCCAATGGGGTTTTACTTCATCAATAAATACATTTTCTTTAAGACAAAATATAGAATATATTGAGAAGAAAATGTCCGATTTCATCTGAAATATTTTTAAAAAATCACTGGATATGCTTAGCAACATATTAAACCCTTTAGAAAAAAACAGTGAACTTTAAGGCATAACAATAAAATAAATTCAAATCAAAATACAGAGAGAAAATAAGACTGAAAATATTTTGGATACTAAGTCACTTGAGGAATGATATTAAGTGTTCTAATATATATGTAGTTGGGATTAAAGATAAGAATAACAAGAAAAGGCAGAAAAAATTTTTGCAAAGAAATAATAATCAAAATATTTCAAATTTGATGAATTATTACCACAGATAGTCAAAGAAAGACACACCATGAGATATTGTTTAAAAGCCATGATAAAAAGATAACTTTTCAAACAGCAAGAAAAATATTGTCATTCTACATATAGAGAAAACCAGCATAAGAATGACTACAGATTTCTTATAGGAAAAATACAAGAAAAAGTTATTAAATGACATTTAAGGCTCTAAAAGAAAAAATCAACAAATGATTCTATATTGAGTAACTGTTTCAAAATTGAAGGTTAGATAAACAATTTTTCAGACAATGGAAGTTGAGACCAGAAAACTAACATAAAGGAAATATTACAAATGTTTAAAAGAAATGTAAGAAGAATTCAAGCTAAAAAAGAATAATACCAAACGTATTATAAAAAGAGTACCTCAAATAATAAATATATAAATAACAATAAAAATATTTTCTTGCTTTTAAATGTTCTTTAAAAGACAACTGACTATTTAAAATGAAATTTATAATAATAAACTGTGAGGACTACATGTTGAAGGAAACTATATGACAAAAATAGCACTAATGGTAAATTAGGATAATATCACTGTATTGTCATACATTTCTTATGTGCTATGAGAAGTGGTATGATATTCAAAGATAAAGCAAGGGCTGGTAAAATTATGACCCACAGTCAAAATCTGGCCTGTATCCTGTTTGTGTAAGGCCCACAGTCTAAAAACTTTTTTACATTTTAAATATATATATAGACAGAGAACTTAAGAGGCTCATGAAACCTAAAATATTTATGATTTGGTGCTTTACTGTAAAAGTTTGCCAATTTCTGACCTGAGTTGTAATACATTAAACTGCATTTTAAAAACTCTAGAGAAGCTCCTAAAAATATAAAAGTATAAACAATGAGCCAAAATAACTGAGATAAAATGAAATATGAAATTTATTTTTAAAAGAAATAAATAAAGAGCAAAAGGAACAAAAATGGATGAAAATATGTACAAGAAGATTGATATGAACTCACAACCATCAATAGCTACATTAAATATGAATGGTCTAATAAACATTACAATTAAAAGGGATTGTCCTTTTGAATAACATGATTGCCACACAATGACATAGATAAATCTCAAAAACATTATGATGAGCAAAATAAATAAGACACCAAAGAGTGCCCAGTGTAGAATTCATTTATATGAACTACTATACCAGGCCAAATCAATTTATAGACACAAGAAGCAGGCCAGCAATTGCTGGGGGAATTTTCAGCATTGGGTGGAGGTGTGTAGCTATGGAACTCTTTTACTGTAATGGTGTTACATGTATATGTTTGCCAAAAATTATCATGCTATTACAAATTTAAGTGGATATAATTTACTGTATGTAAATTATACAACAGCCTAAAAAAGCAAAAGCACTTAATGCCAATATTTTTATATTTCAATCCTTGCTTCTAGCCAGAACTTCCTAAAAACTAGTGGGTATTTAATAATTTTCCAAAGTACTTGGAACAATTTCCATTTCCGCCAGCAGTGCAGGAGTTCCTGCTGCTCTACTTCCTCTCCAACACTTTTCATTGACTCACTGTAATTTTGTGAATCCGATATGTCTAAATAATATTCCATTGCGGTTTTAATTTGCATTTCATGGTAAAGAAGATTAAAAGTCTTTACATATATTCATTAGAAATTCTTTTCTTTAAATCTTATTTATTTATTTCCTCAGGTTATCTTTTTGTGTTGATTTATTGTATAAAAGGTTTTATATGTACATATAGATGTACATAATACATTATATATGTGTGTACATATATTCTGGGCATTATCCAATGAACATACTGAAAAATATCAAATGGCTTACTTTTTAAATTTATCTGTTTTCTCTAGTTAATAGAAGTTCTTAATGAGCAGATTTTTTCCCACTTATGCATTATGCTTCTGGAGGATTATTTAAGAACTCTTTCCCTAACACAATAATATAAAGATATTTAACTGTGTTTTCTTTATAAAGACTTAATGTTTGGTTTTATTTTTAAACTTTTAATTTATCTGGTACTGATTTATACATGGCATGATACAGAAATCCAATTTAATATTTTTATATGTGGGCTACAATTTTCACTGTGCTTTTATTAACCCATTTAGAGTCCCATTGCTTCCAGTGCCAAACTAACCCGTGCATGCTAAAGTTAAAACTCCACCAGGCCAATCAATGGTATATGAAATAATGCTAAGCTGAATTAACTTATAAAAGCAGAGTTTTTTGTTTGTTTTCTGCAGGTAACTGCTTGCCAAAAAAATATTTCAACATTACTTAAAGAGAAACACACAGCCCAGACAGACACTCAACATTTTAACACTGATAATGTCTGGTATCTAACCAAAATTTTCTAAAAAGAGGAGGAAGCAGAAAAATGTGATCTATAAAGAGAAAGAAAAATAAGTAAGATAATAGAAAGAGAAAAACCTAGTAGTGTAATGGGATTAGTGCATAAAACTTTAAAAGTTGCAAAAAATTAAAGAAAAATGTAAATATAAATGATAAAATATTTTAAAAAACAAAAAATTAAATGAAGATAAAATTAAATTGAACACATAGCAATAGAAATTTTCATGTTCACTGTTACATTTTTATTTCTAGAATTTCCATTTGGTTTAATAGTTTCCATTTTTTAGTTGAGACTTCCTACATGTATCCTCATCATATTCATATTTTTCTTTGAAACCAAGAACTGTATTAATACCAGATATCCTAAGTACTTGACCTCAAATTTTATCTATCGTTCTGGTGCATTAATATGAATTATAGGTCACATTTTCCACTTTTTCCATACACAGTAATATTTTATTTGGTCATTATGAATGTTATACTATTGTACAGTTAATTGGCTTCTAGATCAGCTCAATTCGTTTAAGGCTTGCTTGCAAGGTTTGTCAGGGTGTGTGTGGCATAGCCTTTTCCCTAGGTCTGGTAAGCTCCATTGCTAAAGACTGACCTTTCTGGTAGTCTCTGCTGAATGCTCCAGATCTTCAACAATGTCTCTGCACTCTGGCCATATGAAACTTAAACATTGCTCAGCTCAGTTCTGGTAGCTCTTTTCTCACAATTGTTCTTTCCCTGAGTTGTTCTTTGACTCATCTTGCCGAGTCTTACCCTGGTCATCATGGCTGTATTATGCTAAAGACTCAATAATATACTCTGGTAGTCATGACATCTGTTCACCAAATATTTCCAGCTCTCTTCCTTCCAGTACCATGATGGAATTACACTTTCTCTAAAGTTCTCTTTTGTAATGTAGGCTTATCCAAGTGACTGACTTAGATGAATGAATTAAATAAGGAAATGATGGGCATATCACCTGCAGGCAGAAACCGTAAGAGCCAGTATGCCATTGAATATGTTCTTTTCCTTTATGTCACTTTTGTTGAAGCATATATTGAGATGAAGCATTTATTTGTCTCAGTCATTGAGCAGACTGCTCCCCCACCCCCAGTTATGCGAGTAGAGACAAAATTGAGTTAGACATACAGTGTGATTGAGAAATGAAATACTATTGTGTTAACCCATTAAAAATTTGAGGTTGTTTCACACAGAAACTTGCCTAACCTTTGTTAATACAACTCTCATTTTTTTCGGTGATAATTTTTGAATAATTCTCATAAGTAGCAGATTTTGAAAGTCTGTTCTTATGCCATCTTCGCTAAAAGTCTTTATATATATACACATACACACACACACAATGTTCAAATGACAGTCAATTTCAACCATAAAACTGGAGACAGGAAAGACGTAGCACTTTCTAAAAAAAATTTTTCATGTGAGTCATTAATTCTGAGAAGTGATGATTATCCACTTGGACATCCCAGATGACCATATTTGCATTTTAAAGTATTAAACCTTCTCTTAGGATGACCCTAGGCATCCCAAAGGTTAATCATCGGAAGACTATATTCAGAAGGCCTGAAAACTGTCATTAGGATAAGATACTGTAGGCCATCTAAAGAAAAAAAATTAACTTGCAAACTGAAAAAATATAAATTTGACTTAAATGGGGAACAAAAACTTCCTACCCAGAAAAAAGACCCTAAAGCGAAAGTAATTTAGGGTTAAGTGCTAATTTCTATTCACTTTAGATGTGACCAGTGTTTCGTGATGTGACCAGTACATCAAATAGGTATTCTATCACAAAATTGAAAGAAGTTCTTAAGTATTTGTAATTCAATATCATAAGATGACTTGCAAGAAAAATCAATAAAGTTTTTTTTGACATTCAGAAGGAAAAGAAGTGCAACTTTCAATAGAAGACAATATTAAGTTGATTAATAACATGGACACTGGTAAAAGACGGCCTGCTTTCAAATTAGGTATTTCCACTTGCTAGCTCTGTGACCCTGGATAAATTACTTAACTTCTTAAATATGTAGTACTCTCACTTTTAAAATAAAGATATTATAAGTATTCTCTTGACAGTGTTGTTGAATAGATTCAGTGGAATAATACATCTAAAGTGCTCAGACTCATGACTAGTACATGGCCATATTATTTTGTTTCAATAAAAAATAGCTATTATTATTGCTGTTGCTTTGAAAAAAGGTCTTCTAATCCTTTTATATGTATTTTTAAATGAAATGAAATTGTTTACTGATTTCCTCAAATCTGCAACTTGACCCATCCATTATATTTTACCTCATGCCTCTGAACCCTTATTCATAGGCTCCTGAGATATTAAGTCATATATATCAACTATTCTAACCACCTCATTATGTCAATAAGGGAACTGAGGCCCCCTCAAAATAAATTTCTCCCTCTCATTGGTTTTACAAATTATTACTGTAGCTGAATATCTCTATTATATATACAGTTGTTCAGTAAATAAATATTGGTTTTACAAATACAGAGATCAATCATACCTACCAATCACTTATGAACACAAAGATGACTTTAACCTGAGAGTACTAGGAAAATCTATTCCGTTGATTTTTGATATTGATGACCTGGTTTGCATGACCATGTATCTTTTGCATGTCCTTGGGTAGGTTTTACAGTGAATTCACTTGCTTTTTTACATATTGTTTCTAGATTTTCATATCTACATTAAATGTGTAATACAATAGTCCATAAAGTACTTTTTGAGCCTAGCAATTTGTAGTTCAGAAATTCTTTTCTAAAACACACTACTATGAAAAGATACTACACAGCCAATACATTTCAAAGGGGAGGTTAAGAGAGAGAACTGAACTGGTATCTGTCACTGCACCTCCCCCAAAACTGGATTTCAGTAGACAGACTACTGCAAAGAAATAAGATCCTTTAGTTAACATTCACTTATTGTGCTTCATTTAGTAGAAAACCCAACCCCTTTCCTCTAACCTAACCATACAAATTCTGTTGTGCCTGTTATTGTTTTTAGCATTTCCAAATATTAAACATGATATTCAGGTTCCAAATAAAGTAGTAAAATCTAAATAACATCTTAAATCCATGAACATTTATAAAAATCTAGTGAAAGCCAGGCTCTGCATCAAATGCTACAGATGCAAAGGTAAAAACACATTTATCTGCCTTTGAGGAACTCATCATTCAGGGTTTGGTGTTTGACAGCTACATAAAAAATAATTTAATGAAATGATGTGATAAGTTTCAATAGCTCTGGGGGAACCAGTGATGATGCCTGCCTCAACCTGAAGATCAGCCATGCCTTCTGGAGTATAAGAGGCCCACACTCCATCCTGAAGATCACTGCACGTCAGGCAAATTCCCACCTACATGAGCCACATCACTGGGTGAAGGGGGATGTCCGAGAGCACGATGCAGAGGGTTGTGGATAATGAATTGCATTCTGTAGATCATGGGAGACACCAAGATATTGTGAACAAGGGGCAAAATGATAAAACATGTTTAGAAGGTAAGGTAAACATGCTCATTTTTCTCTGGGGCACATGTAAAACTGCAGTTCTCAGGTCTCTTGCTGTGGATGGTGCCATGTGATCAGTTCTGGCCACAGGCTGTGACTAGGAAGGACATATGTCCCTTACAGGCCTAAACATGGAAGAGCCTCTGTGTGATCTGCCACTGTTCAGTCACCTGTGTTTGTGGAAGCACATGTACAGACAGAGATCTTGTAAGAGCAAAGAGGGGTGGAATGCTGAGTCTTCACAAGGAGAGCTAATGCAGAAGGCTTTTAGAGAATGAAAAATAAACTTTTGTGAAGGCACTGAGATTTTCATGTCATTCATTACTATAGTGTAATTGAGTCTACACTGGCTGAAATGTATCAGTAAGCATTTATTATTGTTTGAGTATGAAAAGTGAAGAAAGGAGAGGAGTGTGATTCTCGTGTTTCTAATTTGATGATTGGTTGCATGGCTTACTAACTACAAATGAGATAAAATTCAACTGTAAAAAAACAACTAAGTTAGTTTGGAAATATACAGAGGCAGCAATGTGATGCTGTGTAGACTTTGAAGTACCTGTGTCATCCTGGTAGATGTGTTCAATCAGCATGTTCATACATGAGCCTCAAGCCCAGTGGATTCCCTGGCCGAATATAGTGATTTAGATGTTATCTGAATGGTAGTTAAAATTATAAGAATAAATAAGAGCATTCAAAGAAATCATAAAGAAATTAACTAATGAATTTAGGCTAAGCAAAAAACCCAAACCTCCAAATCAATTTCATCTGAAATACCCAATTTGGGAAAACACTTTTAATTAAAAAAAAAAAAAGAACTTTCATTGAGCATTGCCATTTTTGTAATTAGCAGCAAATTATTTTCTTTTAGTTTAAAATAAAAACTAAAACAAAAATATGATAGTTCTTCTTGTATTGGTACAACGTGAGTATGGTTTTTGTTTTCTACCTCTTCTTAGATTTGGAGTATTTTCTTCACATTTCTAGCAGATATTAAATATTAATTTGTGACTCTTTAATATTCTTTCAATTTTCTACGAGTCTAGAATTGTAATTTCATTAATGTTCAATATCACATTCAGTAAAGGAAATGTTCACTTAGGTGTGCGCAAAAACTTTTAATATAGAATACTTTTTATAGATCATTACCCAAAAAGTGAACCTACAGATTATTCATGACTATGAATGTCCCTTAAATATGTCAACATGGTTAGTTATTTTTTAGTAAGTACTACAATCTTCTTTATTTTTTCCTTTTTTATTTTCTGTGCTTCTTTTCCACTAAAATATGAGCTCAGAAAAAGAAAGGATTTTGCCTGCCTTGTTCACTATCATATCCCCAGCACTGTACCTGGAACATGGTGTTCAATGAACATCTGTTGAACCTGTTGAATGAATGGATGTTTTTATATTAAAGGGCAACATACCATAGCAACATAATTATTTTGTCTTTTGCATTAATATGAGAATATGATCATTATTTGTTATGAAATAGAAATTTTAAAGGATACTTAATCATTCTTTTCTCATTCCTGCTTTTTACTTACAGGCACATTCAATCCTTTGGCAAATTAAATATATTGTACCAATATATTTAATACCAATATATTTAATACTTCCAAAAATCTAACTTTGCTAGGCTGTACCACTGGTGCTACTTCCCCTTCTCTCTCCCCTGAATTATTATTGCAGTAGTTTCTTGTTCCCTTACTTCTCCCTTCTCCCTGTCTGCACATCTTCCCCTCCCCCTCTACCCCAGGGTCATTTCAATATAGAGGTCAGAGTGATAGTCTAAAAATGTAAAACAGATCCTGTCACGCCTCTGCTCCGAGGCTTCCCATCTCAAAATGCAAGTCAACATCCTTACAATGGCTCACCAGGCCCTGCTAGCTGGCCAGCTGTCATCTTTTTGATCTTACCTTCTACTGCTGTTTTCTTTGCTCCTTTCTCTCCAGCCAT
Organism: Anoura caudifer; assembly: GCA_004027475.1. Taxonomy (NCBI): domain Eukaryota; kingdom Metazoa; phylum Chordata; class Mammalia; order Chiroptera; family Phyllostomidae; genus Anoura; species Anoura caudifer. Next base: position 521,896 of record PVKU01000013.1, on the reverse strand, counting down.
CTTCTGGCTTTTCTCTAAAGATGCTATAAATGGCCCCCACCTCAGGACATTTGCACTTATTGTTTCCTCTATTTGGAATTCTCTGCTTCCAGATTATCTGCAGGGCTGGCTCCTTCATTGTTCTCAGGTCTTTGCTCCAATGTCATTTTCTCAGAGAAGCATTGCCTAACTGTCCAATATAAAATGTCAGTGCCCTTCCCCACACCCCCCTTCCTATCCTTCTAACTGTGCTTCATTTATCTTCATAACATTTATCACTATCCAACATATTACGAATTTACCTATATGTTTATTTATTATCCTTCTCTTTTCAGTTGAACAAATCTCCATAAGGGCAGGGGTTTTGTCTGTTTTGTACAACGCTGTATTACCCAAAACAGTGTTTGCCCCAGAATAGATACATAATAAGTATCTATTGAGTATTTATTGAGTAAATAAACTGTAACACTAAACTCCTAAACCTTAGGATCAACTGAGTCAATAAAAACTAAGCTAATTAGTATCTTAGAAGCCCCATGAAGGCAGGGGTATGGGAAGCTGAGAGTTAATTTTTAATTCTGAACTGATTTTTAATTCTAAGCTCTGAAATATCACAAGACATCTCAGTTTACAAGGCCTTCAGCTTCCTTTTTTTCCCCCATAAATCTCAGTTTGTAAGAGAACATCTCGGACTCCACAGTTTGTCCTGAGCCCTAACAGCTTGACCAGGGCCTGGAAACATACTTGAAACTTGAAAACTATTGGTATTGAACAGTGTTTAGTCTTACAGCTTAAACTAAGCCCAATAATGGGATTACCTTTATTTCCTTTGTTATTACCCTTTTTTTTAGTGGTGGTTTCAGTGTAGAATTCAGCAAATAATCTCCTTTTATCAGAATTATTTTATTGTTGACATGAAAGAAACAAATGAGTGTCTTAAGTTATGCTATATAGTCTCACAGACAAAATTATAAGTTAAGCTCTAATACAACCTGACTTGTATTTCTTTAAAATTTTAAATTCAATTTATAATTTAAACTTTAAAAAAGTGCAAAGTTTGAATGATATTATAAGCTTTGAAATATATTTTATCTTCATTTTTCATTCTCTGGATGTCTTTTCAGGTAATTACACCATTTTCTATAAAAATGTAAAATAAGGATACCCTCACAATGTTCAGTATTAGGTGACACAAACTGCATTTTAGTAGCCATGGCAAACAAATGAAATGAGTTCAGCAAAGTTTGTACAAGTCCAATACCCAATAACAAACACTTAAAATAATAAAATACAAACTCAGCCCACCGCAAGATAATAATACAGAGCAGAAGTTTATACATAAATTTAAAATAAATAGATGAATACACAAAAGTATATTATTTTTCTTCCAAGTTACCATCACTTTAACCTTAAACTCAGACTGGAAACATTTGCAGCTAAAACCATTACGAAATGTAGCAGAGAATGTTTCATCTACGGTATAAAGTAGAAAATGATTAAGAACAGGAATATATTTATTCTACTAGTGGCTAAATTGATAGGCAATATAGCCAGTATTACATGCCATGATGGAGATTTTTATGTTATTCACTTTATACACAGGTGTAGATGGTCCTGGTTGTTGCAGACACTCACTCTGTGTAGAAAATATTTGAGGCGAGGGAGAGTCTCAAACCACGAGTGTTAGGAAGTTGCCCACAGGGCTGTCTTGCTGAGGAGCTGCTCAGTGGCAGTGCCTCGGCTCTGTGCTCAGTGCTCAGCTGTCCATTCAGTGACCCAAAAATGCTTTAGCAAATACAAAAGTCAGGTAATACTTGCAACTAACTAAACTACACATAGGACCATGGCTCTTTAATATAGGACTTACATTTAACAAGATCATGTGACAACTCACCCCCAACAATATTTGGCTTTTCCTCTTGCATAAGACAAAAATTGAAAGAAGATACCACAGGGTTGAACATCCTCTTTTCATGGTCGTGTCCTAATTTTATTCCTTTGAAATGAAATAATAAAATTCCTAAGTAATCATATTGATAGCTATTTTAAAAATTATCCATGTACATATTTCAACTCTTATAACACCCCTATGGGATTTTTATTCACATTTTAATGGAGGATTTTGTTTCTAAGAAAAGTTAGTAACTTGTACTCTTGGTAGACAAGGAAAGAGCAGGTTCAGCTGACAGTAATGCACTGGTTTTGCTCTAGCACCTTTCCACTTCAGGGCCTCGGAGATCTCATTCCCAACCCCCACCAGCCACTACAGCAACTCCGCCTCACCTCTTCCCAAGGACCTGTGGCTTCCTGATTTACCAGAAGAATTAATTCACTTCCCTGCACTGAAAGGACCTGTTTGAAGAAATCTACCCCATTCCTAATTGGAAGAGTCTTGGGAAAGCCTAATCTTTAGTGTCCTTTAGGAAAATTCCCAACCTTCAAACCAAAAGGCCCTGGAACCAGAAACCAGCTTGCAAAGTGCACCTCGGACTGGATGCTCTCCTGACCCACAGCCATCAGTTTTACAAGCAGCCCACTCTCTTTTAATACCTTCTCCCAGCTCCCCCTGACACTCAGGCTCCTGAAGCAGAGAGACTGGGACTGGCCAGGCAGGAACAGAGCTGCAGAGGAATTAAAAAGTACCCTGCTCATGGCTTGAAAGTTTGTAAAGAAAGTACTGAATACAGACTTCCCATAGTATCAAAAGGAAAATTTATGCATCGCCTTTGAGTTCAACTTCTCCATTAAAGCTTTTTCCCTATAATCTAGGGAGTTCTTATCTTGGTGACTTATGATGTTATGGAGGGGCTCATGCATGGAAAATGTCAATAGAAATAGTAACTCTGGAAGGGAAGGGCTTCCTAATTAGTCCCCATTTAGATTTTATGATGGCTTTGAGATCTGCTCATCCTGACAGTGCGCACTGTGGTTACATATTGTTCTAGCCTGAGGGAACCATAGGAAAATCCAGATTTATTGTACCTATCATACCAGCATATTTCATTTGCCATTATGAGCAGCCATCTCGCAATGATGCAGGAGTATTTATTACAGATTAAATTGTAGGACCTGGATGGTTTAGTGAGGTTCTTGAGGTATCATTTATGTCATTAACTGGCTCATTATCAGATCTGCAAATCTCCATCCTTTTCTGAGCCTTCCGTTGGAGCAGGGAGGCTTCAAGGCTCGGGAAGCTTCGGGGCAGTATTTTGCAGTGCCGTGAGCATTAAGTTCAAATAGGGACAAAGCAGATCGCTTGAATCACACCCCGCCCCCGCCTCCCCTGTTTTTATTTTTTAACCTGATTTCCTGCTAGGTGGTGGCAAATTCCTCTTTAGTGCTTGTTGCTGGGGTCAGGTTGAAAGGTTATTATTATCCATCGGGCTGCTGGATTCCGCCCAGGTGCTGGTGTGTACGGAACAGTATGGGGGTGGAGGGGAGACTTGAGCTGCAGGATTCAGAGGATTTATTTTCAGAGGTGGCTAACGCTAATTAGGTTAGGAGTGCCTGGCTGCCTTCTCCAGACGCAGCCTCCAATTTTTCTTCCCTGATAAATAACCCCACGACTGAAAACCAGGAAGGGAGGAATGAGTGTGTGAAATTTAATTGTGGTTATTTAGGAAGTTAGCTGCTCTTCTGTGCTGATTATCTGAGGCAAGAGTGTTTAGTTTTCATGTCCTGGTGCCTCTGGGACCGCGTTTTAATTCTACCTGGGAAGCTGAGTGAAAAGGATTCACTGATGGCCGATCTTTTTTTTTTTTTTTTTTTTTTTTAAAGATTGCAGAATATTCTTGCCTGAAACATGCTGGTGAACATTTTCAACACGAAGTACTCAGACCACCGTGTCCTTCCGCCCCTCCCTGTCCCCCTGTTTAGTTTTTCTATTTGCATGTATTGTTTGACTCAAAGTAGGGCTTCTTTGTTGTTGATATTTGCCCTATTTTCTCGCCTATATTGCTTTTTCATAAAACCCAGGGAATGGCATTTAAGTTGCTGTGTTCTTTGGTATTGAAATACTCTCCACACAGGCACAAAAGTACCCACAGAAATGCTGAAGTCAAATCATAGATTATCTTGGAGAGAAATGCCTTGCGATTTAATTGAGTATAATTAATTCACTGCATAGACAATAGTCACTGGTAAAGGCGCATTTTCACAAAGGAAAATTACAGGTAGAAACTATTATGTATTTTTTAAAAGGGATTTGATATTATAGAACTGGATTTGAGATAACAGAATTGGTTGACCGTTGTTATTTGCTCAGATTTATCCTTAAAAATATTGCTTCCTTTTTTATTTATAGAGCCATATAAAATAACTCCATATTGACTAATAATTTTGGAGAAGGTATACAAAGTTTTGCATCTGCAACTATCCATCTAGATCTAAAAAGAAACAAATGTGGAATGCCCTGGTTGAATAGGAATGAATATTAGAGAGTGTATAGCAAGCATTTCTTGCCACACACTGAATTACCCTCATTTAGCACGTGAGCAGTTCCCAGTCTCCTGAACAGATGCCGAGCAGAGCCGCTACTACTTCTAATCAGTTATATCATAGGGGGCTGCAGAAAGCTTCTCATTTTGACTTGTTGCTTGCAAGTTAGAGTTAATGAAGCAATGTAGAAAGGTCAGAAGGCATCATTTTTACTTTTTGCCACTAAGCAAGATAATTTGGAGGCTTGATAATGATGCTATTGCCTCTTGTTGTGGCAAGAATGAACTGCCCAGCTCTGAAGAGATCCTGTCACTTTCACTAAGCGTGATTTGATAACAGGCATTATAAAATTTCTAATTTATCCTTTTTCATATTCACTGTCTCTCCCACATATTGTTTTGAGACATAAAGAGATTTTAGGTAAATAATGAGCAGTGATTATTTGCCATCCCTCTGCCTGCAAAGCAAAATTAATTTGACTCCAGAAAGTTTATTTTTATTATATCTTATTTTTAAGTTTAAATAATTCATAATTATGTCTAATTTGTCTCTCATAAGTAATGTGAATTGTATAACATTTTGATTTAAAAAAAAAACAGATTCAGGCCTAAGTTCTTTACACCTGCCTCCCCACCAAAATCTTTAAATTAAGAACTGTCACTTTTAATCAGAATTTAGGGGAATATGCAAAATTTCTGTTAACTGTTTATTGTGTTCTGGTACCTTTAACAATGCTCTTTTTATTTATTTTCAAGTCAACCCTTAGATAAGAATTGAGTCATGGAAATGAAATAAAGTGCAGATCAGAGAATTACCCTAAAAATAACAGAAACACTTATACTTAAGAATCATTTTTCACTAAATGTTTAATGACATTATCTCATATTAAAGCTAATTTTAGAGACTCCCTATTTTTAAACAAGTGCAGTAGTTAAGGGAAACATCCGTAAGCACAACTGCTTGTCATACTGTTTATGTAGTCCGCTGTTAAGTGTGTTAAGCAGATTATAATTATATATATGTATGTATATATGTATGTGCATGTGTAACACTGTACCTGAGTGGATAGCCAATTAAGCAGAACTTAGCACCAAATGAATCATCTCTCATACTCCATGTATACTATAGGCAGTCTTGAATAAATAAATTCTGTGCTGCTATAAATAGGCTCCTTGAAATAAGAGATTCTTATTTGAGGCTTCTTTGTAATGCTTCTCTCACCAATCTTATTGCTTGGTCCTTTGCATTATAGTCTTAATATTGAGGTTGCTCATTAATCTCCATCCTTTTTTAGGTTAGTCTAGGCTGTTCTTGTAGCTGTAGTAGTCACTGGGTTGCCGTAGGAACAAGAGATCCAAGTAAATATGCTTATGAAGAAGAAATGACTACTAATTAAATGTGAATAGCATTTATAAATTGGCTAGTTCTCACAAAATGTAGAACATAATATGCTTTGATGTACTTCATTAGTAAAAGGCACCTATATTTTTTAAATATATACTACAGTAGAGAAAACCAAATTTTAATGCAAAAATGATCTTTACGTGGCTTCATTTTTTCTACTGAGTCTAAATTCTGTAATTTAATGCAAATATCTTTTTACAGCATTTACATGGCAGAGGAAGACATTTGGTTGGCCTGTGAAAGTGCGGGAAACCTTTACTATTCCCTGACTGAAGTGTAATTCCTTTTTTATTGTTGGAATTATAGCTTTTTCCTATTACATTTTAGACAAAAAGAAACTGGCTTATAACGTCCACCTTCAATCTAGGCAGGTAATATTTTCATATCACAGAGTGCTGTGGTCTTTTGTGCATAGTGCCTAGAAAAATCAGGACTTTGGTGTGAAACTACAAAGCAAGCTTGCAGTCATGGGAGCTTTAGTTTTGCTTTGTTTAATGCTGAAAAGCACCCCTCACCCTTTCAAAGATGTTAAGTCCCCAACTTCATTATCATTCTGTGTGTCACAGCAGATGACCTAATCAGGCTGCCCCTTTTGATTCTGCAGTTCAGGGGTACAGTCATCTTCCCTAACATTTTATCTTTCATTTGGGGGGCTGAGAGTTTGGGGTTGATTTCTTTCCAAACAATTGACAAAAAACTGGTCCACAGCACTCTGGCATAAGATGATCATTGCAAACCTATGTACAATTCCAGGACAGGTGAGCCATTAACTTAAATCAGTCATGGGCATAGTTATGTTAACTTCTAGGTTAACTGAGGGACCTACTGCAGTTTGATTATTGTTTTCTAAAGATCTCTGTACTCAGAAAACTACCAAAATCACTGGGGGGGGGGGGTGGGTATAGCCAGGAAAAGTTAATTTCAGAGGCATTTGCAAAAGATGTCTTGACAGATCTTCTTTATATCTCCCTTTGTTTTTAATTATATGTACATATATTTAACTAAAGAACATGCGTGGCCTTGTGTCCCCTCTTCAATCAGAGCAAGAGGTGCTGTGACACAATGAGAAACCTGGCTGACAGTAAAAGAGTTTTCATTTGATTGCATAGAAATCAGGCTTGGGGCTCATGCTACCTGAGCATGAGCAGTTGGCTCCAGGAAAGGCCGTAGGAGTCCAGCTGCTTGCTCTGCGGGTGTGATTAGGGCCACTTTTTATTTTTATCGATTTTCAGCAAACCATTTGTTGCTATGCTCTGTGCCAGGCTGAGAATAGTAACAGAGATGTGTTGTTTATTTTCTGGACTGGTCTCATTTCTTGAAGTAGCTAAACTAACTTTTCATATTTGTTCTAGAGAGACAAAACTGAGTAGGATGATGGTTAATATTTAAAAGATATTATACCTATGCTGTTTCTCATTGATGCTATTTTTGTATACTATGTTGCATGGATTTAGTTTAACAATGTCTGATGAATAAACTATATGCATTTTGTAGACCTTCAATAAATAAATATTAAATTTAATTGAATAACAAATCTTAAAAATTATCATTCTTTGAGTAAAATTTGAATTTCTATTTTCTGAATTAAATTTTCCCTTGTAAGTGCTATTGGAAAAAGCCTTCTATACTTAAATTACATTATTAAATTATGATGAATTGGCAAGATTGATTGAAAGATGATTTGGCTCACTGAGTAAACCACAGTTTTTTGTTCCTGTTGTTAGTTTTGAGTTTATTCATTTCTTTTTAAACTTAAAAGGCAGGACATTGCTTATGATACTTCTGGAGTTGTAGTGTATCAGTTAGGTTCTTAATATTAATTGCAATCCACCTATTTCAGGAATATTTTATTCTGGTTCTGATGTTCAAAATCTTTGCAATTCTGTGTGTGATTGTGTATAAATCAATATAGATAATTTTCATTGAGCATTTGCTATATATCAGAAGCTATGTAAAACATTTTATATGCATTATTGTTTTTAATCTTCATAAAATTTTATGGGAGGTACAATTACTGCCACATTTTTAGATGAGAAAAATGAAGTTCAAGGAGATTAAATAATTCGCTCAAGACATAAGTGAGAGAACCAGAATTTAAATCTGACTCAGCAAAATTCCAGAGTCTCAAACTTAACCCTTTCATTACATTTATTTTAATCTTGTAAAAGTTAATAACAAGGAACCCCATGTAAAATGAAATCGGGACACCAGAAGGCAGTGATGTTGCGCTCCACTCCCATTGTAGACCCCAACAGGAAGAACTCAGTGCGTACGAGAGCTCCACCAGCTTTCTCTCCTCAATAAAAGCATCTCCTTTCTTTTTTTTTCTTGAGACTTGCATGTGGCTCTCCATTAGATCGCATGCCCCAAATTGCAATTCTTTCTTTGTTGTTACTGAATAAACTCATTTTGCTGGAGAAATGCCAGGCTATCTATTTGTTTAAGGTCAACAATCTTAACTTCTTTTTCTTTTGTGATCTTTTACTGCGATAGCCCATCTTTACTCATATATGCTTTATAGCCACTTGATACTTCTTTCTTTAGCTACTGGTTATATGCAATGAACATAATTCTTTATTCTTTAACTTCTATAGATATAGAGCTTGCAAAAAATGTAGCATCCTTGCAAACTCTTAGAAAGTATGGTGTGAATACTTAGTCCTGTTCCACTTTATAACCAATTTTTCACCCCTCTATGTTGAGCAAACTGGAAGCCTTGTGTTTTTGGCATCTATTTACCATTCGCCTAGAATTCACATCTCCTTTTAAAGCTTATAAAGTTGTCTTCTTGACGGTATTTCAGGAGATAAAATTACTCATATAAAGGTTGTAGTTGTCCCAAAAGATTGATTTTGATATTAAATAAAATAAAACATTGATTTTTAAACCTATATGGGGATTAAATTATTGATTTGGATTAAAAACAAACATCAACACTTCCATAATTTTATTACATCTGAGGTTTCATTTCTCACTTAGAAAATCAAGTTAATCTCTTAGAAATGCCATATGCAGGGTTCCCTTCACATTTCCTGAAGTCAAAGCTTATGATACTTGCGTAGTTGTAGTGACTCATCTCTAAGCACCACACAGTACGGTAAGTAGATTGTGCTGTTGCTCACCTTCATAGCCTGATTATCCCAGTCTCTCATCGGAAGAATAACAGTGCAAGATTGGATTGTAGCCAACTCAAGACACTAATGGAGGAATTAATTTTAGAGGACACTTATGTTCCAAAATACTTTAGAGATTTTTTACTGTTTGATAAACTGTAATTTTTAATTTTCTTATGTAAAAAAATAAAATAAAATCTTTAAGTCAGAAAACCAAATGCATTTATTGATTTCCTTTCATCAGGAAGGGAGAGGCTAGTGGGCAGAGGACCCACCAAAGGGACCAAAATGGGTCATCAGCCCTGAACCCCCTCATTCTAGCCGTGTGACTTCAGAAAAGTCATATCCTCTTGTCAGGTTCCACCATATTTAAAGGTGGATTTTAAATCTATTCTGAATACTATATAATGTTCTTACAAGGATCACATGATATGATATGTGACAGTTTTTGGAGACTTGTGAAGGAATATATCATTAAATATAAGACCTTTTTAGTTAAGTTTTTTAAAAAATCTTTCTCACATGAGCTAAACTCTGACAGCCTTTTTCCAATTCTCAAAGTATGTACCCATTAATGAAAGACAAGTTTTATTAGGATGCAATATTTTTATTTTATGGGGGCATGACCATAATACTGAATTTTCCGCAACTTTAATTTTTCACCTCTTGACCTATATGGGTTCCATAAACCACATGACTATTTAAGGACAAATTAATAAATTACTACCTATAACAAAGTACAGCAATTTAGGATTATATTATCTGACTGTAATAATTTAAATGTATTAATAATTAATAAAAACATTTATTGAAGGCTGACTCTTCTAGTCATATTTTTATGTAATGAATATACTGTTTAATTCTCACAACAACCCTGTGACTATTATTTCCTGTTTTACAGATCTCAAATGTGAACTCACATCTGATTTCAAAGCCTTTGTTTTTAACCACAATTCACATTGCCTGAGGCTCAGAAAATCCCACCAGGCCTTTTTGTTTGTTTTTTGTTTTTGTTTTCGTTTTTTACAAATCAGGAACAATACATTTCTTTCTTTCTCTTAGCAGAAAAAAATTAAAAGTTATATACTTTCCTAAATATTACTCAAACCCTTAAAATTTATGCTAGATATGCCTTCTGAGACATTTTTCAAAGTACTATAGTTTGCCACATATAATGTGCACCACGTTTTTGGCCCAAACTTTCAGGAAAAAAATTTTTGTTTATTTATATTTAGAAACAAAACTGATTATCATATTTCAGGGTATTATTTTGCATACAGTTATACTTTTAATGCATAAACATTAATAAAAGAATTAAAAACATTTATATAGATAGAGAATTAGTACTACCTATGTATAATGTGCATCCTTACTTTACCCTCAAAAATTTGGGCAAAAAAATGTGCATTATACATGGCAAAATATGGTACATCATTTCTGAAAAATCTAATTGTGTTATCACTCAGTTTTATCACCAAGCCATAGCAAACACTATATTCATTAAATTTGAATAAAAGTAATTTTTCACTGGTTCCAAAAATACATGAAAAAATAAATGTTGTTTACTTTTAAGCATATTCAAATTTTATATGTTAATCTCTAAAGAAAATTATACAATTATTCTAAACCACACTGAATCCTGTCAGTATCATTAAAATATATTTTTAATCATACAAGATGACCATCACTCAATGTTTAAGTTTCAGTATGTTGGTTCAAAATGTAAAAAAAGGAAACACCAAAATTTGCTTTTATTTTAATGCTTTCATTTTATAAATTAGAACACTGAAGCCAAGAGGATAGATGACTACCCCTGTCATTACCCGAAAGTTATTTCCCTTGGTGTTCGACCTCATTATGCTTCTTTCTATGTGTATTTTGTATTACTCACCAAGACCACAGATAAATAACTGACAATTCAAAAGTGAAATTATATCACACTCAATTCAAACACATATTTTCAAAAATATCTGGAAATTGCTTACTAAAATTATGCATATACCATTCAGGTATTGTCTTTAGAATATAATTCTTTTTTCTTACTAATTAACAGCTAGATAATCAACAAATTCAATGATGTACTAATTATACAACTAATTTCTTCTGTAACATTACCTGAACAAAAGAGCTTCTCGATTTGGGATATCTTTAAATATTTAACATAATAGTAATGTATTAAAATAACTGTTTCCAAACAAGTAATTTGAATTTATATTCCTTGATGTTTAAAAAATCTTGTCTTTGATATAAGGTCTCCAGTTATGTGAATACTTTGAAATTCAGTTCATTGTACATATTTATGTCTTATGTACTACCCAAAGCTGAATAAAGCATTTTGACAACTTCAGTGAGTTCACAGTAAAATATGATGCAACCAATGATAACACTATGAATGTGAGAAGTATAACAAGGGTGGCACAGAAGCTGAAAGGAAAGGAGGCTCCAACCTGATAAGAAAAACAGGGGGTAAGCATGAGTGAAATAAAGGAGAGGTGCTCCCTGTGAAAAACACAAATGGATAAAGAGAGAGACTTGTGAAAGTGTGTTGTAGTTCTGGGGAAAAGAAGGAGCAGAGTACACAAAGACCAAAAGAAGTTGAAGCTCTAAATATTAGTGGGAGAGTTTACTAAAGAGTTAAGACTTTATCCTATAAACAGTGAGTCATCACAAAATAATTCTAATCAGAGGAAACTCTCATTGTATCTTTGTTTCCAGAAGATAGTATTCACAATATAAAGAATGGACACCAATGATTAAAAGAAAATGTAAAGGGTAGTTGTATATCTAAATTTACTTTTAAATCTCAAAGTATTTTTCAAATATGTCAGAGTGCTTCCCATTTTTCTGAGACCACAAAGCCTGGTTTTAGATTTCAGAAACTCTTCAGTTCTGTGTGTGTGTGTGTGTGTGTGTGTATGTATCAGTTTAAATCTTACCTCTAGAATGACCTAATTTCTTTCCCTTATGATATTTTTGTGCAAATATGGAAATGCACCTACCACCAGGCAAAATGTCACTTCCTTATTATCTCCATTTCTTTTCAGTCCCCCTTCAGTGAAAGTTTGTTGGTTGCTTTCCCAGCATACATTATCCCATTTTGCATCTTCAAAACACTTTATTTCCAATAGGTGATTATGTGCATCTAAGTGAGCTCATGCTGTCCACAGATCCAGCATGAAGACCTGGCCCAAGTTAATTGATGTATTCCACTCCCCTGGCTGAGTCACTGGTTTAACAGTGAGCATGGCTTTGAAGTTGGTTCAATCATACTGAATTTCAGAAATTTCAGAAATTTGCTGGAAATACTAGAACAAAAATATTTTAGTTATGTTTTCTGAGGTAGATCATGAAAGCATCCAGATCTAGTAGCCAATTTGAATGGCAAGGAAAGAGCTTACTGAGAATGGACCTTGGAGATGAGATGAATGGAAGAAAAGGAATCAAGTTCTGACAAATAGCTTGAGCCACTGGGCCAAGACTTACCTAAAGCAGACTATCCCTAGACTTCTATGTCATTGGAGACAATAAAATTTTCTTTCTATTTAAATTACACTGATTTAAGTTTTCTGTATTTAAAACTAAAAAATTATAACTGTTCCATTTCTTTCTAGGTATTTTCTTGAACTTTGGCTTCTTTGCTTTTCCAGAATAAAATATTTAATATATTTAATAACATTTATGCTAGGATATTTTAGTCACTATCATATGATTAATAATGGTCTTGAAATTATACAAAAATATAATTTAAATTTCATATCAGCTTCATTTAATTTCACATTATAAACAATTAATTTCACAAGTAAAATGAAGTTATACTTTGGAATAAGAAAAAAGACAGTTTAACTATAAGTACATTGATAGAAATGTACAACTATAATTTAAATTTTTCTTTCACAGGTTTAGTTTAAGCCAAGCTACGTAGTTATATGGTTCAAAACAACTGGTTTTTAACAATCTTTAGACAACTGCATAGGCTTCTGATAACTTAGTGAGTCTTTTTCAAAATCATGCTTGAAACAGAGATGTGGTAGGCAGGTACACTTTTTGGAAATCTCAGAGTTGCACAGTTGAAGTAATCAAGAATATATAACTATATGGTACTACACGTTTACATAAAGCTTCAATGTAAGTTAGAAGTACCAGGAAGACTTTTTAACCACAAAGGTTTTTCATTAGCTAGTTACATCATAACTATCTATAGTAAATAGAACCCTCAACATTTGGCAAGGAGAGCTGGCTCATTTATAATTGCCTTAGGTTAAATCATTATTGTTGAAGTGCAAGGCATCTGTGGTTTTTATCTATAGAAGCTTGCCACTACAGGATTGGTCTCTGTGTGGTCCTTAGTATGCATTTCATATGTGGGTCTTATTAAAATGTGCATTCCTATTCCACTCACCTGGGGATAAGGACAATTCTGTATTTCTAACAAGTTCCCACATGATGCCAATTTTACTGATCCCACCTACCACAACTTGAGAAGCAAATCTATGCCAACCTTAAAAAAAAAGGAAACCCTTTTTAATGCTTACATTATTCTCGAAATCCTGTATTGGTTGATTCAGCCATAAAATTTTAGTCTGGAAGGAATTTAAGAACTAAATAGTAACTGCTTCGTTGTGTAGGTGAGACAACTGAGGTCTTTGGGGAGGGGGCTCGGACCTGTTTCCTCATCCCCTCAGCCAGCTGTTCGGGGAGGAAGAATTGTTAATCTGGTCATTCAGAGCTCAGGACAATAACTGGGCCACTTGTTATTCCCAGGCTAATGTGCCTGAAAGGCCAGCATCCTTGCTGCGCCCTCTCTCTTCCTGCCATGAACACTCACTCTCCCACTTCCTACATTGTGCAGTCGAGTGGGCAAGTCAGGTAAGCCCTGCTCTGCACACCCCTGTGCTGTCTCCCTCTGCTAGCAGGGCAGGCCTGTGCTTTGCTGTGGAAAAGAAGAGAACAGGTGAAAACCCTTCGCAGCTCCAGATTCGAGGAATCAGCACTGTGTTCCAGTCAAAAACATTTAGCAAGTTGCTTCACTTTTATAAAATTGCTTAGTGTTATATGTAATGCATTCGATACATTAAATCTGTATTTTTTCACTGCTAGTCAGTTTTAAAAGCTACTGCAGAAAAGACTCTGTCTTTTCTAAGAAGAACCTAAGGTTCTTACCAAACGATTTGTTTTGCCTCTAGTCTGCTTCTGTTCATCATGTAAACTCTTTTGTGCTTATTTAAGAAAAGCAAAATGAAAATAAGATACAAAGCTTCACAAACACCACCAACAAACCCTTGAATTTTATTTTCCCATTAAAGGTTCCCTGGAGACCTGGCAAATTCGGCTGAATCCCCAGAGACCCTTGGGTTATGTTCCCTACCATATCCCCAAGAACATGGCACAAGAGGCAGATCTGAGGGTGCAGCCCAGGTGATTGAAGGACTCCAGAACATAGTATGCATCTAACGTACTGCCCAAGCAGGTGACAATTCCTCTTTCTGCCTTTAAATTCACTCAGAGTGTTACAGGTCAATGTAACAATGCAGAAAATTTAATCATGCAGAAAACAACCATCAAAAAAGTGAGATTTTATTCCAAATGCCTTGTAGAAAACTGAATCTTTCAAGTGTCCTTGTATCACATCCCTATGTGGAGAACTCTCTTTTTTTCTTTAACATGCAGGCAATGACTTTCTTCGGCTTCATAGCAGCCGGTCATCCTGACCCTTATGTCCTAGATGGAAAGGATGGTTTGGTGGGCAGTCATGGCTTTGTTTTTGCCTAGCGACAGCATTAGATAAAACTGATGGCTATGATGTCAAGGGCATCCCTAAGTGCTAACTCCAGCAATTAGTTTTTATTCTTTACTTGATGCATCCACAGTATTTGATACAAATTATTATCAAATACAAATAATATCAAATATTATTATTATTCTTGTATCCCAAAAATACTTCCCTTGCTTAACTTCTCCGTTTTGCTCCCACTGCTCTAGTCATTACTTAGCAGTGTCTTGTGCTGGTTTCATCATGTTCCACAGAGCTACTATGCATTAGAAGTCCCCAAAGCTCAGCCCTTGGATTTACCTCTCTTGATTTACAAGCACTTCAAGGATGAAGCTCATGCAATCTCTTGATTTTAATTGGAATTGCGTGCTCACCATTTCTAAATATATGTCTTTATTTCAAACCTCTCTCACCTGAATTCCAAGTTCATTGATCAAACCACCTACTTACCATCTCAAAACAGCTTAAACTTAAATATATTCAAATTCTGTTTGCATTTACCATCCCCTCCAATTCTGCTTCTCTTTCAGTCTCTCCCCATGTAAGAATATAGTGACTCCATTCTCCCAGTTACCACAGCTTTGTCTTCCTTAGACCCCACAGCAGTTGGTAATAATGCTTCCAGCTCCAGCTTTGAAGTAGCTCATTATGCCACCACTTCCTATACCTTTCACTACCAGCAAACCACCATTGTCTCTGCCTTGGATTTTGTAAATAACCTCCTGATAGATGACCCTGCTTCTGCTCTGTCTCCTTGTTGCTTCTCCGCTCATGACGTCCAATGGCATCATTGTATAAACCCCAAAATTAAAAAAAAAACAGACAAATAAAAGAACAAAAATGTGCCACATTTCTGTTACTTGCTCACTGTGCTGCTGGCATGCTGGCTTTTTCTCTCTTCCTTGCCTGTGCCAGGTACTCGAGCAGCTGGAATTCTCTGACTCCCCTTAAGGCTAGCTTACCTCCCTTAAGTATTTGCTCACATGTCACTTTCCTCCATGGCCTTCCCTGATATTTCTATTTAAAATTACATTGCCCCATTCTAGGGCACTCCCTTACCTTAACTTCCTCCATATCGGTAATCACCATCGTACTTTCTACATGTTTATCATTTGTCTGTCCCCTCCCACTAGAATATAAACTCTACGGACAGTAGGAGTGTGTCTGTTTTATTCACTGCTATGTCCACCCTGTGTCAGACACTCAATAAATATTTTACATGAGTTAATAAATAAAATGCATTATATTAAAAATGCATATTTTTAATTTAATGGAATTCTCTCTCAGCCTGCTCCTTCTACTCACAAAGCTTACACTCAGCACCACAGAGTCTGCGAACAGGTACTTCCCTGTCTCTGTGTCATCTCCCAAAGGACAGTGTTTAGGCACATGTCATGAGTATGCTGATGAGTAACCATTTCTTCACCTTAAATTTCCTATATTTTAAATTTCTGAATGCTGATTGATGGCCCTAATAATGAACATATCATCTGTGTTTCTACATGTTGTTTCCAAATGTCTTAGACTAAGAAAATAAAGCACGACAGTGGGCTTTATTTTCACTTGTCTTTGGTTCAAGAGTTTACTGTTTCATTTTTATTTTTTCATTAAGGTAAAATAAAATATAAATATGTGTTTATAAAATATTTACATAATATAAAAATATTTCCATGCAAAAATCTCATTAAATGCAAGAAATATCGTATTAAACCTGCCAGTTCTGGATAGGACCCAAATAGTATTGATTACCAGACAGTTAGAAATGTGTTGGTTGCTACCTACCTAGCAGTTTGAAAAGGACTTCATCTTCTTTCCTAGATGTTGTGGATTGCAACAGACAGACAAGGGTTGATTTGACCTTCAATTAAATAATCATACACAAATTTATGCAAAAAGTGGCTATGGGCTCACCGCACTCTGCTTTATTTAAGTGTACAATTAATAGGCATAGACAATTAAAAGAATGAAAATAGCTGACTATAACTTATAATATCTAACAGTACTCTGGCCAACTCTTATTAGGGCATAGATCTAATAGTTACATTTTCATTATTTACTTAAGGGCTTATATAATCACTGGTTAATAACTTGGAAATATGTCTTCAGAATTGTTCTCTCTGGAAGTAGTTAATGAAAGGAAAAAGTGGCATTTGTATGGCCAATTAATTGTCAGATCAAATTAAAGTATTTATTAAAATTATATAATATAAATTTAATAGCAAATAATTAGAAAAAGAATTTATTTTTCTTGCAATAAAGGGAAATACACTTTTCTAACTCTCTTTCTAGATCATTAATGAAACATGGGTTCAGTATGAGTAATTACAGTATCATGAATACTTAAATTTCTCTCATGCTGAGAAAACCATGATAAAATTACAGCTAACACACTGGTTTTCCTATATGACCTTTCAACTGGAAAACTCAAACCATCTTGCCTTAGAATGATCTGTTATGTTCCATTCTACCTGACAAAAAGAAAAATAAGAGAAATGCCTGAGGTCCAAGAATATACAGTTTGTACAAAAATGATATTAAGACACTTGAGTTTATAGGTGATACACTCATAATCCAATAGTCAAAGCTGTTGTTTCCAGTATAGACTTCAATGGCCCAATATATGCTCTCTGTTCTACATTTTTCTAGATAATTCTTTAAGTTTTCTCAAATACAGATATAATTTATAAAAAGAAAATGTACACATAATATATAGTAATGAATATAAGTAATTCCAGTGAAATTCAGCTTTCTTTAGTTCAGAAAATTGCATAAACTCAGTTCTGCAAGCTTAGGTAGAATAAAACTCTAAGTTTTTGTATAATGCTACTACATTCTGAATCACAGGCCCTTTGTCTAACATAAATGCATACTGCCAAATTATTGGCCATTTAAGAAAAAATGAAACTAAAAGTTTTTATTAAGCATCTTTGTATATACATCTTCTTATGTAAGAGTCTGTACCACACATTTAAGACCTTATCATATATCATCTTTTGAATTTATCTCATCATATGCTCTAACATAGCAACTGATTTAAAGAATGTATTGGTAGTACGTACAAAGTAGAGGAACATTAATGCCCCATGTAAACACTTTCTCCTACCTGTTATATCATCTAGCATGCTCCTTAGCTTGCTTCTTTTCTTGCAATATAGTCCTTCTGTAGGCAAGAGTCATATGAAATTGCTTAACATTGAAAAATGATGGCAAAGACACCAACCAGTTAGAACAGAGAGAGCAAGAGATTGTGGCAGGATCTTGGAAGTCTTAAACTGGATAGGTGTTAACTTCTTAATTGTCATTATGCAGTGGTAATCCCAATGGTCTCTGTGAAGGGATTGGGACAGCAAGGGCAGAGGCACATTGGAGAGCTAGGGATAGCTATGTTTATCATCAAATAAAGAAGTAATTCAATATTTGAATGATCACTGTGATAATGTATGGACATGTATGGACCATCGGCTGACCACAATTTTACCCAGCTCCATGACTTCAATTAACACATTCCTCAGGTGACCAACAGAACCATAGCTTTAGTCTTTAACTCATTTTCAATAATCTGTTAGATAGGGTAAAAATGAGACTTTGTCAATTCTTCACACTCAATAAATGCAAAATTTGGTGGACTTTCTTCTTCTCTTAACATAATCTTTCAATTGTCTTCTTTTTCTTATTTTGGTATTACCACTCATTCTGTCTCCCAGCCTAGAAACTTGAGACCATCTCTGACTTTACCTTCTGCCTCATCTTCAGCGTTCTGATTACCATCCAGTTTTTATCAATTCTGCATCAGAAACAGCTCTATCACTCATCTTCTTCTTCCTTCCTATCACCATGGCAGTTCACTCCCTCATATCTCTTGTTTATGTCATTGTAATAGACATGATTTTCCTCCCTACTTATGGAACCCCACTTCCTATTCATTGTTAAATATTTTCTAAATATATTTTATTGATTATGCTATTACAGTTGTCCCATTTTTCCCCCATCATTCCCCTCCACCCAGCACACCCCCTCCCACCCACATTCCCCCCCTTTAGTTCATGTCCATGTGTCATAAGTTCTTTAGTTTCTACATTTCCCACACTATTCTTGCCCTCCCCCTGTCTATTTTCTACCCACCATCTTTGCTACTTATTCTCTGTAGCTATTCCCTTCTCCCCTCTTCCCACTCCCCTGTTGCTAACCCTCCATGTGATCTCCATTTCTGTGGTTCTCTTTCTGTTCTTGTTTGCTTAGTTTGCTTTTGTTTTAGGTGTGGTTGTCAATATCCGTGAATTTGCTACCTTTTTCCTGTCATATTTTTTATCTTCTTTTTCTTAGATAAGTCCTTTTAAGATTTCATATAATAAGGGCTTAGTGATGATGACCTCCTTTAAGTTGACCTTATCTGAGAAGCACTTTACCTGTCCTTCCATTCTAAATGACAGTTTTGCTGAATAGCGCAATCTTGGATGTAGGTCCTTGACTTTCATGACTTGGAATACCTCTTTCCAGCCCCTTCTTGCCTGTAAGGTCTCTTTTGAGAAATCAGCTGACAGTCTGATGGGAATTCCTTTGTAAGTGACTGTCCCCTTATCCCTTGCTGCTTCTAGAATTCTCTCCTTCATTTTAACCTTGGCTAATGGAATTAGGATGTGCCTTGGTGTGTTCCTCCTTGGGTCCAACTTCTTTGGGACTCTCTGAGCTTCCTGGACTTCCTGATAGTCTATTTCCTTTGCCAGATTGAGGAAGTTCTCCTTTATTATTTGTTCAAATAAGTTTTCCACTCGTTGCTCTTCCTCTTCCCCTTCTGGTACCTCTATAATTCAGATGCTGGGACGTTTAAAAATGTCCTGGAGGTTGATAAGCCTCTCCTCATTTTTTTGAATTGTTGTTTCTTTATTCTTTTCTGATTGGTTGTTTCTTTCTTCCTTCTGGTCCACTCCATTGATTTGAGTCTCAGTTTTCCTCCCATCACTATTGGTTCCCCGTGTGTTTTCCTTCATTTCACTTAACATAGCCTTCATTTGTTCATCTAATTTGTGAGCAAAATCAACCAATTATTTGAGCATCCTGATCAAAAGAGCTTTGAACTGTGCATGTGATAGGTTGGCTATCTGTTGGTCACTTAGATGAACTGGCTCTGGGGCTTTGATTTATTCTCCTGTTTGAGCCATTTTTTTTTGTCTGGTTGTGGCTGTTATATAGTGAGTGGTAGAGCCTTAGGTGTACCCCAGGGCAGGGCAGCCAAATTGCTTGGTTGTGACCCTGAATGTGGGGGCGGAGTCCGAGAAGGAACAATGGCACTTGCTCTGCTCTCTCTCGGATTTCAGTCCTTTCTGCCACCTCCCCTTCGCCTGGTTACCTGAGGGCAAATGTGGGACCACCTGGTCAGCCAACTGCCTTGCATGGCCTCACCGGGTCTGCCCATTACCACCCTGTGCCTGGGGTCAGCTAGCTGCTGCCTACATGCCTGGGATCTTCCAGCCACTGCTGCCTGTGTGCCTGGTCTGCCAACCTCCACTTTTTCCTGCCACAACTCCACCCCTCTTACTGGTCTGGATGAATAGTTGTTGGACTTCTATACAGTTCAATTGTCTATCAGTTCTGATTGTTGTCTTGTTTCTAAATCTTTGTTGTCCTTAATTTTGGTTGTGTGATGAGGCACATTGTGTCCATCTATGCCTCCATCTTGGCCGGATATCTCATTGTTAAATATTGATAAGACTAGAATTACTTCTCTGCCCAACAGATTTGATGATTAAGCACTGATCAAGCACTTGCTTCAAATTTTTGTATCTCAAATTTACCTGTTAACCCTTTCAGTCTCATTTTGTGCCTGCAATTATATACCCACATGTCCATATTGTTCTTTTCATCAATATTTACTCCTTAAATTAAATTAAGATTTCTTTTCTACCTCTATGCCTTTGTTCACATAATCTCCTCTTCCTGGAAACCCCTCCCTGACCCTCTTCTCTTACTTCCCTATCAAAATCCTAGCTTTTTCATTAAGGCTCACTTTCCCCAAGAATTCTTTCCTAATCCCTCCAGGCAGAAATTAATCACTTTCTAATACCTGTCCTACAGGGGTCTTTTTTAGTCTGTATTTGGCAGTAATCATATTATGCTTTCCTTTACTATTCACTTGATTCATAGATCACAAGATTTTTGATATTTGGAGCTATACCAAATGCCCAATAGTGTCTAACATAGTACCTTAAATAAAGTATGTGCTTAATAAATATTCATGGAGTTATTTGCAGTCCCTCCATTGAGACATAATGATTCACAGTTTAGTATTTCCAAATTGGGGCACTACATAGTCTCTCATCCGGGCCCAATCTCTAGAATGAGTCAGGGTGTCAGTTACTAGTTGGACACAAACTCTCCAATCAACCACCTGAGAGGAAATAAATTCCAGTATTGCTAACTACCGTATTTTTCAGACTATAAGACACACTCTCCCCTCCCAAATTTGGGAGGAATAATGGTTGTTAATGCTGCTGTTGAGTTCTGTTTACATTTACATTGCTGAAATATTATGTTATTAAATATTTTACTACATTTTTTGCTACAAAATATTTTTTCCTATTTTCCTCCTCTAAAACCTAGGTGCATCTTATGGTCTGAAAAACACGGTACCTCAGAGCAACACATATATTACATAAAAGTGTTTTGTTTTATGGGCAAAATATTTACCCAAAGAAAATTTGTAGTCTGTGTGATTAAATCAGCAATTTTCAACCTTCTTTTATCTCCAGACATACATAAGCTAATTAGTAAAGTTTTGCAGCACACCAAAAATATATTTTATATTTTGCAGATCAGAGAAAAATATAGGTATAATTTTGATTCATTCACACTGGAGGGTTATTGTTGTGTTGGCCGCTGTCATTTTTTCATTTGACAATCTAAAGGAAAAGAGGTCAGTGCCCTTGACTAAATAATCAGGTATTGCATGCTTTAAAAATCCCCACAGCACACCAGATTGCCACAAAACACTGGTTGAAAATTGCTGGATTACATAAAAAAAAATACAAAACCAAGAAACATTATTTCTGCAATTCTTCCTTGTCATAGATATTCCATTTTCCATTTTACATTTTTTTTGGCCTACACTAATCTCATAAGTTAAACTAAAATGCTATATAGTCAGAGCTTGTTCATAATATGGACGGTTTATCAGTGGAATTGAATTGTTTCTCTAAAGGGCAGTGACAATTCAAGAAGCACCTTGAATTTAATTCTGCAGATATTTTATTGAGAAGATGTACTTGGGCTGGAACTGTGGGGATAAACAAAGCCAAAGGATGCATGACGCCTGCCCTGAAGGGTGCTACAATCTCTTGGATGAGAATAATGCAAGGCCAGAACACGTGAGACACCCCCTTCTGAAAAATATTCTGAAATCTTTCATTTAAGTGGAGACTCACATGGAAAGCCTTGTAGGGTGTAAATTGAGTGTTTTTTATTTGTTGGGAAAATTAATGTACTAGTCCAACCTTTCTTGAGCTCTCACTATGTGCCAGGTAGTGGTCCAGTCACTGCCTCTATGGAAATTGCCATGTCTTTAATCATTTCCAAATTCTATTTCATAAGAAGATATATGCATAGCCTATGGACATAGACAATAGTGTGGTGAAGGCTCGGGTGGGGCGGGTACAGAGTGGAGGTGGGCAAAGGAGGAAAAATGGTAGATATCTGTAATAGTACCAACAATAAAACATAAAAATAACAAAAATAAAAGTGAATATAATATAATTTTTTTAATAAATGTAAAAACTACATGTTTGCTATGCTATATAGTATAGTGAAAATAACTCACAGAGTTACATCTGCAAATCTAACCTTAAAGTCTAATAGAGACAATTATCCAGTGCATAATTTGTGAGGTGTCCTGTTCTAAAAACAGAATCCAAAATTCTTTGTATTTCACACAAAGTTAATTTTATACAGCGCTTCCTCCTTTTCTATTTATTTTATATGAGGGAGACACCTGAGTGCTCTAAAGTATTTTTTGCTGTAAATAATGCAATATTCACCTTACAAATGTTCTTCTCCACCTCAAGGAATACATTTATTTTATTTTATATTTTGGCAACTGTTAGTGAAAATAACAAACTGTCATAATACCATACATCATTACCATGTTTGGCTTATTTAAGGATCAATGGTCCTTGATTAACAATTTCCTTCAGAATTTCCAATCCAGATGATTCATGCATATTTGAAACACATGGTAAATATTTCACTATAAAATAATTATATCAAATTGCATTTCTTTAATTAAATTTCTTGCTGTGTATCATTCAGATGTGTATACAAAGCAGTTTGTATTGAATGCTAAATAAAACAGTTAATTTGGGGGACTACTGCTGTAAAAGTATGTTATCTTTTATACATATATATATCACAGCATTACTTATTATCAGCTTCACACATAGCACTTTGCCTTTGATTTACACAAACAACTGTAAATGTTTTATATATCTGTGAGCAAGTGAATGATATTAGACCATCAATCCATGGGGACTGCAAATCAGGGGGAAAAAAAGGCTATTACATTTCAGAAGCTGTTAAATCAGTTGTGCCCCCTGGCTGATTTTGTCAGCTATATTTGCTGTGGGTAAAACCGTTGATGCCTGGAATACTGGAGCGGCCCTGAGAGTGTTGGAGAGTAAATAGCAGCAGAGTTGTAAACTACACCACACATCTCACACTTACCGCGTAAACCAGGCTTACACTTTCCTCTGAATAAATCCAGCAGCTTTAAAAAGAGCAAGAGAGAGAAATAAAGACAAGAGGAGGAGAAAAGAAGGCAAAACTGGGCCCATGCCTTCTGTCACTGCCTCTAGCTTTAGCCCCTCAGCAGCCTGCCAACAGGACACTGTTCTGCCAGTTGTAAATTTTAATTGGCCATCTGGGGAAAGCACAAACCACTGACTAGAGATTAATCAGCAAATTAACCCAGGCATAATACACATTTCCCGCCGGACCAGAAGCCGCTCTCAGCTGGGGCAGCACAGCCCAGGATGCTGGGGAACTTGTGTAGAATGCCATTATTGCATTACTGCTTACTGCCATTCAGGGGGACATCTCCTCCTGGTCCTGAAATTCCCTTCTGGGTGACCTTGTTGGTGGCCCTGATTTGTATGGCAGTTGCAAAGAGCCTTTTTTTCCCCTCTTTTTTCCCTGCAAAGTGCTAAACACAGATGGCACAGGTACTGTGATTGCTGGAAAAAATGTTGATGAATCAGTGAAACTGACAACTTTTCTCTAGTGGGCCATTCACGTGGCTTGCTGAAGTACCTACAGGAAGAAACAATAGTGAACCTGGATTTTTACCAGCTCAGTGAATCACCAGAGAATCATGTTTATTTAACCAGTTTCCTGCGTGACACACAAATGCTTTTTCATAATCTCTGTACTATAAAAGCATAATTTTAAATAATAAAGCCACATCTTTCCAGTCTAGGCTACAAACATTAATTTTAAACAAATATGCATCGGTAGAGGACAGTGTGGCCTCAACTCTTTCAACAAGTCTTTTCATCAGTTCCTGGCCAGGGCCTGAGCTCAGATAAGGAAAGAGGAGAACCCTAAAAAGAAGGGTGTATTAAGGTGGCAAACACTAGAATGGTAAAGTGAAGGACTGGTGGGAAATGGGGAGTGATTTCGATACAGAGTGGAGTGAAAAGACTGTCTGGAAGGAAGTAGTTTTACATAGCTTTTGGAATAACAGAAATTGAAGGGTTTTATGCTCTATTATAAGCAAGGGTTTTTAGGATTAGGAATATCAACAAAACTCAGAGGCAATACTATAATGCCCAAATAAAGGACACATCCAATGGAAGGGTCCTAAGAAGATTAGAATGTGGCATGCCAGAGCAGATCAGGAAACAAGATTTTCCATCTTGCTGACAGTTGACTCTGCAGAATTCAGTATGGTACGTAATATACTGGCATATACTAAGCACTCAACATATTTTTAATGAAAGATGATATTTCTAGTTTTAATAAAATTAGAAACCATTGTTATATCTACATGCCTACTGTTGCCTTTCCTGACCACAGTCCACGCTGAACGAGCAGCAGACCTATGAAGAAGGTTCCTATTCAAATAACCTTCTAAGCACCAGTTCATAGACTGACAAGAGAGAAATCTATATCTACCTAGTGCAAAGACCTTGACCAAAACATAGTTGAGCTAGTCCAATCAGTTTCTTTTCTAGGAAATTTTGAAGTAAGGCATTGAGGGACTCAATTAATTAGCACTGGACTTGGAATATAAAGGCTGTGATGCAAGAAAGGACAAAGTGGGAGATGCAGTGATTTGTATGTGCAAGCAGAGAAAGACAACATGCTGAAGGAGAAGAATGGAGCAGACTCACTGGGAAGAGTGGCAGGAGTAAGGCAGGCAGCCGGTAGAGACAGAGAGCAGCATCTCTTGAAGCCTACCTCTACTTTTCCTGAACTCTGACTTCTTGTGATTTGAGTGAGTTTACATGGCATTGTGATCATTGCAACCAAAAGAACCTTGACCAGAACCTCCATCAATGGTAATAGCACCATCATAAACCAATGGCCTGAGAAGACAAATAAAACTAACAATTGTTGCCCCCACCCCTTTCAGTAGTGCACAGAATTTAGGAACTCTGAAGCATGCTGGCCATTTTCAGAAATACAAGTCATGGTGGATTATTTTATACAGCTCTGCTCTGACCCACCACTAAATCACACAGACCTATTCACCTGCCTCTAGCAAAACAGATAGATTTTTTTTCTTTCACAACCAGGTATGGATTTCTTTCTGTTTTATTACATTATTGCAAGCAATGCTGCCTTCCAAACCACATGCCCTTAAACTGAAATGGCTTCTGGTCGAGCGCTGGATTACCTGTGACAGTAAATCAGTCAATATGCACAGCCTAGAGAACCACAGCAGTTAAACAGATGTCTTTGGCTTCAGGTGGGGAAACCTTCGCTCAAATACGACTCAGCTCCTAATAAGGCCTTCTAAGAAGATTTTATTTAAATAGTATTTTAAATCACCCAGCAGTTTAGTGTGAGGTTTTATATGGAATGTAAAAGCATGGAAAGAGAGCAGGCAACAGCTCTGGATTAAACATCAAGTGTAATAAATAATAAAAGCAAACTGTTAGAGTCTTTTAGCATTTGTAATGTCCAACAATAACTTTTAAAAGCATTGACATGTCTAGTCTCTGTTCACTGTGTCTGACTTGAAGGCTCTGGCTGTGTATCATGCACACAGGAAATAATTCCTAACACAACAGTTGTTGGAGAGTGTAGTTAGTATTTTCAGGGTACACTGGTGGATGGATTTCTTTATCTCCTCTGGGAATGATATGATCCAAAGGTTAGAACAGGCTCAAATAAATTCTGTTTAGTTTTTGTGGACTTTTTCGAATTATTCCAAAGCTTTTCTGTCTAGCTTCAACTCTGTTCCCCTACTTCATGTTATCTCAGTTATATATATGGAAAATTAAATAAATTATATTTACTCATTTGACAAGGCATTAGAGATTCTTGATGAGATGATAACTGAATCACAAAAATACAGAATAGTATAATGATAATAATGATACTATAGATCACCTATTATGCTCATACATAGCTTTTCATGTACCATATATTTTAATGAATCAAAGACAAAAGAGAAGCATGGTAATATTTTGAGTTTATGTTTTTCTCTTTTCTAAATATCTTAAAATAACTTGTGATCTTATTTTATCTTTACATGTAAAAATATAATAGTTTCCTGGGATGATTTCACACAATGTTGCTAAGATGTAAAAATGGAGTCAAAAAAACAAATATGTAATAATAAGGTTAAAAAATGGAAGATTAATTGACAACAGTGCCTATGACACTGTAGTAACATGGGGTGTATTTATGTGTTTGATTTCCTTAAAAGAGAGACCTGCAAGTTTCTTCATGTCTTGCTTCACTTTGCCTTTACATCCTGTGCTCCATCCACCTGGAACTCCTCTGTTCCTGCAACCCACCATGGCTTTCTATGGCCAAGTGTCTTGCACATACCATATTCCCTAACATGTGCCTACCCCTTCCATTCCTTTTTTAACTGGAACACTCCCAGTCATCTTCAAGATCCTGGTCAAATATTGTTTTGGGAAGCCTTTTCTGTTTTCTTCAGGTAGAGTTAGTTGCTTTGCTCCCTAAGGCTCTACCAGGAGACTTTGACCATACCATTGCTTCACCTCTTGTGACATTTTATAATGAAATTTATCTGTCACCCTGGAAGGTATGGCTCAGTTGGTTGGAGTGTCATCCCATACAACAAAAGACTGCGGGTTCCATTCCCACTCAGAGCCCATAACTAGGTTTGTGGATTTGATCCCTGGTGCATATGGAAGGCAACCAACAATGTTGCTCTCTCACATCAGTGTTACTCTCCTTCCCTCTCCCTCTCCCTCAAAATTCAATGAACATATTTTAAAAAATTATCTGTTTACATATGTCTTCCCAACTAGGATGTGAATTTTTGAGGAGCAAACTCAACACCCAGCATAAATCTCATATAAAGTAGACAATCCATAAATATTTGGTGAGTAAAGACAATAATGAATTATTTGCAGTATTGTGAGCTTTAGGAGTATGATCAAAGAGCCTCCATCCTCTGAGTGGATTTTAGGACCAATTTTGTTTATCTTGATGACACAGGAAGACTTGGGAGATTTCAGGTATAAGTAAAGATGACCTTGGTTTTCATAGTTTATCCTGGTCAACACTGGCTATACTATCAGTTTGATTTTGGCCATTTTACTAAATATGTCATGGACTTTATCATGGTTCTAATCAGTATTCCTCTGATGACTAATGATGTTGAAAATTGTTTAATGTGTTTATAAGCCATTTGAATATGTTATTTGAAAATGTTACATTCAAATCATTTATCCATTTGAGGGAAGTGGAAGAAGCGGTGGGATTTCTTGTTATTAAGTTATATGTTTGTTGTTAGAGATATATATTGAAAATTTTTATTCCAATCTGAGGTTTGTCTTTTCATCTTACTGATGTTGTCTTTTGATATATTTTTTTAGTTAATATTTGTGTGTGATCTGATGTGGAGGTCACAATTTATTTGTTCCATATAATTATGCAGTTTTTCCCACACTATTTGTTGAAAACACTATAATTTCACCTGCTGAATTATGTTGGCACCTTGTGAAAAGAAGTGACCATAGATATGAGTGAATTTTTGAACTTTTAATTTATCTATATATCTGTTTTTATACCAGTACCATACTATCATGATTGGCATTGCTTTATTAATTTTCCTTCCTGGTTTTTTGTTTTCTAGTTCATTAACTTCAGCTATTAAAGCCTTATAATAAGGTTTTAAAAATCCTCCAAATTTGTTCCTTTTTTAAAGTATTGTTCTCTAATGTTTTCAATATTGTTACAAGTTTTGCATTTTCATATAAAATTTACAATAAATTCTTAAATTCTACAAAATATTTACTGAGATTATTACTAAGATTGTGCTAAACCTATAAACTATTTTGGGGAAAATATACATCTTAACAGCACACTGAGTCTTGCAATTTATGAATGTAAAGTCTTTATTTTTTAGTTTTTAAAAACTATCTCAGTAATGTTTTCTAGTTTTTAGTATAGAGATTTTGCATGTCTTTAAATTTATTCTGAAGTATTCTATTTTTTGTTATTTTGAATAGTTTGTTTTTAAATTTCACTTTCCAATTGTTTGCTGTTAGATAAATACAATTGACTTTTCTTTTTGATGATACATTCTGTAATCTTACTAAATTCATTGATTAATTCTAATACTTTTTTGAAGGGTTTTCTATGTAGACATGTCATCTGCAAATGAGGACATATTTCCTCATTTCCAAGGTTTAAGTGTTTGTTTGTGTGTGGCATTATTGTACCAGATCTTTAGTATATATTGAATAGAGGATGTAAAAGCTATATTCTTGCTCTGTTCCTGATTTTAGGAGTAAAGCATTCAGTCTTTCAACATTAAATATGATATTATTTGTAGGCTTTAATAGATTCCCTGTCTTGGGTTGACAAAATTGTCTTATATTTCTTATCCCCTAAGAGCTTTATTTTTATTACAAAACTGTTGAGTGCTTTTCCTGTATCTAATGAGATGATTTTATTATTTTGAATGAATATAAATTGCACATCAATTTTGAATGTATGAGATAAATCCCATATGATCTTGGTATATTCTTTTCTTGTTATATATTGCTGACTTAAATTTGCTAATATTTTATTGAGAATTTTTGTCTATATCTTGAGGAATATTGATAATTATCATGTCTGTTATTGTCTTCTCAGGTTTTGATATTAAGGATGCACTGGTTTCAAAAAATAAAGGAAGGATTCATGTTTCCCTGTTTTTACAAAGAGTCCTTGAAAGATCATTATAATTTCTTCCTAAAAATTTTGATAGAATATACCTGTAAGGGCATCTTGCTCTGGAGTTTCTTTATGGGAAAATATTTGAAATTCAAATTCTTCAAAAGATATATGGCTATTCTGACTTTCTATTTCTACTGTGTCAATTGAAAAGTTGTCCTTTTTAAGAAATTTCTCATTTCATCTTAGTTATTTAATTTATTGACCTAAAGTTATTTAAAATATTAGCTTTATGATTTTAATGTCTATAGGATCTGTAATAATATTTTTTCATTACTGACATTTGTGGCTTTCTCTTGATTAGTTTTTGCTGATTGTAATCAATTTTAGTAATTTCTTCAGAAAACTGACTTCAGGTTTGGTTAACTTTCTGTTTCTCTGTTTTTGCCATTATCTTTATTATTTATTTTATACAAATTGTGTTAAATTTGCTCATTTTTATTTTAGCTTTATTTTTACACTTACAGCAAATTCTTACATGTGATGTTCATGTAAACATTAAAATGTGCAAATCTTGATTATTTTGCAATATGCACAAATATCTAATCATGACATTCTACATCTGAAACAAATAAAATGTTATATGTCAATTATGCCTTAATAAAATTTAAAAAAATAAGAAAGTGCAAATCTTAAGTGTATGCTTCTATTATTTTAGAGTTATGTATATCTCTATGTAACCATTACTCATATTAAAATATTGAAAATTACCATCACCATAGAAAATTCCATTTTATACTATAACTTATAAATTAATGATTTTTTTAAAAAAGAAAATCCCCTCTTGCCCCTTTCCAGTTGTTGCCCCTTTCTAGTTGTTAGTTTCCCGGAAGAAACTCTGATTTCTACCCCTGAAGACTCATGTTGCTGATTCTATTTACTCATATGTGTCTGACTTTTCTCTCTCTCAGCATAATATTTTGATCTGTGATCCCTCATCAGTCAGAAATTGATTCTTTTTGATTGCTGTGTAGAGTTCATAGATTATTATTTGTTTATCCATTGTCCCTTTGATGAACATTTGATTTGTTTCCAGTTTGCAGCTGCTATGGTTGTATTGGTTTTGTAACAATGAAGACTAGACTATAATGAAGTAATTTAGCCAGTGCAAAATCAAGAATTAACTAAAATGAAGAGATAATTTTAATTTTTTAATTCTAATATTGTTATTTTTCAGTGAACTACCCAGTTTACTTAATATGCATAGGTAACAAATGAAACAACCACTAATTAGCCTATTTCAAAACTTTTCAAAATTGAGATATAATTTACATACTATAAATTTTATCTTCTAAAGTGTTTTACAGTATGGTCACAGATTTTGCAGCCATCCCCATTATCTAATTCCAGAAATTATTTTATCATTCTAAGGAAAATCCCTACATCCTGTCAATCTTTATTTTTCTTCCCTGAACCATGAGCAAACAAAAATCCACCTTCTGTCTCTGTGGATTTAACTACTCTAGACATTTCATATAAATGCAATCATAGAATGTGTGGTCTTTTGTGTCGGCTACTTTCACTTACCATAAGACTTTCAATGTTTATCCATGATGTAACATGGACCACTACAACATTTCTTTCTGAAGCTGAAAAGTATTTTGTCATCTGGCACACCACATTTTACTTTTCCATGCAAATCATGTGTATTTGGCCCATCTCCACTTGTTGGCCATTATGAATAATGCTGACCTAAACTTTGTGTACAAATTTTTGTGTGGACATGTTTTCAGTTCTCTGGAGGGTACACTTAGGAGGGCAATTCCTGGGTCATATGGTAACTGTACATTTACGCTTTGAGGACCTTCCAAAGTGTTTTTCAAAGTGGTTACTTCATTCTACATTTCCACCACCAATGTATGACTGCTAATTTTCCACATCCTTGCCAATACTTGTTATTGTCTGTCTTTTATTGTAGCCATTCAAGTAAGTATGAAGTGGTATCTCATAAAGTTTTGATCGTCACTTCCCCAATGACAAATAATGTTGACCATTTTTTAAATGTGATTATTGGCCATTTGCATAGCTTCTTCGAGTAAATGTTTTCAAATCCTTTTCCCATCATTTAATTGGGTCATTTGTCTTTTTATTGTTGAGTGGTAATAATTCTTTATATATTCTGGATACAAGCTTTTACAACATACATAATTTGACAAATATTTTCTCCCATTCTGGTTGACTTTTACTACTTTTTTGATAGTTTCTTGTAAGTCTCTATTTTTGATAAGTCTAATTTAACCTAGTATTTCTTTCACTGCTTGTGCTTTTAGTGTGAGAACTAAGAAACTAGTGCCTACTTCAAGGTCATGAAGGATTACACCTATGGTTTCTTTAAGACTTTTATAACTCAGCTCTTAAATTTAGATCTTTCATCTGTTTTGAGTTAACATGTATGGTGTGAGATAGTAATTCAACTTTATTCTTTCTCATGTGGCTATCAAGTTTTCACAATACCATTTGTTCAAAAGAGTATTCTTTTTTCATCAATTGTCCTGGCACCTTGGTCAAAAATTAATTAACTCTAGATATATTAATTCTATGTTTCTTTTGGTACTCTTGAATTTATTTCATTCATCTGTATACCTATCCTTAGGTAAGTACCATGCAACCTTGATTTCTGTAGCTTTGTAATAAGTTTTAAAGTTGGAAAAGGGAGTCCTACAACTTTGTCCTTCTTTTTTGAGATTATTTTGACTATTACGAATCTCTTGCATTCCCATATCAATTTTAGAATGAGCTTGTCAATTTCTTCAAAAAAAAAAAAAAGGCAGCTGAGATTTAGATCGGGGTTGCATTGTATTTGTAGACCATTTTAAGGAACACTGCTATCTTAACAAAATTAAGGCTTCCTATTTATGAACTTAGGTGTCTTGGCATTTATTAAGGTTCTCTTTAATTACTATCAATGACATTTTGTAGCTTTTGGTGTGACCGAGTCTTGCAATTCTTTTCTTAAATTTATTACTAAGAATTTTATTTTTTAATGTGATTCAAATGAAATCTTTTATTTTAAGATTATTCATTGCCAGTGCATAGAAACACAACAGATTTTGGGGTATTTTTGTTTTGTTTTTGCTTTTTTATTGTGTGTTTTTTTCCCATTATAATTTAGTCCCCTTATAAATCCCTCCACCACTGCGATCACCACACTGCTGTCCATACCCATGAGTCCTTTTTCCTTAGAACTGAATTCTTCCACCCCTAACCTCCATCCTCCTTAGATGTCATCCTGCTATCTATGAGTCTCTCTATTTTGCTTGTTAGTTCAGTTTGTTATTAGATTCTACGTATTAGTGAAATCATATGGTATTTCTCTTTTTCTAACTGACCTATTTCATTTAGTGTAATGTTTCCTGGGTCCATCAATACTGTTGCAAAGGGTACAATTTTCTTCTTCTTTTTTTTTTATGGCTGACTTGTATTCTATTGTGTAAATGTCTCGTAGTTATTTTATCCATTCATCTACTGATGGATACTTGGGCTGCTTCCATATCTTAGCAATTGTAAATAACAGTGCAATGAACATAGGGGTGTTTATGTTCTTTAAATTAGTGGTTTGGGTTCCTTTGCATATATTCCCAGAAATGGAACCCCTGGATCAAAATACAGATCCACTTTGAATTATTTTTTTAATTGTCATTCAACTACAGTTGTTGCAATTTTCCCCTGATTGATCTCCCATGACTTGTCCACCAACCTGCTACCACAGTCAATCCCCACCCCATTGTCCTTGTCCATGGGTCCTTTGTACATGTTCCTTGACTTGACCCTTCCCTTCTTTCCCCCATTATCCTCCTCCCCCAGCCCATCTGGTCACTGTCAGTTTGTTCTTTACATCCATGTCTCTGGTTCTATTTTGCTCATTTGTTTGTTTTGTGGATTAGGTTTCACTTATAGGGGAGATCATATAGTATTTGTCTTTCACCACCTGGCTTATTTCATATAACATAATACTCTCTAATTCCATCTATGCTTTCATGAAGGGTAGGGGTTCCTTCTTTCTTTCTGCTGCATAGTATTCCATTGTGTAAATGTACCAGAGTTTTTTGATCCACTCGTTTACTGATGGGCACTTAAGCTGTTACCAGCACTTGGCTGTTGTAAATAACACTGTTATGAACATTGGTGTGCATAGGTTCTTTTGAATTGGTATTTCAGGATTCTTAGTATATAATTCCAGCACTGGAATTGCTGATTCAAAAGGCAGTTCCATCTTTAGTTTTTTGAGGAAACTCCATACTGTTTTCCACAGTGTCTGCACCAGTCTGCATTCTCATCAACAGTGCAAAAGGTTTCCATATTCTCCACAACCTTGCCAGCATGTGTTGTTTTTTTATTTATTGATGATAGAAATTCTGACCAGTATGAGATGATATTTCATTGTGGTTTTAATTAACATCTCTCCAATGATTAGTAACATTGAATATCTTTTCATATGTCTATTGGCCATCTGTATGTCTTCTTTGAAGAAGTGTCTATTTGGGTCCTTTGTCCATTTTTTAATTGAGTTATTTGGGGTTCTGGTGTTGTGTTTTATAAGTTATTCATAAATTTTGGTTATTAACCCCTCATCAGATGTATTGATGAAAATGTTCTCCCATTCTGTGGGTTTTCTTTTTATTTTCTTGACAATTTTCTTTGCTGTGCAAAAACTTGTTAGTGTGATGTAGTCCCATTTGTTTATTTTTTCTTTTGTTTGTCTTGCTTGGGGAGATATATCTGATAAAATATTGCTATAAGCAATATCTGACATTTTGCTGCCTATGTTTTCTTCTATTTTTTTTTATGGTTTTGGGTGTAAAATTCAGATCTTTAATCCATTTTGTATTATTCTTGTGTGTGGTGTAAGGAGGTGGTCAAGTTTCATCTTTCAGTACATATCTGTCCACTTTTCCCGACATCATTTATTGAATAAAATAACTTGAGCTCATTGCATGTGCTTGCTTCCTCTATCAAATATTAATTGACTATAAAGGTGTGAGTTTATTCCTGAGCTCTCCATTCTGTTCCATTGATCTATGTGTCTGTTTTTATGCCAGTACCATGCTGTTTTGATTATTATGGCTTTATAGTATAGTTTGATATTAGGTAATATGTTTCCTCCAACTTTGTTCTTCTTTTTCAGGATTGCTATTACTATCCAGGGCCTGTTCCATACATATTTTGTAAATATTTGTTCTACTTTTGTGAAACATGTCATTGGAATCTTGATAGGGTTTGCGTTGAATCTATAGGTTGCTTTGGGTAGTATGTACATTTTAATGATGTTAATTCTTCCTATGTATGAGCATGGTATGTGCTTCCACTTATTTGTGTCTTCTTCAATTTCTTTCTTCAATGTCTCTTAATTTTCTGAGCACAGGACTTTTACATCCTTGGTTAGGTTTATTCCTAGGTACTTTATTCTTTTTGAATCAATCATGAGTGGGAATGTTTTATTGATTTCCCTGTGTGTTAGCCCATTACTGGTATATAAGAATGCAACTAATTTCTGGATATTAATTTTGTATCC
This sequence comes from Anoura caudifer, assembly GCA_004027475.1. Lineage (NCBI taxonomy): Eukaryota > Metazoa > Chordata > Mammalia > Chiroptera > Phyllostomidae > Anoura > Anoura caudifer. The sequence continues at coordinate 487,269 of PVKU01000013.1, read as the reverse complement.
TACTACTTTGCTGAATTCATTTGTCATTTCTAGTAGTTTTTGAAGGAATCTTTGGGGTTCTTTATGTAGAGTGTCATGTCATCTGAAAATATAGACTGTTATGCTTCTTCCTTTCTAATTTGGATGCCATTTATTTCTTCTTCTTGTCTGATAGAACTTCCAATTACTAAGTTGGATAAGAGAGGTAAAAGTGGACATCCCTGTCTTGTTCCCATTCTTAAGGGGAAGAATTGTAGTTTTTGTCCTTTGAGTATGATGCTGACAGTAGGTTTGTCATATATGGCCTTCATTATGTTTAGGTATATTCTCTTTATTCTCACTTTACTGAGACTTTTTGTCATAAATGGATTTTATCAAATGCTTTTTCTGTACCTATTGATATGACCATGCAGCATTTATCCTTCATTTTGTTTCTGTGGTGAATTACATTTATTGAGTTGTGGATGTTGTACCATCCTTGCATTCCCAGAATATATCCCACTTAATAATGGTGTATGATCTTTTTGATGCATGTCCCTATTCATTGTGCTAATATTTTGTTGAGGATTTTGGTGTCTATGTTCATCAGGGATATTGCCTATAATTTTCTTTTTTTGTAGTCTCTTTTTTCTGGTTTTGGAACGAAGATAATGCTGGCCTTGTAAAATGAGCTTGGGAGCCTTCTCCCATCTTGATTTTTCTGAAATATTTTGAGATGGAGAAGTATCAGTTCTTGGAAATATTGGTAAAATTCACCTGTGAAGCCATCTGGACCAGGGCTTTTATTTGTTGGGAGTTTTTTTATTACTTCCTCAATTTCACTAGGTGTAATCTGTCTGTCTAAATTCTCTGATTCTTCCTGATTTAGTTTTGGAAGTTTGTATATTTCTAGGAATTTACCTGTTTCATCCAGATAGAGTTTGTTGGCATAGAGTTATGCATAATATTTTCTTACAATCCTTTGTATTTTTTCTGTCTGTTGTTATTTCTCCTCTTTCATTTTTGATTTTAGTTATTTGCATCCTTTCTCTTTTTTTGTTGATGAATATGGTTAAAGCTTTGTCAATCTCCTTTATCCTTTCAAAGAACCAGCTCTTAGATTCATTGATCTTTTGTATCCTTTTTTAGACTCTATTCCATTTATTTCTGCTCTGATCTTTATTATTTCCTTCCTTCTACTCATTATTGGATTTGTCTGTTGTTCTTTTTCAAATTCCTTTTAAGTGTAAAGTTAGATTATTTGACCTTATTCTTGTTGTATGAGATAGGCCTATAATGCTACACATTTCCCTTTTAGGACTGCTTTCACTGTGTCCCACAGATTTTGGGTTGTTGTGTTCCTATTTTCATTTGTTTCAAGTATCTTTTGATTTCTCCCTTGATCTCATTGTTAACCCATTCATTGTTTAATAACATGCTATTTCACTTTCATGTCTTTGCGTACTTTTCTGTGTTCTTCTTGTGACTGATTTCTAGTTTCATAGCTTTGTGATCAGAGAAGATGCTTGATATGATTGCAATCTTCTTAAATTTATTGACACTTGTTTTCTGTACTAACATGTAGTCTATCCTAGAAAACGTTTCATGTGCACTTGAAAAGTCTGTATGTTCTGCTGTTTTGGGGTAAAATGCTCTGAAGATAGCAATTAAATCCATTTGATCTAGTATGCTATTTAAAGCTGTGGTCTAATTGTTGATTTTCTGCCTGGAAGATCTATCCATTGAAATTAATGTGGTGTTAAAATTCCTGACTATGATTGTATTTCTGTCAATCTCTCACTTTATGTTCATCAGATTTACTTTAAACATTTAGGTGCTCCTATTTGGGGTGTATAAATGTTTACTAGGTTTATATTTTCTTGTTGTATTGTTCTCTCTATCATTACATAATGTTCTTCTTTGTTTCTTACTGTAGCCTTGGTTTTAAACTCATTTTTTTCAGATAGTAGTATTGCTACCCTAGCTTTTTTTTTCTTTTCCATTTGCATGAAATGTATATATATGGGTCTTGTTTTCTTATCCATTCAGCTACCTTATGTCTTTTGGTTGGACCATTTAAGCCATTTATAGTTAAGGAGATTATTGATAGAGTGACATTTTATTGTTAGACTATTTTCTTCTTTTTCTTTCTTTTTATTATATTTTATTGATTATGCTATTACAGTTGTCCATTTCTCTCCCATCATTCCCCTCTACTCTGCACACCCCCTCCCACCCACATTCCCCCTCTTTAGTTCATGTCCATGTGTCATAAGTTCTTTAGCTTCTATATTTCTCACACTATTCCTGCCCTCCCCCTGTCTATTTTCTACCCACTGTCTATGCTACTTATTCTCCCTACCTATCCCCCCTCTCTCCTCCTCCCACTCCCCTGTTGCTAACCCTCCATGCAACCTCCATTTCTGTGGTTCTGTTCCTGTTCTTGTTGTTTGCTTAGTTTGCTTTTGCTTTTGTTTTAGGTGTGGATGTTAATAATTGTGAGTTTGCTGTCATTTTACTATTCATGCTTTTTATCTTCTTTTTCTTCAATAAGTCCCTTTAACATTTCATATAATAAGGGCTTGGTGAAGCTGAACTCCTTTAACCTGACCTGATCTGAGAAGCGCTTTATTTTTCCTTCCATTCTAAATGACAGCTTCACTGGATAGAGCAATCTTGGATGTAGGTCTTTGATTTTCATGACTTGGAATACTTCTTTCCAGCCCCTTCTTGCCTGTAAGGTCTGTTTTGAGAAATCAGCTGACAGTCCGATGGGAACTCCTTTTGTAGATGACTGTGTCCTTATCCCTTGCTGCTTCTAGAATTCTCTCCTTCATTTTAATCTTGGCTAATGGAATTAGGATGTGCCTTGGTGTGTTCCTCCTTGGGTCCACCTTCTTTGGGACTCTCTGAGCTTCCTGAACCTCCTGGAAGTCTATTTCCTTTGCCAGATTGGGGAAGTTCTCCTTTATTATTTGTTCAAATAAGTTTTCCACTCGTTGCTCTTCCTCTTCCCCTTCTGGTACCTCTATAATTCGGATGTTGGGATGTTTAAAGGTGTTCTGGAGGTTCCTAAGCCTCTCCTCATTTTTTGGAATTCTTGTTTCTTCATTCTTTTCTGATTGGATGTTTGTTTCTTCCTTCTGGTCCACTCCATTGGTTTGAGTCCCAGTTTTCCTCGCATCACTACTGGTTCCCTGTGTTTTCCTTCATTTCACTTATTGTAGCCTTCATTTGTTCATCTAATTTGTGACCAAAATCAACCAATTCTGTGAGCATCCTGATAACCAGTGCTTTGAAATGTGCATCTGATAGGTTGGCTATCTCTTGGTTGCTTAGATGAATTGGCTCTGGGGCTTTGATCTGTTCTCCTGCTTGAGCCATTTTTTTTTTTTTTTTTGGTTTGTTTGTTTTGGTCTGGTCACACCTGTTATGTAGTGAGGGGCGGAGCCTTAGGTGTTCCCCCAGGTGGGACAGCGCAGTCGCTGGGTTGTGACACTGTATGTGGGGGTGGGTCTCAGTGTTTCTAGGTTTTATTTCTTGGTGCTGGAGCCTTGGGTTGGGAGTTCTATCTTGTTCCCCATTTTTCCCTGGATTATCTGCACATGAATGTGGGACCACCTGGTCAGCCAGCTGCCTTGTGCCTGGTATCTGCTAGCTGCCACAAGCCAGCCTGGGTCTTCCAGCAGCTGCCTGCACCCCGGTCTGCCTACCTCCACTTCTTTCTGCCTCAACTCACCCCTCTTACCGGTCTGGATGAATGGTTGTTGGACCTCTGTACAGTTCAATTTTCTCTCAGTTCTGGTTGTTTTCTTATTTCTAAATCCTTGCTGTCCTTAATTTTGGTTGTGTGGGGAGGCACAGTGTGTCTGCCTATGCCTCTATCTTGGCCAGAAGTCCTTTTTCTTTCTCTTTTTAAAGCAAGTCTTTAGTATCTGTTGTAGTGCTGGATTGGTGTTAACAAACTCCTTTAGTTTTTTCCTGTCTGGAAGCTCTTTATTTCTTCAATTTTAATTGACAGCCTTGCCAGGTAAAGTTGCTTTGGTTGTAGGGCCTTGCTTTTCATCATCTTGAATATTTCACACCACTCATTTATGGTCTGAAATGTTTCTGTTGAGAAGTCTGATGACATTCTAATTGGTGCTCCATTGTATGTACTACCTGCTTTTCTCTGCAGCTTTTAGGATTCTCTCCTTGTTTTAAGCCTTGTCTTTTTTAATTATGACATGTCTTGGTGTAGGCCTCTTTGGGTCCAATTTGTTTAGAACTCTCTGAGCTTCCTGGACTTATATGTCTTTTTCTTTCACCAGATTAAAGAAGTATTGGTCATTATTTCTTCAAAAATTCTCTTGATCCCTTGCTCTCTTCTTCTGGTATTCCCAAGATGCAAATATTTTTATGCTTCATGTTGTCCTGAAGGTTTCTTAATCTCTCTTCATTATTTAAAATTCTTTTTTTGCTGCTTGGCTTGGGTGTTTTCTTTTACTTTGTCTTCTAAATCACTGATTTGATCATCTGCTTCTCTTTCTAGTGTATTATTTATTTCAGATATTGCATTCTTTATTTTTGATTGGTCCTTTTTTATGGTTTCTATGCCTTTTTTCATGCTGTTGATTATCCTTATAATCATTACTCTAAACTCTCTATTTGAAAAAGTATTTGCTTCCATGTCCTCTAGTTCCTCTCCTGGAGAAATCTCTTGTTTTGTTCATTTGGGTTCTGTTTTTTTTTTTTTTTTTTTTTTTTTTTTTTTTTTTTTTTTTTTTTTTTTTTTTTTTTTTTTTTTTTTTTTTTTTTTTTTTTTTTTTTTTTTTTTTTTTTTTTTTTTTTTTTTTTTTTTTTTTTTTTTTTCTTTCCATTTTGTCTCTGTGTATTAGGTGATCTTCAAATACTCTTGTGAAAATGTTGCCTGTGGCTGGCCTTGTGCAACCGGTTTAGAGCTATTAGCGATCTACAGCTTGTGGCTCCCTCTGCTGGACCTGTTTGTGTGCAGAAAGAACTAGGCTACGCACGAAGGTCATCTTTTGCCAGCATCCGCTTGGGGGAGGGTCCACTAAAGTCTCAGAGCTCCTAGAGGTCCAGCTCTGCCTGCAGACTTTCTGTTAGGCTTACTTGGTACCTTCAGGTGTACTCCTGAGCAGCAGGGCTTATGTACCTCTGGGTGGGTCAAGATTGCTTCCCCTCAGGTTGATGTCATTTGGAGGAGAGTGCTCTCCCTGAGAAAGATGGCCTCTGCAATCTAGGGAATGACTCAGCACAGGATACTGGCATTGTTCCTTCAGTTCTCTCACCAGAGCCACCAGCCTCAGACTTTCCTCACATGTCTCTAGTTCTGCCCTCCCTCTGATGGAATCCAGGGTAAGTGACTACAAACAGAAATTTGTGCTTTGGCCCTTTACAAGGCTCTCTGTGTCTCCAGCCATCTCTCCCAGATGGACAGAAACACTGCTGCTTTTCACAGCTGGATGTTATCTGGGTGCCTTTCTGGCTGTGGTGCTGCAGGCTGCAGAGCCCACCTTGGGATTTAGACCCCACAATTCTCAGGTGGAACCATCAACCAGGACTCACCTGCCACCCATGGGAGCCTAGCCAGCCCTCTCATGACTCCTCTGCACTACCTACCAGTCTCATTTTGGTGATATGGCTTCTTCCGTCTATCCTTGATTATATAGCATTTCTCCAGCTAGTGTTCAGTTGGTTATTCAGGATGATTTCTCTACAATTTAGTTGTAAAACCAGTTTGGTCCTGGGAGGAGATTAGTGTAGCTTCCACTTACTCCTCTGTCTACAACTAATCTTTGTATATTGGTTTTATATCTTGCAAGCTTGCTGAACTCATTTATTAGATATAATATTTTTCCTGTGAATTCTTTAGTATTTCTATGTACAAGGTCATGTCATCTGAAAATAGAGATAGTTTTACTTCTTTCCAATTTTAATTATTTTTGTTACTTAATTACCCTGGCTAGAATCTCTGGTACATGGTGAAAATAAGTGAGGAGAGTAGACCTCCTTATCTTATGGTTGATCATAGGAAAAAAGCTTTAGTCTTTACCATTAAGTATAACATTGGCTATGGATTTTTTGTGCATGCCCTTTATGTGATTAAGGAAGTTTCCTTTTATTTCTAGTCTTTTGAACAGTTTTTTCATCATAAAAGTGTGTTGAAAATGTAAAATGCATTCTCTGAAACTATTATATGATGTGGGTTTTATCCTTTAGTTCATTAATATAGTCTATTATTTATAGCATTTATTTATTTTGCATTGATTTATTTTTGTATGTTGTTCAAACTTGCATTCTTGGGATACATCTCACAGTGGTTATTGTGTATAATCTTTTTTATATGTTGCTAGATTCAGTTTGCTAGAGTTTTGTTGAGGGTTTTCACATCTATATTCATAAGCTATATTCCTCTATAGTTTTCTTGTGATGTAGTTGTCTGGTTTTGGTATTACTGTCACACTGGCATTATAAAAATGAACTAGGCAGTGTTCCTCCTCTTCTTTTTTATGTAAAATTTTGTGAAGGTTTAGTGTTGATTCTTTAATTATTTAGTAGAATTGACCAGTGAATCTATCTGGGCCTGTGTTTTGCTTTGTTGGAGTTTTTGATTACTAATTCAATCTCTTTACATGGTAGAAATGTATTCAGATTTTCTAATTCTTCTCATTAGTTTTTAGTTTGCTTCTTTATAGGAATATGTCCAATTCATCTAATTAATCTAATTAAATTATACACTTATTTACACTTGCATTTTATAATCTTTTCTTTTACTGCAAAGTCAGTAGTAAAGTTTCTTTTTTCCTTTCTGATTTTTAGTAATTTGAATCTTTTATTTTTGGTAAATCTAGTGAAAGATTTGTCAAATTTCTTAAACTTTCCAAAAACAAGCTTTTGATTGATTGGTTTCATTGATTTTTCTCTATTGCTTTTCAAATCTCTGTTATATTAATCTTCACTCTAAATTTTATTAATCCCTTCCTCCTACTTACTTTAGTTTTAGTTTGCTCTTCTTTTTCCAGTGTCTTAACCCTTCAGTGAAAGTTTAGTTAGGCATTTAATACAGGCATATATGAGATAAATTTCACTCTAAGCACTGTTTTATCTGTATTCCACAAGTATAGTAAGTTGTGTTTGAATTTTTATTTATGTCAAAGTATTTTCTTTTCTAATTTTCCTGTGACTTCTTTGATCCATTGGCTATTTTGGAATATGTTTAGTTCTAAATACTTGTGAATTTCCTAGATTTTCTTCTGTTATTGATTTTTAAAATTTATTCCATTGTAGTTGGAGAACACACTTGTATCTTTAAATACTTCTAAATTTATGAAGAATTTTTATGCTCTAACATATGGTTTATCCTAGAGAATATTCCATGTGCACTTGAGAAAAATGTATAAATCTGCTGTTGATGAGTAGAGCAGTCTATATGTCTAAGTCAGTTGCTTCATAGTGTTATTTAAGACTTTTATCTTGTTGATCTACTGGATAGATGTTTTATCTATTTATCTATGAATTGTGGTATTGAAGTCTTCAACTATTATTATTAAATGGTCTGTCTCTCCCTTCAATTCTGTCAGTTTTTACTTTTTGTATTTGTGGACTCTGTTGTTAGGTGAATATAACTGTTATATTTCTTAATGGATTGACCCTTACATTATTTAAAATGTTCTTTGTCTCTGTAGTGATTTTTATCCTAAAGTTTATTTTATTTTAGTTTAGTTTAGTTTAGTTGAGTTTTGCCATTGCAGCTCTTGTTTGTTTTCTTTTTTGTATAGTATATCTTTTCCAACTCTTTATTAGATCTATTTGTATTTTTTAATTTAAAGTGTGTTTACCGTAGATACATATAGTCAGATAGTGTTCTCTTTTTTGCCAGTTTCTCTCTTTTGATAGAAATGTGTAATCTATTTACATTTAATGCAATTACTGATAATATAGAACTTATAACTGCTATTTTGCTATATGCTTTCTACATGTCTCATGTCACTTTTCCTCTGTATTCTTCCATTATTGTCCTTTTTTTGTTGTTAAGTAGATTTTTTTTGCTGTATCACTTTAAGTCCCTGTTGTTTCTTTTACTATACTTTTTAATTTATTTTCTTAGTGGTGACCCTGAGGATTACAATTACCGTCTTTATTAGAACAACATAATTTGGATTAATATGAATTTTATTTCAATAGTATACAAAACTTTTTCATTTATATAGGTTCAATCTTCCCTCTCTTTGTTGTCATTGTTATAGAAATTAGGTCTCTATATTTTGTGTGTCAATCCATGTAGATTTAAGTTTAGCTTTACCCAGTTTTCAAATAAATCAAATAGACAAAAGTGTTTACAAATATGATTTCTAAATATTTGGAGATTTCCAGATCCTTTTCTGTTACTGTTTTCTGATTTTGTCCCATTTTGGTCACAGTTGAGATTCTGAGGATCTCAATCTCCTGAATTTATTGCAACATACTTAACAGTACAAAAATGTGACCTATTTTATTGAGCATTAGATGTAGACTTGAAAGAATAAATATTCTGCAATCATTATGCATCATAATAGTGTCCTGTAAATGTAAACTAATTCAGGTGTGTTGTTTAGATTTTTAAAATATTCTTCCTGTATTATTATTATTGTTATCATTATTTATCAATGAGGGGAGTAAGAGATGTTAAATTCTGAAACCATACCTGTAGATTTGTCAGTTTCTCCATTTTGTTTCACTGATTTTTGCATCTTAAAGATGAAAACATTATTTCCAGTTTGCAGTTGGGAATGTTGCAGTACAGAAATTTAGCACTTTTCACTTTACCCAAAGTCTGGCTCAGAATATTATGAGCCTAAACTTCAATGTTGAAACTTGAGTTGAGATTATTAATTAAAACCATAACTCTTTTTCTTCTCTTTGGTATTTTGGGATGGATAGAGTCATTGATATTCATCTTTCCCATGAGAAAAGAACACTAAACACTGTTATGCAATGGTAATCTTGGCCCTTTATATTGCCATGCAATGAAACATAATTCTAATCTTAATAAATTTAGAACAAATTAACATACCAAATAACTTTAAGCCTTATTCCTACTATCAAACACCCAGTGGGTGGTCTGATCTCATGTTAATACTGCCTTTCTTATTGACTCTGTCTTTATTTTCACCGACCATCTGATGTTCTCTACCCAGGACTATACAGAAGATGAGAACTACCAAACGCAAATGACTCCAAATTTCTAAAACATACCTTCCAAACCAACGAACCCCACCTTTATTGTAATAAAAGTCAGAGGAGATAAAGTTCTAGGAAATAATTTTATTCTTAATTGAATTGAATGTTCTGCCACATAGTTTCAATGATGACTCCTTGAGCCCTCACCTAAGGATATATTTATGGATTTCACAGAGAGGAAGGGAGGGAGAGAGAGAGAAAGAGAGAGAGAAAGCTAGAATAATGGATGTGAAAGAGGGAAACACTGATTGGTGGCCTCCTCTATGTGCCCACACTGAGGATTGTTCCAACCAGGGATGGAAGCCTCACTCTAGTCATGTGCCCTGCCTGGGAATCAAACCTGCAACCTTTTGGTGTATGGGATAACACTCCAACCAACTGAGTCATCTGGCCAGGGCAAATATCTCTTTCTTAACTGGTGCTATAGTCTCTTATTTCTTACCTCCCTGATTATCCTCACAGGCAAATTGTCCTCTTTCCCTTAGGATTTGTCTCTTAGCCCCCATCTTTTTTTAATGCATATATCTTCAGTGATGCCATTCCTTTTTTTAATTTCTTTATTATTGATTTAGACATAAGGGGAAAGGAGGGAGAAGTAGAGGGAAAAAATCATCAATGACAGAGAGAACCATTGATCAGTTGCCTCCCGCATGTGCCCTAACTGGGGGACTGAACCTAAAACCGAGGTATGTGCATTGCCTGGGAATTAAACCTGTGACCTTTTGGCTTGCAGGACAATGCTTAACCAACTGGGCCACACTGTCTGGGGCAGTGATACCATTATTAATCTTCTGCTACTGTATAGGTTGGGAATTATTGTGGAAACAGAAACTACATGAATCACTTCAATAGAAAGAAATTAAACAGAATTGTCAACTGGCTATTAGAAAATTAAAGAGTTAAATGGGGGACACTTTTGACTGTTAAATTTAACCTGGAGGAACAAAAGGGGTCATTAAATCTCAGCAACTTGAAGAAGAGCTTGTGGAACTAGAACTGAGATCTCTGAGGGTAGAGCACTTCTCAGCTAGTACTGGTGTTTAAGAGCTTTGAGGAGAAATCCCACTAAACTCAGTCTTCTGAGGATGAAGCATAGTCTGCCTGATGCTGCATTTTCTGAGAGTAATTTAATGAGGCTGATTTTAATAACATGGAAAAATTGCAAACTTCAATCAATTGCTACTCATAAAATCAATTGTCACAGCCAGAGTGAAGAGCTGTCACATGACTGAAATTGGAAGAAATCAGGAGGGTACAAGTTTGGTTTTTTTTGTTTTTTTTTTTACTCATCAAACCTTTCAGATTTTCTCTAGTGCCTGTTTTGGCAAACTATAGTGGGGACCAACTGGCAAAATATAAGTGAATCTAATTTCAACATCATATGCAGAGTATAGGAGTGTCAGTTTGAGACTAAAAGAGAATAATATAATAATCACTGTGGTCCAGACTTTAGCTACCTAACATTTCTTCTACACACTCTTCTACAAAAACTTAATTTTAATTTAATGGTACAAATCATTTTTTCTTTGACTTAAAAATTTATTTATATGTTCAAAGATACTCTCAATCCTTTTCAAAACAAGTAGATAGTATGTCCCAAAAGTCACCGTATTCATCTCTGAGAGAGAGCTCTGTAACCACTTCAGTTGAGGACCAACAGGTTATCCATAGCCTAGTTCCCATGGTCTAGCACTTATCATGTGATCACAAAATCCCATGAAGATTCTTAATTTGGAATAGTCTCTGTCACTGATGTGCTACCCAGGATCACAAAGTGCCAGGGCTACTGAAAAGATGGTTCTGGTACGTAAAACAAAGTAAGATGATTACTTAATAGACTACTATTCAACATTTAAACATATATTTAAAAGATATATAAGAAAATGTGGGAAAATGTTTCAGAAAATTATTTGAAGGGAACATTATGTGTAGAAAAGTGAAGGGAGAAGGCAAAGGAGAGGGTGGAAATGAGAAGAGGGAAGAAGACAAGGGAGTAAAAAAGAATATAAAAGAAAGAAAAAAATATTTTCCAAAATGATAACAGTAGTTACCTCTGTAAAGGGTTATGAGTAAACATATTTTCTTCATATTTCACTGAATTTTATAAATTTTTCATAAAGGACATATACTACTTTTACAGTCAAAAGAAGTTGCATATAAGAGAAGAGATTATATGCAACTTCTGGGTGCTCCACTGGGTGAAACAATTTCCTCATACAGAAAGATTCTCTAAGCTCTTTGGAAATAGTAGTTTCCTCTGAAAGGGGAGCAAGTCCTGTATTTTTAGTTTACCTTCTGTAAAGCCCTTAATACATCACCACACTCAAACATTCAACAAGTAGATAGAATTAGACTTATCACTCCCTCATTATAAACTTCTAAGAACTTTGAAAGATTAATAAATATTTGCTCACATCATCAGATGAAATTATACCTTTTCTGTAGATTTTCGCTAACCTAGATGAAAAAAGAAATGTAACTGTTGCCTATTAAATTTTGGTAATCACCTATGTGGATATTAAAATGCTAATGTTGAATTATTGTTGAATGAACCAATGTAGCACAGAATGACCATGACTTATGTCACCTGTGATTTTGCATTTGTTCCATCTATATCTTTTCCTATGAAAATGAAGAACCTGTATGTTGAATGAAAACAAATTAATTTTCTCTAAAGGTTGATATCTGTGAGCTCCCCACCAAAAGTGGTGTAGGTAAATATAAAATCTTATTTGTATGTAAGTGGAGGATATCTCATTATTTTTTAGTGTAGCTAATTTAATCCTCTCTGGGTGTACTGTCATTGTGGTGGTCACTTTATTCAAAATAAAATACTTTATGAGGAAAAGGCAATGCAAGATCTCCTTGCACTTTTATTAAAATTTGAAAGACAAGATTATGATGGGCTTCTTCTCGCTACATAAAGAAAGAGAAGGTATCTTGATAGCCCCAAATTTTTAAATCAGTACTGTTAGTAGCACACTTCTTCTACTGTTCATGTGGAAAGAATTTAGTGATGCTTACATCCAACACAAAGTCTTTGCCCTAGGAATGTTTTTTTTTTTAATTCTCATTGATTTAATTTTTATATCTAAAGAGAAGTATTAATTTGGAAGGTATATAAATGTTGAATCATTATATTATACACCTAAACACAATACAATGTATTTTGACTGTATTTTAATAAAACAAATCAAGAGAAGTATGGTTTACATTTTTGTCTTAGTCTGAGATGTCATCTAGGACTAAAGCTTGTTGACTCTGTGAGCTCCTTCTATTGGATATAATTTTCCATGGCCTTGAAAGGTTGAGTACTTATGAGAAGAGTCTGAATTAATGTAGGGGTGGTATATGGCATTCAAGTTAAGCTAGTACTCTTTGAGCCAACAAATTCCCTACTTGTATAGAGGAAGGATATAAATTCCATGATTTTGTTATTGTGAGGACTCATGACTATACAATTGTGACAATGTACCACCTTGTTGTTGAAGAAACACAAGGTTTAATATGTGCCTTTAAAAATATGTATATGCATATGTATACATATATGTAATAAAATAAATATGAACATATTCATTTACTTTTCCTCTGGTTATTTTATTTTTAAATGATCTGGCAAATAATTTGATTGACTGTTGCCCTTATTTGAAAAAGATTTTGAATATTGACTTCTCAAAGTAGTTATGAATCAGACATATATTTTGTTTGAATTGTGTTCTTTATTAATGTTTTTTATTTACTTCTATTAAATAATAATAAACTACAATAAGCTACAAAGTGCTTGTACAGTTAAACATCTTCAATGACCTAATAGGATTCCAGAAGTAATGAATAGTTCAGGAGGACTTTCTTTGAGCAACAGGAACAGAGAAAGAAACCAAAATGCCTGTCAGTTACACAACACTATATTCTGACCCAATAAATCTTTCCATGATTAAATAAAAAGTGACAACTTATCCAAAGCAATAAATTTTGTTATATAAACTTTCACAAATAAAAATATTCTCTTTATAAGTGACAAATGTTTAAAAGGGTTAAGCATCTTACTCCATTTTACATTTTGAAATAAAACATTTCTTTAACTGATAATTGCTTTTTTTAAAAGCTACTGACACCAAATATCTGCTTTTTCAGCTGATCTACAACTTAGTAAAATAGGAAAAAACACCAATTTTGCACAGTAATGCTATTAAAATACACATATTAAAAAACCTCTATCTTTCTTAAAACTTTTCATGTATATACTGACAAAAAATAAGCAAATGAAAATACTCCAAGTCATAAGAAGTAAAGAACAGGAGAAATTAAAGAGATGAAATGCCAACAAGGGCAGTCCGGTCAATTTTAATGAATGGAGCAGAACAAAATTGCATATCAAAAACCAAAAAAATTTCAGACTTCCAGCCAAGATGGAGGCGTAGCTGAATGAACTGTGCCTCCTCTCACAGCCAAGATTAGGGACTACAAAAATATAGAACCAAAAAAAAAGAAAACCCAACCAGGACAGAGGGAAGATTGAATTGTGCGGGACTCCAACAGCAGTTCACCCAGACCAGCAACCAAAGGAGGCCCTGCTACTGGAGGCGGCCATGTGACTGGAGGCAGCACAGAGATCAGAAGTGGCCCTGTGACTGGGGCAGCCAAGAGAATGGAGGAGGTCCTGCAACCGGGGGCAGCCGAGAGACCAGAGGAAGCCCTGTGACCAAGGGGCAGCTCTGCGACCAGAGGAGGCCCTGAGTCCAGAGGAGGTTCTGCTTCTTTCTGGAGGAGGTCCTGCGACTGAAGGAGGCCCTGCCACCGGGAGTGGCCCTGCGACCCAGGTGGCCCTGGGACTGAGACCAGGGGTGAGCCTGCGACCAGGGGCGGCCAAGTGACCAGGTACAGCTCCGTGAACAGGGGTGGCCCTGTGACCAGGGGCAGTCCTGTGACCGAGGAAGGCCCTGCGACTGGGGGCAGGCCTGCAACTGGGGCAGCTCTGTGACTGGGGGAGGCCCTGCGACCAGGGCCAGCCCTGTGATGGGGGAGGCCCTGGGACTGGGGGTGGCCGAGACCCAAGGCAGCCATGGGAATGGCGGCTTAGCGACCAGAGGAGGGGGCTTTGTGGAAGACCTAGAGCACACACCTGTGATCCTAGCTGAAATGGTGGAAGCTGTGAATACCAGGATACCTGAAGGAGACTGCACCACTGAATTTCACAGGTCTTCTACCACAGAAGTTCACAAAATAAACCCAGGGAGCCAGAACAGATCAATTTAAGAAGCTGAGGCTGACAAGAAGAGTCTCACAAACAATGGGAAGGCAAAGAAACAATCCCCAAATGAAAGAAAAGAAGGAAGCCCCAGAAAGAATGCTAAATGAAATGGAGGCAACTCAACTATCAGATTTTAAGTTCAAAGTAATGGTTGTCAGGAAGCTCCAAGAGCTCTCAAAGAGCTACCAGAAACTACAGAGCAGCTACGATGAACTCACTGAAAACTATATTAACATGAAAAAGGAAATAGAAACTATCAACAAGGGCCAAGAGAAATGAAGAACACAATTTCTGAATTGAAGAACATAGTAAAAGGAATCAAAAGCAGGATCAGTGAAGCAGAAGATCAGATAAGTGAGTTGGAGGACAAAGTAGAAAAAAAAAACACCCAGGAAGAGCAAGAAAAGGAAAAGAGGCTCAGAAACAAAGAAGAGGGATTAAGAGAAATGCAAGACAATATGAAATGTAATAATATCCATAAAATAGGGGTTCCAGAAATAAAAGAAGGAGAGCAAAGGATAGAAAATCTATTTGAAAAAGTAATGATGGAAAACTTCCCTAATTTGATGAGAGAAAAAGACACACAAATCCAGGAAACACAGAGAGTCCCAATCAAGAGGAACCCAAAGAGGCCCACTTCAAGACACATCATAATTAAAATGGCAAAATTCCAAGACAAAGAGAGAATCTTAAAGGCAACAAGGGAGAAAAAGGAAGTAACATACAAGGGAGCCCCAATAAGGTTAGCAGCTGACTTCTCAATGGAAATGCTCCAAGCCAGAAGAATGGCAAGAAATATTCCAAGTAATGAGAACCAAAGGCCTACAACCAAGACTGCTTTACTTAGCAAGGCTTTCAATCAAGATAGAAGGCCCAATAAGGATCATCCCAGACAAAAGAAATCTAAAAGAATACACTTCTACCAAACCAGTTCTTCAAGAGATGCTAAAGGGACTGCTTTAAGGAAAGGAAGGAAGGAAGAGAGAGAGAGAAACATAGGTACAAAAATGGCAATGAATCAGTACCTATCAGTAATGACCTTAAATGTAAATGGATTAAATACCCCAATCAAAAGACATAGAATAGCTGGATGGATAAGAAAGCATGACCCACACATATGCTGCCTACAAGAGACCCATCTCAGGTGAAGGGCTGGAAACAAAATTTCCAAGCAAATGGACAGGAAAAAAAGCTGGGGTAGCAATATTCATATCAGACAAAATAGACTTCAAAAGAAGAGCCATAAAGAGAAACCCAGAATGTCACTTCATAATACTCAAGGGAGGAATCCACCAAGAAGACATAAACATCGTAAATATATATGCACCCAACATAGGAGCACCTAAATACATCAAGAAAATCTTAGAGGACTTCAAGAAAGATATTGACAGCAACACAATTATAGTAGGGGACTTTAACACCCTACTGTCAAAAATGGACAGATCTTTCAAACAAAATATCAACAAAGATATTACGGCATTGAACAACACTCTAGATGAAATGGACTTAACTGATATATATAGAGCCCTTCATCCCAAAGAAACTAAATACACATTCTTTTCAAATGCACATGGAACATTTTCAAAGATGGACCACATGATAGGACACAAAACAAGCCTCAACAAATTCAGAAAATTGAAATCATACCAAGCATTTTCTCCAACCACAACAGACTGAAACTAGAAACCAACCCCAAGGGGAAAAACCCAAAACACTCAAAATCATGGAGATTGAATAGCATGCTATTAAACAATGAATGGGTCAAGAATGAAATTAGAGAAGAAATCAAAATGTTTCTGGAAACAAATGAAAATGAACTCACAACTACCCAAAACTTATGGGACACAGCAAAGGCAGTCCTCAGAGGGAAGTTCATAGCAGTACAGGCCTACCTAAAAAAGATAGATATATTTCAAACAAACAACCTAACCCTATGCCTACAAGAACTTGAGGAACAACAACAAAGACAGCCCAGAGTAAGTAGAAGGAAGGAAATAACCAAGATCAGAGCAGAATTAAATGACATAGAGACTAAATGCACAATTCTAAGGATCAATGAATCCAGGAGCTGGTTCTTTGAAAAGATAAACAAAATCCACAAGCCTTTAAGTAGGCTCATCAAGAAAAAAAGAGAGAGGACTCAAATAAACACAATCAGAAATGAAAGAGGAGAGATTACAACTGACACCACAGAAATACAAAGGATTGTAAGAAATTACTATGAAGAACTGTATGCCAAGAAATTTGAAAACCTAGGTGAAATGGACAAGTTTCTAGAAAAACATAATCTCCCAAAACTCAATGAAGAAGAAGCAGAAAGCCTGAACAGACCAATAACAGCAAATAAAATAGAAGCAGTAATCAAAAAACTCCCGACACACAAAAGCCCTGGACCAGATGGTTTCACAGGAGAATTATACAAAGCATTTAAGGAAGAGCTAACCCCTATCCTTCACAGACTATTCCCAAAAATCCAAAATGAAGGAAGACCCCCAAACTCTTTTTATGAAGCCAGCATCATCCTAATCCCAAAACCAGATAAAGACATAACAAAGAAAGAAAACTTCAGGGCAGTATCGCTGATGAAATAGATGCTAAACTCCTCAACAAAATATTGGCAAACTGTATCCAACAATACATGAAAAAGATCATACACCACGACCAAATGGGATTCATCCCAGGGATGCAAGGCTGGTTCAACATTCTCAAATCAGTAAATGTAATACATCACATAAACAAAAGCAAAGACAAAAATCACATGATCATATCAATAGATGCAGAAAAAGCATTTGATAAGGTACAACACCCATTTGTGATAAAAATACTCAGCAAAGTGGGAATAGAGGGAGCATTCCTCAACATAATAAAGGCCATATATGAGAGACCTACAGCCAACATCCTACTCAATGGGCAAAATCTAAAATCTTTTCCACTAAGATCAGGAACAAGACAAGGATGTCCACTTTCACCACTTCTATTCAATATAGTATTGGAAGTCTTAGCCACAGCGATTAGACAAGAAAAGGAAATAAAAGGCATCCAAATTGGAAAGGAAGAAACAAAACTATCATGGTTTGCAGATGACATGATAGTGTACATAGAAAATCCTATAGACTACGCCAAAAAGCTGCTCGACCTAATAAATGAATTTGGCCAAATAGCAGGATACAAGGTCAATATCCAGAAATCAGAGGCATTTTTATATACCAACAATGAAACAGTAGAAGCACAAATCAAGAAAAAAATCCCATTTGATATAGCAAAAAGAAAAATAAAATACCTAGGAATTTCCTAACCAAGGAGGTAAAAGTCCTGTATGCAGAAAACTACATAACACTGAAGAAAGAAATCAAGGAAGACACAAACAAATTGAAACATATACCGTGTTCATGGATTGGAAGAATCAACATTATCCAAATGTCATACTACCCAATGCAATCTACAAATTCAATGCAATACCTATTAAAGTACCAATGGCACAATTCACAGACATAGAACAAACACTTCAAAATTTATATGGAACCATAAATGACCCCGAATAGCTGCTGCAATTTTGAGAATGAAGAGCAAAGTAGGAGGGATCACAATACCTGATATCAAACTGTATTACAAGGCCACTGAAATCAAAACAGCCTGGTACTGGCAAAAAAAAAAAACAGGCACAGGGACCAGTGGAACAGAACAGAGAGCCCAGAAATAAACCCAAGCCTCTACGTTCAATTAATATTCGACAAAGGGGGCAGCAACATAAAATGGAGTAAAAATAGCCTCTTCCACAAGTGGTATTGGGAGAACTGGACAGCTACATGCAAAAAAAATGAAACTTGACCACCAACTTACACCGTACACAAAAATAAATTCAAGGTGGATAAAAGATTTCAATAGAAGCCATGACACCATTAAAGTCCTAGAGGAGAACATAGGCAGGAAAATCTTGGATATTTCACACAGCAACATTTTTATTGATATGTCCCCTAAAGCAAGGGGCATAAATGAAAGAATAAACAAATGGGATCTCATCAAATTAAAAAGCTTCTGCACAGCTAAAGAAAACAGTATTAAAATAAAAAGAGAACCAACCATATGGGAAAACATATTTGCCAATGATACCTCAGACAAGGGTTTAATCTCCAAAATATATAAAGAACTTACATGAATCCACTCTAAGAAGACAAGCAACCCCATTAAAAAATGGGCAAAGGACTTGAACAGACACTTCTCCAAGAAGGACATACAGAGGATCCAGAGATACATGAAAAGATGCTCAATATTGCTAGCTATCAGAGAGATGCAAATTAAAACCACAATGAGATACCACTTCACACTTGTCAGAATGGCCATCATAAACAAAGCAACAAACAACAAGTGTTGGAGAGGTTGTGGAGAAAAGGGGACCCTAGTACACTGTTGGTGGGATTACAGACTGGGACAACTACTATGGAAAGCAGTATGGAATTTTCTAAGAAAACTAAAAGTGGATCTGCCTTTTGACCCAGCAATTCCACTGCTAGGATTATATCCTAAGAACCCTGAAACACCACTCTGAAAGAACCTATGCACCCCTATATTCATAGCAGCACAACTTACAATAGCCAAGTGTTGGAAGCAACCTAGGTGCCCATCAGTAGATGAATGGATCAAAAAATTATGGTACATTTACACAATGGAATGCTATGCAGCAGAAAGAAGGAAGGAGCTCCTACCCTTTGCAACAGCATGGATGGAACTGGAGAGCACCATGCTAAGCAAAATAAGCCAGGCAGTGAAAAATAAATACCATATGATCCCACCTTTAACAGGAACCTAACCAACAAAACAAACAAACAAGCAAAATATAACCAAACACACTGAAGTTGAGAACAGACTGACAGTCACCAGAGGGGAGAGGGGAAGGAAGATAAGGGGGAAAAGGGCAGGGTTTACAGGAACAAATATAAAGGATACATGGATAAAAAGTAGGGAGGTGGAAATGGGAGGGAGGTGGGGAGGGCTGGGGCAGTGGGCTGGGATGGGAGTAAAAGAAAACTGTACAAGAACAACAATTAAAATAAATTTAAAAAATTTAAGAATTAATAAATAAATAAATACCACAAAAATTGCTTTACTAATTGCTGTACTGAACCCAGCTATTCATTTTTGTGGACTTCAAACTGAATAAATGACTAAAGAAATAGTTCAGATTAGAGTATCGTCTATGTTCCTAATCAAAGGATTCCAAACTGGACTTGAACCAAGCTAATACCTCATTCTATTTACACAGTCACCTCATTTGAGGAAGAAAGTAGATAATCAACCAATATAATGAGCCAAAGTGAAACAGTTGTTTGAGAGTAGGTACTTTTCACTTTTTAACCAGATATTTTGTCATCTAAGAGATGTTGTGTTAAACAGAGTAGTTTCTAAGGGAAGTTCTATTGATCTGACCTATTTTAGCTCTTGTTAAAAGTAAATGTGATATAAACCAGGAAAAAGATCCAGAATATTGTCCACAAGTAAAGATGACATTTAATTGAGTGCCAACATAACATTATCTTTAAAATGTTCCTACCACCAAGAGTAAAGCCAGACAGTCAGGGATCATTGCTCCTAAAGAAATCAGGCATGCTGGTCAAAGGGCTTATGTTACTGAGGGACAAAGGGTCGACTCTCTAAATCATGGTAGCTAGGGCCACCATTGTCTCTAGACATCTCCATTCTTTTACACAAAGGTAGTTATGGAGTGGATATTTTACAAGTCGATAATATTCTTCATGTAACTTACTAAAATTCTAGTCAACATTTCCTATTCAAGATCATGATATATTTTCTAACTCTAACTTCAAACTACTCATTTTATTTGCTTCACCATAAAATGAGTAGTTTGAGTTTAAAAACACAACTCACACCCTGGCTGGTGTAGCTCAGTGGATTGAACATGGGCTGAGAACCAAAGGGTCACCAGTTCGATTCCCAGTCAGGGCACATGCCTAGGTTGCGGGTTGGGTCCCCAGTGGGGGCCATGTGAGAGGCAGCCACACACTGATGTTTTTCTCCCTCACTTTCTCCTTTCCTTCCCCTCTCTCTAAAAATAAATAAATAAATAAAATCTTAAAAAAAATAAAAACACAACTCACTATAAGAAAAGGACTTTTACTTTCTTTGCCACATTATCTCTATTTTACAGAAGCAAAAATGAAAACTGCTAGTCATACCAAACAGGGATATTTTAAGGATTAATGACAGGGGTTACAGAGCTCACAAGGAACAGTGCAATAGAAGTATGACATCCATTGCTACATTTTAAGCAAATGGAATCTCAGGTCTTCAGAGATTTGGATAATCCTTTCAAATCCTTAAAAATTTGAATAATAGCTATAAGTAATACTGGTGTTTAGTAAATTTAGTTTAATAATTATATAAAGGTGTAACTCTATGTAACAATGAAGGAAACAAAAAGTTATAAAAGATTTCATCAAGTCATGTGATAAAATGAAAAGACAGCTTGTATGCTAACAATAATCTGGGGAAGTGTTGGGGGTAGGAAGAAATAAGAAAATAGTCCAGTGGAAGGAGTCAAATGGGAAATAGACATAGGAGCTATGTTAAAACAAAGCAAAGAAATGAAAGGCATCGCCAACAGTGATCTATACATTTATGACAGCAGGCATTAGTGATATTGA
Source organism: Anoura caudifer (assembly GCA_004027475.1). Lineage (NCBI taxonomy): Eukaryota > Metazoa > Chordata > Mammalia > Chiroptera > Phyllostomidae > Anoura > Anoura caudifer. Next base: position 466,179 of record PVKU01000013.1, on the reverse strand, counting down.
TAGAAGTTTAGGACACAAGTTTGTCAAGATAGATATTAATCCCAATGTTGGCCATGACAACACATGCCAGGTTGCTTCATTATCATGATGTAGCAGTTAGGAATGTGGACTCTGGTGCCAGGCTCTCCAGATTCAAATCCCAATGTAGCCACAGATTAGCTGTGTAAGATAGATAAACCACCTACTTTCCCTCTGCCTTCATAGCTTCATCTGTAAGACAAAAATAATATTACAGTCTATTTCTAAAGGTTTCCATGTGGATTAAATGAATTATATGCTACTGTATGTCAAATTCTTAAAACAGTCACATATATATGTATGTATGTATTATTGAACCTTTAGAAATAAGACACTAATATTTATGAACAATGTTAAATTATTAGTCAATGAGCCAACCAAATAATCACAAGTATTTACTGAGCACCCACAACATGGAAATTTTGAGGAAAATTATGAGTGAGGAAAATATGAAATCTTAAATTTACAGAGATTTCAAGGTGGGCAAAGGAGCACCTATAAATCTGAAATTGGGTTTTTTGGCTAGCTAGGACTGCAACTATAAACTGAAAAATTTCTAGTATTGAAGTAATACTATAAAAATTAAAAGGACTACCCAAAACCCGTATTTTGGTATTCAAGAACATGTTTTATAATGGTAAACTACTTCCCATTGACTCTAAGATGACAAATGTTTAGCTATAATGATGACTCAGATGTACAGACCTATGCTGGCCTCCTGAGTAGCCCCTATAATCACTTTTTCCCCTCTTAAAAAAAGCTTTGAGTTTATAATGCCTTATTTAAGGTTCAGTTCCTGTTCATTATAAACTTTGCCATTCCAGATTATAACTTGTCTACTTTAATTTGCATCAAGATAAAATTTTAGCACATATTTGTCAGCTTTCATGTAAACCATTATTTTAGGAAAAAATGTCTGCAATGAGTAAAATGAGGAGTCTGTAGTCTTGGACATCCTCTGAAGAATTACAAACAAAATAACCACTCCTCTTTCCTGATCTTCAGTTTGGCAATGTGGTAAATACATTCAATTGTCTACAGATCTTTAATAAGAACATAGGCCATTTTAATACAGATTCCTAAATGTCTAAAATTAAAGCATTATAAGAGCCTTGGGAATGAAAATATTGATTTTCCTTGGAAATATGTATTTAAGTAAATATAATAATAATTCATAATGCTTAGAACATATACTCTTTGGAACTGGAAAAAGAACAATGATTTATATTATTTAACCCTGCAATAATGCTTGAGGGAGTTATTATCCTCATTCCTCAGATAAGGAAATTGGAGTTATGGGAAGTTAAGTAATTTGCTAAGGTGATACTCTTAAAAAGAGGAGGAGCCAGGACAAGAACCTAGTTCCACTTAACTCTGAAGTCCCGTTTTAATTATTAAGAAATACTGACTGTTTAGAACATCTTCATAGACACATACTGGGTGACAGTATTGTATAAGAATTAGCATCTGGGCTCAGTCTGCTGGAGATAAAATTATACTTCCACTACTTATTAGCTGTATGATATTAGAAAAGTACTTAGAATGTGTCTAGCACATAGTAGATGCTAGATAAAACTATTGTTTTTCTTAGAATATGTAGTGAGGAAATTATGACGAGAAGGGAGACTGTAGGAAATTGTCAGAGATGGAGAGGCAGATACTTAAAACTTGTAGAACATTAGAAGCCATAGTGCGGACTTTGGCCTTTATTCTGAGTGTTAAAGATGCTAGACAATTCTGACAAGAGAAGTGTCATGATCTAACTAAGGTTTTCATGATTGCTTTGGATGCTTGTGTGGAAAGAACTGTAAGAGAGTAACAGTAAAGGCAGGGGACCAGTTAAGTATTCCTTGCAGTAATCTACGGAAGAACTACCAGTGGTTTGGACCAGGGCGATAACACTGGAGAGAGTGGACAAAAAATATGGTTGGACTATAAAATAACAGGATTTATTGACATACTGGACATAAAGAATGACAGAAGGAAAGATACATTTTAAATGACTATATTAACTAATAACATTAATTAATAATTAATGACTTTGATAATTTTATTTGTTATAGCTAAAATTACTTATACTCCTGGATCTTCTTTATACTAGTGAATGTGCTAAGAAGTAAAAAGATCACCAACTGAATCTTCTAGACAAAGGATACCAGACAAGTCTTTTAATAAACTGGTGTTCTGATTTCACAATCCAACTATTCTGTAAATACAAGAACTAGTGACTTGATAAGTTACTCACAGGGCGATAGGCATCCAGGACACATAGGGAGACCCTGATGAAGTATGCCTGGGCCTAACCAATCTATTGAACTATGGCAACTCAGAGGCTTTAATATTTAAGCATGGAATATTGTTGAATTTCTCTTCCACACTGGTTAAGTATTCTAGAAAGATACAATTGCTTTCTTGTCCTTTTCATGTATTCAAAGTCCAGTGTAGGCCAGGCTAAAATTTCCATTTCATATTTGAGTCAAAGCTTTCACTTCACTTCTCACACTGCCAGCTGGCTCTCGGCAAGTGTGTGGATGTGTGTGCCACCAGCCACCAGCAGTCAACCTTACAATCTCAGAAAAAATCCCTAGCGGCCTGTATATTACCAAGGCAGCTCAAGGCTGTCTCCTTCAATGTGTCTCTTAGCCCAGAGAGAAACGCCTACATTCTTACCACATCTCAGTCACTTTCTTCTCTGCACTGACACTGTTCCCCAGCCAGTCCTGTTTCTCTTGCTCAGGTTAGATCAGAGTAAACCAGCAAGTCCACCGACCAAGCAGATGTCTGACTAGGGAATGAGATGTTAGCCTTGCAGCTACCTTCAATTCCTAGGGTGAAGATTCTTTTGGCCTTTCCTTCTCCCTTGGCTTGGTGTTGTGAGAATCACAGTGTTCCAGGTGACCCAGACCACTCCTTACCTCTTCTTCTATGCTATCTTTTAGTTATTTTTTAATAGTCTGGGATGGAGTTGGGGTGCCAAGTGTTGGATGGAGACATCAAATAGCCCAGACTGAGGGAATGGGCTGGCCACTACTGTTGTCAGATCTCTCTGGAGCAGGGGACACATAAGAACTCTCTGTCCTCAACTGTAGGTCCAAGTGAGCAGTTTAAGGCAAGAAAAATCCTACTCGTATCCAAATACACACCATTAAAATGGCCTTATTTGAAACAAAGATATTCCAAAAGTGGGTAGGCAACTGAGTTAGAGCCACTACAGAAGGTGATTTGTTGAGAGCCATGCTGAAAAATCTATCATCAATCCTTGTCTAGTTTTTAATTAAGCTTATTGGGGTGATATTGGTTAATAACATGTAAGTTTCAAGGTGTAGTTCTATAATACATTGCTCACATGCACCTGTACACACAGTATCACCACTCACATAATTACCGTATTTTTTCAGACTATAAGACACACTTTTCCCCCCAAATTTGGGAGGAATAATAGTTGTTAATATTGCTGTTGAGTTCTGTTTACATTGGTAAAATATTATGTCATTTATGTTACTAAATATTTTATCACATTTTTTGCTTCAATATTTTTTCCTATTTTCCTCTTCCAAAACCTAGGTGCATCTTATGATCCAAAAGATATGGTAGTGTTCAAGAATATGGTAGCATGAACATATTTATTCCTTGAAAAATGGGTATACTATGGTCCTGAGAAGAAAATCAAAAATAGACGTGAAAAGATTTAGAAACTGCTAAGCTCTTGATGCAACTTGTTGAGTAAAAGTGCAGTCACCAATGATCAGAATTTAAAAGGGGCCCCTCTGGTTCGCAGGCAGACAGGATTGAAGCTACAGGGAGTGCAATCAGTACTGTATTTAAGATCTGATTCTAGTGAATTTGTTCCTTTTCGACATCATAATGCATAGTTGGCTAAAAAGTGGCTTCTTTTGGGGATTCTTTCTAATTGTTATTTTATTCTGATTGGCCTTTCTCACTATTTGTCCATTCTCCAGCTTTCCTTGTTTTGTCTGGTCTCATTAGATTCTTATGCAAATGAACCATTCTTGGAAGTTCCTTTGAGACTTTGTTTAGAAAATGTAGTTCCAAATACTAAGATAGGAGTCACTGGTCCTTTCCCCATCTCCAGATAATATAATTGTATATTCATCCTAAGTGAGAAAGAAATCTTACTGAGAGAAAGAATAAATCTTTCTCTAATTTTGCTCGCTTTGAATACATAGTTTCTGATAGCAATGCTTCCTGGAAATGATGGACACCCCCAAGTTACTGTTGTTTAACATGATATGTGAACTGGCAAACAATCACGCATGCCAACTACTTCTTTCCTATAATGTGCATCTCCAGAAAAGTCTGATCATGTATCTAAAATAATTAGATTTTGTTCAGTAATCAAACTCAATCAAATGAATTCTGTGTGAACTACTTTTATTCCCACAATGAGAACTGTGTGTCATATCCTCTGTAAATTTGCATATTTTTCCATAAACCTAAAACCAATCAATTTTGAAGAGTTATGATAATATAAAGAATCTGAGGCAATTACTTGTCTTTTAAACAGGGATTCTGAATGCATTTCACTGCTGTTATTCATGTAGTAAAGTAGTCAAAACTTCTTTAACCCTTTTCATGACATCTCAATTAAGCTGTAATGATTGAGGCTCAGGACATTTCTTAGGATTAATGACTAGCTGGAAAAGTGGATGGCCTGAGATGAAGCCAAGGGCCATTAATTCCCCCTGGTCATTAATCCTCCAGGAAATGCCTTTGGCCTGGTTTGATATTAGTATTACAGGCTGCAAATATACTGTTGGATTTCCTGATTGGTATTGAAATAATTTATTAAGATGTTATATTTTAATTCCTGCCCTGTATAACCAACATTTCCAAATTCTGATTCCTGGTTTTCCATCTTAAACTATTGATTGCAGTAACAGTGCAAATGGTTTCATTGGTCGCTTTGCACATTTTCTTTGAGATAGTCAAAATATGCTAAAATGAGTGTCAATACAGATGTCCAAAATGGCCTTTTTTGTGTGTGATGTTATCTGCTAGTGAAAATCTTGGCCATAACAGTGAGGAGTATTTTATTTAGGGGTATGTGTGGTATGTTCTGGTTTGTACCACCTACATTTATAAAGGGTGTTGAATTCTACCCCTAATTTTACCTCAGGCATAGAAATCTGCCTTCAGACTCCAAATAGAATATCCACACTTTAGGCTTTTATTATTAAAATAATCAAAACTTTGTCATAGAAATATTTATCTAATTGTCTAAAACATGTATGCTTACCCTTTCCTCTAGGCACTCAACTTCATCTTTAAATAATGAGTCACTAAAGTTTGGAATAGAATTGCTTTCACTGAACTGCACTTTGGGATTATATCTGTGTTAAATTTCAGAAAGTTTATTTTTTAGGCTATCTAATGGAACTTAATGTTTTTACTACAAGCATGTTGCTAGATATTGCTTAATACATCACAATGCCCCCCTCATGAAAGCCAGAGGAGAAATTCATTTGAGACTTTGTATCAGAAATAACTGGGATTGCCCTGGCTGGTGTGGCTCAGTGGATTGAGTGCCAACCTGCACAAACCAAAGGGTCACCAGTTCGATTCCCAGTCAGGGCACATTCCTGGGTTGTGGGCCAGGTCCCCAGTAGGGGGTGTGCAAGAAGCAAACACACATTGATGTTTCTCTTCCTCTCTTTTTCCTTCCCTTCCCTGCTCTCTAAAAATAAATAAATAAAATCATTTTTTAAAAAGAAAGAAAGAAAAAACTGAGATTAACCTACAAAACCAGCATATTTTTGCCTGTTGGGTGCTATGAAACTTGCCACTGGTATTATTTCTCTTCTTTGGCTGCTAGGAACCATAAAATCAAATGTGATAACCAGATCAGGTAAAATTCTTAGAGCCAATGTTTTGAGTATAATCTTTACTTCTGACAGTTTTCCTCTCTTAATCTTAATTTATTTTTCTCCATTATTCACCAAGTACAGAATATGTATCTCTGTCAACTATTGCTAATTCTGTTTGGAATGAGATGGGATATAATTAAATGTTAATTAATTAACTATTAGCTGCATCGAACAACATACTTTCCCTCTTCCCCAGTCCAATGCTCACCTCTATTCATTCTTCATTTCTAGCCATACCTCCCTGTAATATGGCTTTGCTTTGCCCACCTGCTTCAGAGTGCCTGACAGAACAACCCAATGGGAATCACGAGTCCCATAGCGCTCGAGCCAGAAGTCCCAGGGCTCTTTCCCAATGTAGTAGCCAAGTCAGTTATTTAAGTATTCTTTCCTACCCAAAATTGCAGTTAACCATGAGAAGGTAATTTTTGTAACAAATTGTTGCTTCTATTTTTTCAGATAAATCTCTGTTAACTAAAGATCTCTGTCTCAGAATTTCTACTTTAGATTATATATTCCTAGGGACTGTAGTCTATCCGATAATATATAAAATGTGAAGTTGCTTGACTATCACTAAAACACCAAAGTAATGTGACTCTTGATGAGAAAAAAGTAGCAGATATAAATTAGGTAAGAGACTACTAGGACCCACCCCCACCCCCAACACAATGACCCCTTTGGGAGCAATACGCAGAATCAGGCTTGGCAAAGGAGCATCACCATGCAAAGGATAAAAATGAATATCTGTCTAACTGTTTATTTATTATTCTCTATCTATATGTAATGATTACCATGAAATTCTTGAGTCAATGGAATGGCAACAATGCAGGAACTAGATCCAGGGCTTATTGATTTGAGCTGTGAAATGACAACACAAGGTCTGTATTCTGTCCTCAAATCAATGCCACGTGTGTGTTCCTGAAGCACATGGTATATGCTGTGTCTGTCTGGCAGAAACATTTGTGCTTAAAATACAGCCTGACAGTTCCCTGCCATCTTGCAAAACAGTGTGGCTTATTTAGAACAAATCTGTTATGACTGACCACAGAAAGATGCATGTGTGTTTCTGAGCCTCTCCCTATGAATAGGCAAAAGGACCATCTGGGCACGTGGCATTTACACATCTTTGAGCAAAGTTAGCATTCTGCCTCCAACTAAAATCCATCTCTTAGGGACTCTGTGGGTTTGTGATGCTTCCTGTAAAATGAAGGAGGAAAACAAATGAACTTCAGTAAAACAGAAGTCTCTCTTTTTTTCATCTGTCATAGCCACAGTTTGATAGTATCTGTATTTCATTTTCACTTTGGAATATCACAAGAGGGAGAAATGGCAGGAAACAAGTTGCTTCCACATGGTTGTGAAAGGGAGTTGTTATATTTGGTGGCTCTCTGTGGCACAGCTCTGTGAAATTTTTAAAAAAAGGGGGAAAAGAAAAGAAAGAAAGAAAAGAAAACCTCGGTACCATCTTGGTGGTGGAGAAACAAAAAGTAATATCCTTATTTATTTCCTAAGAAAAATTATTACTCAAATAATAGAGTAATCGTAATGATAGTCCCTGTTTGTCCATCTTTATAAAAATCAATATGACTTATAATTCAGGCAAATACTTATACTGGTGTGTTTATCTTAGAATATTTATTTTATTGGACAAAGTAGAATACTCAGAGAAAACATAAATTAAGATAGACTTAATTTTTTGTAATTGAAGGTTTTTAACTCCAAAATCTTTTTAATATTAAAGAACTAAAAGCACTTTGTGTGATCCTGGAGTGACACAACCTTTGTGAAAAGAAAATTCACCTGAATTTATGTAGTCAAACAAGTTATTGACCATGACTGAAAATGATCTTTTTCTTCACTCAGAATGTATTTATTTCTTCTTTGCAAAATGACTTTCACAGTACATGGCTTATTATTTTCACTATCCTTGATGGAAACATATCTTCTATCCTGGAATGGTGAATTAATTTACAAGTATCACTAACAACAAGGTGATCGACGGGGACTAAGATTTTGGCTGAAGGAGGTGTGTGACCATAAAGCATTGAGGCTGATCTCAAATGTTCTTTCAACTCCAAAATGTGACTTGATATTCCCTCTCTAAGATTGTCTTTTGCAACTTGTAAATTCAGAGGGCAGCTCTAAAAGAGGAGTGTCAAAATGTTTTACAGCAATGACAACATTGTTAAATTTCATGAAGAGCTTCCTGAGGGTGCCATTTTGGAAGATAATCAGATGTCACACGCGATTGTAGAGAAAAATTGTCAGGCCCATCACTTTCTAGACACATATTTACTTAAGCTTCAGTTGTTTTCCCTTTATCAAGTGAAATACTGAATGGGCTAAATTGTAGCCAAATCCTACATCCTTTAATTCAAAACAGTCTCTGCTCACTCTCCCCCTTCCTCTTTAGTTTGGTAGTGCCTGCCATGATCTAAGTCAGGCTTTGGCAATTTGGGGAGGGAGCAGATATGAAACGTTTATGGCTTTGTGAAACAAAATACAAAATAAATCCTATAATGCTCATAATACTTATACAACAGAGAAAAAACCCTGGCCTGCCTTGCCTTGTTTGCCTTGGTGGATACTCTAGGTGCTGGAGAAGCTTTGTGATGAGTTGCTGACTAAAGAAGACTTTCTCAGGATCATAGTGGACTAGACCAATGAGGAGGGATCCCGGTGGTCAAGGGGGTAGGTGGCTGCCATGGTCGGTTTCACTGTCTGCCCCAGTGACATGCAGGTAAAGTGTGGCCATCTCAACTTGGGCAGCAGCTGGGAGGTAAGGTCACTCACTAGATGAGACTCTGACACTTGATACCCTCAAGTTGCAAACTGCAGAGATCCCAATGTACAGGTGGCAACTGGCATGGACCCTGGAGAGTGACAAGGTGTGACTGGGAAGGCAGTTACTAGATGTGGGCGGGTGAAAGAGATGGAATTTCTTTTCCCCATAATTCCCATTTGCCCTTGGCCTCCATGGCTCTTAGTGCTAGCTCATTGGTGTACTGGCTGCAGACATACACAAAGAGGCAGCAGGCCCTATTTGGCCTATTTATGGTTTAGATGATCACTTGTCTACAATCCTCATTTCTAAATCCCTAGAAGAAGACACCTCTTTGAAGAACAGTCTTTCCTGAGGTGAATAAATAATAGACAAAAAGAGATCTTGCATCCAGAGGAACTTGTTCCATTGCTATTTTACTCAATAACTTATTTTAGGTCTATCCCAAATAACTTTTTTAGTAATTTCTCTTATTCTTCCTCAGTTCAGCAGAGAAATAAAAAGGTCCCAATTTTCTTTATGAGTGACAAATTCTAGGAAGATTCTCGGATGGCTCTGCATTCCTCTCCAAGAAGCGAAAGACTATTCTAGTATAGAGCAGGGGTCAGCACACCAGAGCCTGTGGGGACAGAATCAGTCACCTCTCTTCATTTTTTATGACCCACAGCTAAAAAAGAGTTCTACATTTTTAAATGGTTGGGAAAATTCCAAAGAAAAATACTATTTTGTGACACATGAAAATTTATGAAATTCAAATTTTAGTGTCCATAAATAAAGTTTTATTGGAACATAGCCATGTTCATCATTTGCATATTATCTATGGCTGTTTCTCACTAAACGGCAGAGTTGAGTAGTTGCGACAGAGACCGTATGGCCTGCAAAGCCTAAAATATTTACTATCTGGTCCTATAGAGAAAAAAAAGATCTGGTTGAAAGTATGTCTCTAAAGTAAGACTGTCTGTGTTCAAATCCCTCCTCACCATTTTTAGTATTGTATCCTCTTGCACAATTTACTTAACCTCTCCTTGCATCAACTCTTTCATCTCTGTAACAGAAATAATAGCACCTACTTCATAGACTGATGTGAAGAATAACTGTATTCATCTATGTAAACAACTTAGACCAGAGGCTGGCTCATAGTAAGCATTCAATAACATTATCTACTTTTATGGTGTTTCCCTGAAATAGGATTTTATTTGTATAAATACTCATAGTAATGAAACAAATATAGTTTTTCCAAATAAACAATCAGATGGCAAAAAATTTTGAATTTTTCACATGGAGTACTTTGCCATTTTATGCATGCATAAGAAACAGTTGGCACTATACTTTGTGCACAGGGACCTGGAAGACATCATAACCCCATCCATATAAGCTATCAGTTTACTGAGGGAACTAAGTTCAAGCACGTGAAACAGAAGTACCTTAAAAAGATTACTTTCTCTACCAAAAATTTTTGAAAGCATACATTTTTTCTATTGTAATGGCAACTCTGTATGCTCAGCTATATTGAAAGATTCTACTGATCCAGTTAATAAACAAAATCAACTATAGAAAGCGGCTGAACTTCTATACAGTAACAACAAACTATCTGAAAGATGAACTTTGAAAGAAATCCCATTTACAGTAGCATCAAAACAATAAAATACTTAATAAATTTGACTGAGGATTTGCAAGACCTGTATCCTGAAAACTATAAGACATTGATGAAAGACATTGAAGGACACAAACAAATGGAAAGATATCCTGCATTCTAGAATTGGGAAAATTAATATTACAAAAATGTCCATACTACTAGAAGCCTCCTACAGATTCAGTGCAATCTCTATTAAAATTACAATGGTATTTTTCACAGAATTAAATAAAAACTCTCCTAAAGTGTGTACAGAACCACAACAGACTCCAAAAACCCAGAGCAGATCTGAGATGAAAAGAAGAGCAAAGCTGGAGGCACTGCACTTACCAAGTTCAAGCTACATCACAAAGCAATAGTAACTGAAGTAGGCTGCTACTGACAAAGAACAAGCACATAGATCCGTGGAACTGATGCGGTACACACAAAGGAGCCCCAAAAACTCATAATGGAGACAGGACAGTCTCTTCAATGAATGGCGCTGGGGAAACTGGACAGCTATGCAAAAGAATGAAACTAGATCCCTATCTTACATCACTTGTAAATATTAAATGTATCAAAAACTTAAATATAAGATCTAAAACCATGAAACTCTTGGAAGAAAAAGATCCTTGATACTGCTTTTGGCAATGATTTATTATACAAGTTATCAAAAACAAGGCAACAAAACCTAAAATAAACAAGTAAGACTACATCAAACTAAAGAGCTTCTGCACAACAAAGGAAACCTTTAATAAACTGAGAAGGCAACCTATAGAATGGAAGAAAATATTTTCAAATCCCATATTTAATACATGGTTAATATCCAAAATATATGAAGAATTCATATAACTTGGCAGTAAAGAAGAAAATAATTCAGTTTAAAAATAGACAATTGACTTAAATAAATATTTTTCCAAAGAAGAAATACAAATGACCAATAGATACATGAAAAGGTGCTCAACATTACTAATCATCAGGGAAATGCAAATCAAAACCACAATGAAATATATCCCACACCTGTCAGAATGGCTATCAACAAGAAAACAAGAGATCAACGTGGAGAAAGGGAATCCTTATACTCTACCGATGGGAATGTAAATTGTTTCGGCTACTATGGAAAACACTATGACAGTTCCTTAAATAATTAAAAATTGAACTATCATATGACCTAGCAATCCTTCTTCTGGGTATATATCCAAAGGAATTGAAATCAGTATGTCAAAAATACACCTATGCAGTATTATTCACATATAAAATCAAGTAAGGAAGCAACCTAATGAATGAATGGATAGAGAAAATGTGACCATAGGCACCTGCACATGACCGAGGTAGGCGCACGCTGTGTAGGAGACCCGAACTAACACACATAAACTCGGGAAAGTGTGCACTCCTCAGGAGGCTCAGAACATACTCCCGAGACCCTGTGTGGAGAGGCACCAGGCTAGCTCTGGGGACAGTAGCCCAAAGATAACTGAGTGGTGAACAGGGAGAAAAGCGATCTATGTCACCCCTTGGCCGCTGCAGCCAGCAAGACCAGAAAAACCAGCTTGGCAAGTTTGAAAACAGCAAGAGTTTTCTGTTTTTTGGGGAGGGTGGTTGATTTTTTTTCGGGGGGGTGGTTTTTTTAATAATTTTTTATTACTTTTTCATTATTTTTATCTTTTTTACCCCTCCACTCCTTTTGCTTCTCATTACTACTTCCTTGTTTTATTCTTTCTTCCTTTCTTTCCAATTTTATCTCTTCTTCCATCCTCTTTTTTTTCTTTCTTCTTTTTTCATTTTTTTCTTTTCTTCCTCTTTTCTCTTTTTAAATACCCATGAGTGAGACAAAAAAGAAGAAAAAAAAAACAAAACCTGGAACCGTGAAAAAACCAGAGTTGGTCCCAAAGAGGGGGTATCCCAACAGCTGAGACAGTGGAAGCTGTGAACACCAGGATACCCAAAGGAGACAGCACCACTGAATTTCACAGGCCTTCTACCACAGAAGTTCACACCATAAACCCAGGGAGCCAGAACAGATCAATTTAAGAAGCTGAGGCTGACAAGAAGAGTCTCACAAAAAATGGGAAGACAAAGAAACAATCCCCAAATGAAAGGAAAGGAGGAAGCCCCAGAAAGAATGCTAAATGAAATGGAGGCAACTCAACTATCAGATTTTGAGATCAAAGCAATGGTTGTCAGGAAGCTCCAAGAGCTCTCAAAGAGCTACCAGAAACTACAGGGAAGCTACGATGAACTCACTGCAAACTATATCAACATGAAAAAGAAAATAGAAACTATCAACAAGGGCCAAGAGGAAATGAAGAATACAATTTCTGAACTGAAGAACACAGTAAAAGGAATCAAAAGCAAAATCAATGAAGCAGAAGATCGTATCAGCGAGTTGGAGGACAAAGTAGAAAAAAAAAAAAAACACCCAGAAAGCAAGAAAAGGAAAAGAGGCTCAGAAACAAAGAAGAGGGATTAAGAGAAATGAAGACAATACGAAACGCAATAATATCTGTATAATAGGGATTCCACAAGGAGAAGAAGAAGAGCAAGGGATAGAAAACCCATTTGAAAAAGTAATGAGGAAAAACTTCCCTAATTTGATGAGAGAAAAAGTCACATAAATCCATGAAACACAAGAGTCCCAATCAAGAGGAACCTAAACAGGCCCACTTCAAGACACATCATAATTAAAATAGCAAAATTCCAAGACAAAGAGAGATCATTAAAAGCAGCAAGGAAGAAAAAGGAGGTAACATACAAGGGAGCCCCAATAAGGTTAGCAGCTGACTTCTCATAGAAATGCTCCAAGCCAGAAGAGAATGGCAAGAAATATTCCAAGTAATGAGAACCAAAGGCCTACAACCAAGACTGCTTTGCCAAGCAAGGCTTTCAATCAAGATAGAAGGCCAAATAAAGAGCTTCCCAGACAAAAGAAGTCTAAAAGAATACACCTCTACCAAACCAGTTCTGCAAGAGATACTAAAGGGACTGCTATAAGGAAAGGAAGGAAAGGAGAGAGAGGGAGGAACACAGGTATAAAAATGGCAATGAATCAGTACCTATCAGTAATGACCTTAAATGTAAATGGATTAAATGCTCCAATCAAGACATAGAATAGCTGAATGGATAAGAAAGCATGACCCACACATATGCTGCCTACAAGAGACCCACCTCAGGACAAAAGACCTACACAGACTCAAAGTGAAGGGCTAGAAACAAATTTTCCAAGCAAATAGACAGGAAAAAAAAGCCATGGTAGCAATACTCATATCAGACAAAACAGATTTCAAAAGAAGGGCCATAAAGAGAGACCCAGAAGGTCACTTCATAATACTCAAGGGAGGAATCCACCAAGAAGACATAAACATCGTAAATATATATGCACACAACATAGGAGCACCTAAATAAATCAAGAAAATCTTAGAGGACTTCAAGAAAGATATTGACAGCAACACAATTACAGTAGGGGACTTTAACACCCCACTGTCAAAAATGGACAGATCTTCCAAACAAAATATCAACAGATACTGTGGCATTGAACAATACTCTAGATGAAATGGACTTAACTGATATATATAGAGCCCTTCATCCCAAAGAAACTAAATACCTACTCTTTTCAAATGTACATGGAACATTTTCAAAGATAGACCACATGATAGGACACAAAACAAGCCTCAACAAATTCAGAAAATTGAAATCATATCAAGCATTTTCTCCAACCACAACGGACTGATACTAGAAACCAACCCCAAGGGGAAAAACCCAAAACACTTAAAATCATGGAGATTGAATAGCATGCTATTAAACAATGAATGGGTCAAGAATGAAATTAGGGAGGAAACCAAAAAGTTTCTGGAAACAAACGAAAATGAACTCACAACGACCCAAAACTTATGGGACACAGCAAAGGCAGTCCTCAGAGGGATGTTCATTGCAGTACAGGCCTACCTAAAAAAGATAGAAACATTTCAAACAAACAACCTAACCATACACTTACAAGAACTGAAGGAACAACAACAAAGACAGCCCAGACAGAGCAAGTAGAAGGAAGGAAATAACCAAGATCAGAACAGAATTAAATAACATAGAGACAAAAAGCACAATTCTGAGGATCAAATGAATCCAGGAGCTGGTTCTTTGAAAAGATAAATAAAATTGACAAACCCTTAAGCAGGTTCATCAAGAAAAAAAGAGAGAGGACTCAAATAAACACAATCAGAAATGAAAGAGGAGAGATTACAACTTACACCACAGAAATACAAAGGATTGTAAGAAATTACTACGAAGAAATGTATGCCAAGAAATTTGAAAACCTAGGTGAAATGGACAAGTTTCTAGAATAGCATAATCTCCCAAAACTCAATGAAGAAGAAGCAGAAAGCCTGAACAGACCAATAACAGCAGATAAAATAGAAGCAGTAATCAAAAAACTCCCAACACACAGAAGCCCTAGACTGGATGGTTTCACAGGAGAATTTTACAAAGCATTTAAGGAAGAGCTAACCCTAATCCTTCACAGACTATTCCCAAAAATCCAAAATGAAGGAAGACTCCCAAACTCTTTTTATGAAGCCAGCATCATCCTAATCCCAAAACCAGATAAAGACATAACAAAGAAAGAAAACTTCAGGCCAGTATCACTGATGAAATAGATGCTAAAATCCTCAACAAAATATTGGCAAACTGTATCCAACAATACATTAAAAAGATCACACACCATGACCAAGTGGGATTCATCCCAGGGATGCAAGGATGGTTCAACATTCTCAAATCAGTAAATGTAATACATCACATAAACACAAGCAAAGACAAAAATCACATGATCATATCAATAAATGCAGAAAAAGCATTTGATAAGGTACAACACCCATTTGTGATAAAAACACTCAGCAAAGTGGGAATAGAGGGAGCATTCCTCAACATAATAAAGGCCATATATGAGAGACCTACAGCCAACATCATACTCAATGGGCAAAAACTAAAATCTTTTTCACTAAGATCAGGCACAAGACCAGGTTGTCCACTTTCACCACTTCTATTCAATATAGTATTGGAAGTCTTAGCCACAGCAATCAGACCAAAAAAGGAAATAAAAGGCATCCAAATTGGAAAAGAGGAAACAAAACTATCATTGTTTGCAGATGACATGATAGGGTACATAGAAAATCCTATAGACTCACCCAAAAAGCTGCTCAACCTAATAAATGAATTTGGCCAAACAGCTGGATACAAAGTCAATATCCAGAAATTAGAGGCATTTTTATATACCAACAATGAAACAGCAGAAGCACAAATCAAGAAAAAAATCCCATTCGATATAGCAAAAAAGAAAAATAAAATACCTAGGAATAAACCTAACCAAGGAGGTAAAAGACCTGTATGCAGAAAACTACATAACACTGAAGAAAGAAATCAAGGAAGAGACAAACAAATGGAAATATATACCATGTTCATGGATCGGAAGAATCAACATCATCAAAATGTCCATACTACCCAAAGCAATTTACAGATTCAATGCAATACCTATTAAAGTACCAATGGCCATAGTTCACAGACATAGAACAAACACTTCAAAAATTTATGTGGAACCTTAAATGACTCTGAATAGCTGCAGCAATTTTGAGAAAGAAGAGCAAAGTAGGAGGAATCACAATACCTGATACCAAACTATATTACATGGCCACTGTAATCAAAACAGCCTGGTACTGGCATAAAAACAGGCACATGGACCAGTGGAATAGAACAGAGAGCCCAGAAATAAACCCAAGCCTCTACATTGAAGTAATATTCGACAAAGGGGGCAGCAACATAAAATGGAGTAAAAATAGCCTCTTCCACAAGTGGTGTTGGGAGAACTGGACAGCTATGTGCAAAAAAATGAAACTCGAGCACCAACTTACACCATACACAAAAATAAATTCAAGGTGGGTAAAAGATTTCAATAGAAGCCGTGACACCATTAAAGTCCTAGAGGAGAACATAGGCAGGAAAATCTCAGATATTCCACACACCAACATTTTTACTGATATGTCTCCTAAAGCAAGGGACATAAAGGAAAGAATAAACAAATGGGATCTCATCAAAATAAAAAGCTTCTGCACGGCTAAAGAAAACAGTATTAAAATAAAAAGAGAACCAACCATATGGGAAAACATATTTGCCAATGATACCTCAGACAAGGGTTTAATCTTCAAAATATATAAAGAACTTACATGACTCCACTCTAAGAAGACAAGCAACCCCATTAAAAAATGGGCAAAGGACTTGAACAGACATTTCTCCAAGGAGGACATATAGAGGATCCAGAGACACATGAAAAGATGCTCAATATTGCTAGCTACCAGAGAGATGCAAATTAAAACCACAATGAGATATCACTTCACACTTGTCAGAATGGCCATCATAAACAAAGCAACAAACAACAAGTGTTGGAGAGGTTGTGGAGAAGAGGGAACCCTAGTGTACTGTTGGTGGGATTGCAGACTGGGACAACCACTAGGGAAAGCAGTATGAAATTTTCTAAGAAAGCTAAAAATGGATCTACCTTTTGACCCAGCAATTCCACTGCTAGGATTATATCCTAAGAACCTTGAAACACCAATCCAAAAGAACCTATATACCCCTATGTTCATAGCAGCACAATTTACAACAGCCAAGTGTTGGAAGCAACCTAGGTGCCCATCAGTAAATGAATGGATCAAAAAACTATGGTACATTTACACAATGGAATTCTATGCAGAAGAAAGAAAGAAGGAGCTCCTACCCTTCGCAACAGCATGGATGGAACTGGAGAGCATTATGGTAAGTCAAATAAGCCAGGAAGTGAAAGACAAATACCATATGATCTCACCTTTAACAGGAACCTAATCAACAAAACAAACAAACAAGCATAATATAACCAAAGACACTGAAATTGAAAACAGGCTAACAGTGACCAGAGGGGACAGGGGAGGGAATTTCAGGGGAAAAGGGGAAGGGTTTACAGCAACAAGTATAAAGTACACATGGACAAACACTGGGGTGCGTAGAAATGGGAGGGAGGTGGGGAGGGCTGGGGTGGGGCTGGGATGGGGCTGGGATGGGAGTAAAAGACAGAAAATTGTACAAGAACAACAATTAAAATAAAAAAAAGAAAATGTGATGTATATGTATGCAGTGGAATATTATTCAGCCATATAAAAGGAAGGCAGTCCTGCCATTTGCAGCAACATAGATGAACCTGGAGCATGTTGCACTTAGTAAATGTCAGACAGAGAAAAACAAAACAAAAAAAAATGCTGATTTCACTGGCAGATAGAATGGTGGATGCCAGGGTTTTGGAAAAGAGGAAAATGAGGTGATATACATCAAAAACTGCCATTTTTCAATTATAAGAAAGTTATAAGAAGAGTAGGGATCTATAATAATTACAGCATGGTGACTATAGTTGATCATATGATACCGTATACTTGAAAGTTACTGAGTGCAGATCCTAAGCAATCTTACCATGCACACAAACACACATAAAGTTAACTTTGTGAGGTGATGGATGTGTTAGTTATCTTGATCTTGGTCGTCATTTCACAAGCTATCTACCTTTCTATATTTCAATCAATCAACTTATTGATCTATTGTTAGATATATCACCACACTGTAAACTTTAAATAGACTCACATATAATTATATTTGTAATTATTTCTTAGTACATTTAAAATATTTTTAATATTATTTTTTATCAAAAAATTAGAAAACATACAACTTTTCCTACTATTTTAATATAGCTACTCAGTGTACTGAATTATATTAAAAGACTATTTATTGAGCCTAATAAAGGTGTGAGCCACAAATCATCTTTTAAGAACTGCTCTTCTTTCCCTTATCAACATACTTGCTGCCTATAATCTAATGTTCATTAGTCCCACCCATGGGGTGAAATAATGGCTGAATAATGAATTGTAAATTAGCTCTTTTTTTTTCCTTCTGACAGCAGGGATTATAAATAGATTTGAAATTTTTCAAGACATTATAAATGAAAAATATTGTCAGTATATAAATTGTAAAGCTCCTAGTCAAGTCTTGTTTCAAACTTGAAGTTGATAACTACAGTTTTTCCAGTAAGAGAAACATAACCATTAATTAATTAAACAGCTATTTATTGCATACCACATAGCCAACACTCCCATGGAAAATGCACTTGTGTGGTTCTGGAATGGTACTACATAATTCTGACTGGCATCTGTCAAAGTTTCACCTAGTCTATCCTGTCAAGAACTGCAGACTAATCTTTATAAAACCTTATTTTTGTCAATACATTTTCTTGTTCAAAAAGCTTTGTTTTCACTGTTCAGTAGATTAAGTGCCAACTCCTTAACATGGCATGTAGAGCTTTTCATTACCTCACTAGAGACCACCTTAAGTTTTCCTTGTTACTGTACCACCACACTTTCCCTCTTAAGCTCTATTTCAGACACACTCACCTACATTGCATCCTATAATCATTTTTTTTTGCTTCTCCACCTCTGTTATTTAAAAAGTTCTCAAAAATATGAACAATAAAATGTCAATAAATACATATCAATAACTGAATTTGAAAAACAAAATAAATAAACAGAACAGAACCAGAGTCATAGATATAGAGAACATTTTGACAGCTGCCAGATGGGAGAGGGTAGGGAGGTTGGGTGGCAAAGGTGAAGGGATTAAGAAGCACAAGTTGGCAGTTACAGAACAGTCATGGGGATGTAAAGCACAGCATAGGGAACATATGGTGCCAGGTGGGTATGAGATTTATCGGGATGATCACTCAGTAAGTTACATAATGTCCATTCACTGAGGTGTACTGCTGAGACTAATATAATATTGTATGTAAACTGTAATTGAAAAATAAAAATGATATAAAAAATACTACTTTACTGACCACATCACTGCCTGGCCAAGAGTGCATTGATGGAGCAGTGGTGTCTGGGCAGAGAGTGGAGCTGAGGGAGCCAGGAATCCCACAGCCTGGCGGGGGGAACATGGCAACCATTTAGACTGCCAGTAAGTTTTCCAGGAGTTGGTTGCTTCTGGGCATAGGGCCAGCTTGGCTGTCTAGATCAAGAATGTGTTGGGTATCTCTGGCAACCTGAGCCACTTCCTGGCCATGATCATCCTGCTGAGGAAGATCTGGAGGTCCAAGTTCCATACACACACCTCTAGAAGAGCCACGTTCTTTCGCTTTCCTCTTTACCAGGTACCTACACCTGTTTACCAACTTCATCTTCATCTACAACACAGTCATGAGGTAGGTGTTTTTTTCTATGCCTATGTCACAGTGTACATGATCTATGGGGAATTTCAGAGAATATTTGACAGTGAGAATTACACATTCCAACTGGAGTTTCTTCTGGTCTCAGTAATTGGCCTCTCCTTCCTTGAGAACTATAATTTCACTCCCCTGGGAACCCGGTGAACTTTCTCTATCTACCTGGAATCAGATCATTCTGATCAGAAAGACTGGAGAGGATGAGACCATTACTACTTAGCATGTGTTCTTTCTCAGGCTATACCAGGCACTCTACCTAGCTAAGCAGATCAGGCAGCACCAGACTGAGAATCTCTATGACTAAATTACAGTAGTGTCTGGAGTGCTACAAATTATCTTCTACTGTGACTTCTTCTACCTATGTGTGACCAAAGTCCTTAAAGAAAGGAAAGTAACTCTTCCAATGCCAATTTGAGGGCCCTCAGAGCACAAGGACATGAAGCAAAGTATTTGAAATGTTCTGCTGAGCGACTTATGCATGACTAAGCTCAAATGTTAAAAGTAAAGCCAGAAAAATGTTTAGTGTGGATGAATTTTGGCAAAGTACTGATCATTCTATCTAGAAGACCTCATCAATAATACCTCCTTTATAGAGGTAGCAACAAACCTAGGCCAATTACACAAACATGGTGCCATATGATGTCAACAGGAACATCAAGGAACATTAGGTGCGTATTCACAAGTGGGTCAAATAAACTACTGCTTGCTCTCCCTCTCTCTCCAAAAAAAAGAGAGCAGTTTAAAAGGGAATGAAAATTGGCTGGTAACCATGGAAAAGTCTGTTTTAATTTTCTATTATATGAAAAACATAAATGCGATTTCAATCTTTGTATTTAATCTTTATTGTAGTTTTCCATTACCATTTTGTCCTCTTATACTTCCCTCTTCCTAGCAGTCACCACACTGTTTTCCATGTCTGTGAGTCCTTTTTCCTTTTTTGTTCAATCCCTCCATTCCCTTACCTCCCCCACCCCACTATCTATGTCATCCTGCTCCCCATCTATGAGTCTGTCCCCATTTTCCTTGTTAGTTTGCTCTATTCATTAGATCCTACCATGAGTAAAATTATATGGTATTTGTCTTTCTCTGACTGACTTATTTTACTTAGCATAATGTTCTCTAGGTCCATCTGTCACAAAGGATAAAACTTCCTTCTGTTTTACGGCCAAGCAGTATTTCATTGTGTAAATGTCCCATAGTTATTTTAGCCACTCATCTACTGATGGACACTTGGGCTGCTTCCATAGCTTGGTGATTGTAAATAATGGTGCAATGAACATAGGGGTGCTTATGTTCTTTAAATTAGTGGTTTGGGTTCCTTATGATTCCCATAAGTGGGATCATTGGGTCAAAAAGCAGATCCATTTTAAAATTTTTGAGTAATCTCTGTACTGCTTTCCACAGCGGCTGCACCAGTCTGCATACCCACAAACAGTGCTGAAGGGTTCCCCTCTCTCCACATCCTCACCAGCACTTGTTTGTTGATTTGTTGATGATAGCCATTCTGTCAGGTGTGAGATGGTATCTGGTTGTGGTTTTAATTTGCATTTCTCTGATGATTAGTGATTTTGAGCATCTTTTCATATGTCTATTGGCCATCTGTATGTCCTCTTTGGAGATGTATCTATTCAGGTCCTTTGCCCATTTTTTAATTACGTTGTTTATTTGGTTTTGGTGTTGAGTTTTGTAAGTTCTTTATAAATTTTGGATATTAAGCCCTTATCACACGTATTAGCAAATATGTTCTCCCATTCTGTGGGTTGTCTTTTTATTTTGGTGATGGTTTCCTTTGCTGTGCAAAAATTAAAGCAGTGTATCAAAAAATCATAAAACATGATCAAGTGGGATTCATTCTGAGAATGCAAGGTCTGTACAACATTTGTAAATCAATAAATGTGATTCACCACATAAACAAAACGAAGGATAAAAAACAAAAGATTGTATCAATAGTTGCAGAAAAATCATTTGATAAAATCCAGTATCCATTTATGATAAAAACCCTCAGCAAAGTGGGATTAGAAGGAATATATCGAAACATAAAATGAGGCCATATATGACAAACTCATATCAGCATCATACTCAGTAGACAAAAACTATAAGCATTCCTCTTAGAAACAAAGTAGGATCAGGAACAAAATAGGAATGTCCACTTTCACCTCTCTTATTCAACATAGTACTGAAAGTCCTAGCCACAGTGATCGGACAAGAAATAAAAGGCATCCAAATTGGAAAGAAAGTAGTAAAGCTGTCATTATTTACAAACAACATTAGACTATACACAGAGAACCCCAAAGATTTCACCAAGAAACTACTAGAACTGATAAATGAATTCAGCAAAGTAGCAGGATACAAACATTAATATCCAGAAATCAATTTCATTTTTATATGCCAAAACAAACTAACAGAAAGGGAAATTAAGAAAATAATACCACTCATAATAGCTACAAAAAGAATAAAATACCTAGGAATAAATATAATCAAGGATGTAAAAACCTGTACTCAGAAAATTATAAGACACTGAAGAAAGAAATTGAAGAAAATACAAATAAGTGGAAGCACATACTGTGTTTATTGATAGGAAGAATTAACTTCATTCAAGTGTCCATATTACCCAAAGCAATCTATAGATTCAGTGAAATTTCTATCAAGATTCCAGTGACATATTTACAGAACTAGAACAAATCTTTCAAAAATGTATACAGAACCACAAAGGCCCTGCAATACAACAGTGATCCTGAGAAAGAACAAAGTTGGAGGAATCATGCTACCTAATATCAAACTATACTATAAGGCCAAAGTAATCAAAACAGCCTAGTACTGGCATAAAAACAGACATGTAGATTAATGAAACAGAACAGAGAGCCCAGAAATAAATCCACACCTTCATAGTCAATTAATATTTGACAGACAAAGCAAGCATGTGCAATAAGGCTAAAGATAGTCTATTCAATAAATGGTGTTGGAAAAATTGGACATATACATGGAGAAGAATGAAACTAGACCACCTTCTTATACCACATGTAAGAATAAATTCAAAATGGGTCAAAGACTTAAATGTTAGACCCAAAACTATAAAAACTGTAGAAGAAAACAGGCAGCAAAATCTCGGACCTTGCTCATAACAATATTTTATCAGATGTATCTCCCCAGGCAAGGGAAAGAAAGAAAAAAAATCAATCTTTCTCTTGGAGATTTTTTCAATTCTCCAGAGTGATGCCTGACTTTTTAATTATGATGCCAAGAAGTTGAATCTTAACCAAACGCTTCACAGTGACTTCTGAAACTGTTTGTGTCTCAACTAAACTGTCTTTTATATTTGAAACATTTTTTTCTTCCCTTTCTAATTTAATAATCATGGTTGTGATAGATCATTCATCTTTAAATTTCAAACTTTAATTGTATTACACTTATTTAAATGTAGTGAATGCCTTCAACATTCAAAATTTGACAGACTAGAAGCTTCACAAGGACAATGACTGTGACTATGTGACCACCTTGTCAAGTGCTGTATCTTCAGAAGAGATTCATAAATGTTTGATTAGATCAACAAATCCTGTCTTCTCTCTAAAAGTTTTCAACACTCCTCCACCAATTTCTATTTATTCAAATATTATTTAATGCCTAATATGCATAGGCAGGTACTATGCTGATCTATAATAATGCAAAGAAAAAAACAAACATTGAAAAATTACTTTAACTGTGTATTTTTATAAAACTAATGGTATAAACATTTCCTTTCTTCCATGTTTCAATAAAATTATATCTGTACTTTCATAACAATTCTGGCTTTGCACAATTTCAACAATTATTTGTATTATTCTACCTGCAAAATCCAAGTATTTGGAGATCAGGGACCAGTCTTTTCCATATGTAAATTACCTGCAGTTCTTGTGCAGTATTTTGTATGTAGTCGATGCTAACCAAATGTTTGTTTAGCTAAACTAAACAATTTAGGCCACAAAAATCATTAATGTACACACAGCCCTTACATCATAAATATATATTGCCAAACTTCACACTTAATAGTCACATATCAAAACTTCAGCTTATGTTTGTGATTTATGTTTTTCATTTTTGTTGTTGTTACTGTTACTTTATATAAATAGTGAGAATTATGCCTTCAAAACCCGAGATTCTAGGCCTAGTTTAGAATTGTCTGTAGGTATGCCATTGCCCGTAGTACACAACATATAAGTCTCCGTTTTGCAGCCCTGAGCTGAACTTTATTAGAATCTAATTCCAGAAAGGAGTGTTCCCATCTCACTCTTCACAATTTTGGTTACAGCTTATCTGTTTCCTAATTCATTCACCAAGTGATGATTTATAGAACAGACCTTAACTCAGTCATATTGATCTGCCTCTTGTGGTTATTATGATGGAGTCAAATTTTACTGCATTTTCAAGATTAAAATACTTTGTAGCCCTATCAAGTTTCCTACTAATACTTTCAATGGCTTTGATTCAGTGCAATTTCCTTTTTTTTACAGCAATCATCTTACATGTTTAAAAGAGAAATAGAATACCTAGGGAGCGACATTTTAAGTAAATTAAGGCCTTTATTAGAAATAAAAATAACTGTGTCAGTCCAAGTTGATGCATGGGTTGCACTTCCAGATGTGATCATAATTCATTGTTTTAAAAAATGATTTTATATTAGCATGTCCTGGCATTTACAAGGAGGTGAGACAGTAGTTATAAATTTGCATATATACAAAAATTAATACAAAGCTAAGCTTGTTCACTGTTATTTTATTTTAATAAACTATATTAAACATTTAGTTTGGGGAAAACATCTCCACAAATCATCAGTCTCTGAATCTGGTCCCGAAGCGGCTTGCTCATCCTCTCTAACACGGGCTCTTCCCACACTTTACTAAAGTAATGGGCATTGTTAGAAGGAGTCTTTCTCATTTTCCAGCTGCTTCATGTAAAAATATATTTACATACCTCTTTAGTCTCAGAAATGTGTCCTTCCGCCTTTCAAAGGTTATGTCCTCTACCTGTGCTCTGAATCTCATTCCCTCCTGTGCAGTTTCTTGCCCTTCAAATTCTCATCTCAGCCTTGTCTTCAAGCTCTTCTTGTCCAAGGAAACTCCCTACTTTTGCTTACAAATGTATGTACATTAGATCTCTTCATGCAACAAATTCTCTTTTATGCCTTATTGTCCCTCATAGACAGGCTCTGTTTTCTAATTTGTTTTCACTACTAGATTTTAAAACTAACTGATCTGACTGCCCTCATTTTTATATCTATTACTTGCCCTCTTATCCTATATATTCTCACCTAGCATTTGTTATGCTCCTGAAATCACGCTCTTACAGATTTCATTGTCTCGGTGATCTTTTCGTGTTCCAATTCAAATAATTTATCAGATTTTGTAATGCTCTGTCTTTCTAGAATTTCTCATAGATATGATTATAACCTATATCTTCTGCTTCCTGGAACATTATCCTATCCTTCCGATTATAATTTTCTATCTTTTCACTTGTTTATCTTATTCACATTCACTAGAAGCAAAGCATCTTCAACTTTTTGCTATGTATTCTGATTTTCTTGCTATGGTTTTCAACTATTCTGGTTTTTGTTATTAAAAAAATCTGATTATTGTGTCTCTCTCCCTCTCTCTCTTACATCCAAGTCCAGGTAATTGCTTTATGACATTTCTAAATATTTTCTTTGCCCTTGAAAGAATGGAGAATAAAGGAGCTTTGGTGTTTTTGCCTCAGAAAGAAGAAATGTATTTTTTGAGAGGGAAGAGCAAATGGAGCAGGATCTCACCAAAAAGAAGCTGAAGCACCTCAAAATAAATCAGGGTGGGTAGGTTCAATCTCTAGTTCCCAGTGGCACTCCTCAAACCCACCACGAGGAGAAAGTATGAAGGCTGAGGGGTCATCTTGGAGTGCATTTATGCTGTGGGCAGCAGGGCTCAGAAGCAGCATCACATAACAGAAAAAGCAAAAGAAGTAATACTGAGGATACAGACTCACTCAAATTAAGAGCCTAGTTGCCCCCTAGTTTTTCAGCCCCAAGTAAACTCAGCATTCTTTCATAATCACATTGAAGGCAGAGGCTGAGAACCCTTAATAGTAACTGAGGTTTGAGTTTTTTTGCCAACCTGATAGGTAAGAAATCCCAACAGATTAAATTTCATTTAGAGATATAGATATGTTGAATCTTAGGGCAACATTAATACTCCAAATTTATATTACCTGCTTTGACCTCTCTCCTGAATTTCAGTTCTGATTGTAGAATGTACATTTTTTCTCATATGCTACATTATGACCTCTAAATCAATTTATCTTACAGCAGGGTCATAACTGAGGTTTTAAATAAAACTACAAAGATCATGTCTATGATGAGGCCTTTCTCTCAGATTATTTTCATTAGATAAATTCCCAGAAGTGGGCTAGGATCAGTGTCAGGTGATAGGCAAGAACTCAGTGAAGCTCACTGTGACAGACTGTTTATTGCATATGGAAAACTAAAATGAATGTAAAAGAAGACTTTGGGATAAAAATCTCTCTATGTTACTCCCTGTCTGTTTCTACATTTATACTCTCTCAAAAACATCAGCTCTTGACATTCTTTATTGTGATGAAGGAGCTGGGGGAGGAAGATTTCCTGCGTGTTGGGGGATGATTAACAGCATCTCTGGTCTCCCCCTACTAGATGCCAGTGCAACCAAATGCAGGCTGGGCTGCTTGCTGCTATGAAAAGCAATACTCAAGAAGCAGGGGCTGATGTAAAGTGGTTTATTCAGATCCTGGCCATCTGGAAGACGGGGTACTCATGTCTGCAAGCCCATTTCCACATCTCAGTGGAGGCAGAGGTTTTTATAAGGAGGAAGAGGGGAATTGAACAAAGAGATCGAAAGAGGGGGTTGGAAAGCTCTCTACGCACAGACAAGCACGGTCCAATTTGATAAGGTGAGTGATGGTCTGGTGTGCGTCATCCTGGTTTAGTCAGCTGGCTCCATGATTGAAGGTCAACAAAACTGCCAGAGCTGGGATGCCTGAATCGGGGAGTCTGAGTCTTCTGAAGTGAGTTTCTAGGATTCCTTTATTTCCCCTTTCAACACTGGATTTTATTTTATTGCAGCCATCTCTATAGACACTTTATAACATATCCTGGGCATTTGGCCACTTTGTTCTTACAACCTGTTTCATAGTGTTGGACTGTAGGCCCTATACTGAATACTTCCAGGTTGCCACATTATATAGTAGATCTACTTTGTAAACACTAAAAACAAAGTATGTCTTATAGTAGTTTTCTCCCTCACGTATCCTCTCTGTGGTAGATTTTCTTAAACTTTCTTAAATTAGCCTTTTTTGTTGTTGCTCGATTACAGTTGTGCCACATTTTTCCCTGCCCCACCCTAGGATTCTTATTCAAACACTGTTTATCCACAAGCCATGTGTCAGTCAGAGTCAGCACTTAGAGAAACAATGTCAAAACAATGGTGGGATGGGCTACAATCCCCACTGTCACACCAGTAACAAACAGACTCCTTCCAAGATATAACAATCTGAAATGTCTGCAGATAGGCCAAATGCCCTCTGGGGGACAAACCAGTTTCTTTACATCATAGTCGGCACCCTTTCTTCCTCCCTCAATGGGTGTGTGAAAATCACCATCAGTATTGTTAAAGGAAGAGAGCACCTAGGAAGAAGTCAGCCCACAAATGTAACAGCTTAAATGCTAACCAGCTTTGTAGAGTTTGTTTGTGATGAATAACTATTTTCAGATTGCATTTCAGCCATTTATATTAAAATGCTATATCAGTGCAAAATAACAGAGTTGCTGTAGGCTGCCACCCAGCTGCTCATTTCCCTGTCAAAAGCTGTTTCTCTTCAGAGGTAATCTGGGAAGAGGCAACTTGCCACCTTAAAGAATATTGGTGGGTGTCAAACGGAAAGACACTTCACATACACACACGCACGCACACGCACACACGTGAATGCATTATTTCTGAGAAAAACAATGCATACTGATATAAAGGTCAGTGTAAATTTACTGGATCAAACCATACAAGATTAAAAATTTAAAGGTTTTTTAAAAGGAATTTTAAATTTGAAAAAATAAATCTTGTTGAAATTTTAGCAACAATAGTGGTTTAATTCCAAGGAAGGGCTGTACTATCAACAAACTTTTAAACAAGGGCTTTCATATACAGGGACCTGATTTTACTCATCTGTGAATCCCTAGTACCTGTAACAGAGCCATGAATAGAAGTATTCAATATGTATTTATCATGTGGAATGTCATCTGGTCATTCCTAAATCGATGACCTACAAGATTTTTCATTTGAATACTTACTTTTGCAGCTCTCCCTGCCTGCTGGGCAGCTTGCTATCCCTCTGCCCTTTTAATTTCAATATAAACTCATATATTTCTTCCAACACAGATCTTTCTTCAGACATCTGTAGTTCTATGGCAAGTCTGTTTACCCAAGTGACGAGAAATAAAATTTCAATTGACTTTGATTTTTCACGGTAGTTGCTTTACCTTGTTCATGTCTCCTCTGAAATCTCCACCAGATCTGTTTCCCCCACAGCACCACCCTAATCATCGTCTTCCAGGGGAAGTTCATGGACCCGGCTGCCCATCACCAGCAGTGAGAACCTGAGCACATCTCTTGGTGTCTTTGTTCCTCTTCTGAGAAGTGAAGGGGCTACACCTGATCCCTGTTTCACAAACAGCAAGTCACAGCCTGTTAGAAAATCTTAAATATAATGCATTCCCATTAGCAATTTCTAAAATTTGTAAAGAATAGAGCAAAAAATGTCAAATGTCATCATAAATACTAAGGCTAAATACGGTTCTGTTCAACTTTTATTTCATTATGTATGTATATGTGTGTAGATAAAATACATTTCTTTACTATGACTTATTCAGAAAAAAAAAGGCTGAAAGCCACTGCACTAGATGATCTGAAAGCCCTTCCATTTATAAATTATATGATTTTTATTCCGAGCCTTTACCATTTCATGCATAGATTATTTCAATAGCCTTTTAACTATTCTACCTGCTTAGAGTCTCTTCCCCTTTCAATCCATCACATACACTACCGCCGAGATGCTCTTAAGTAGCTTTTCCAAGTGTAATTCCCAGGCTTAAAAACCCTTAAATTACTTCTGTTTGGAAGAAAGTCCTTATACTTATCCTAAAATAGTGTTCTCCCCCATCTGGGTCCGTTCTGTCTTTATAACCTAATCCTCCTCTGACCTGTATGAACACTGGATTCCATCAAATGTTATAATCTTCCAGACATCCTTTCTAAATTGCTGCCCCAAAACTTGGCCCATCCATTTTTCCAGCTTGGAATACTTTTTCCCTTACTCCATGTATCCTAAGTTTATTCCTTCAGATAAGTGCATCTATTCGAGTTTTTTAAAGGCTTGGTAATAAATAATCAAGATTATTTTGATGAAATTTAAATCATTTAAATAGAACAGAAACAATAAGTGTCTTTCTGGTTTTTAAGCTTTCATTAAGTCTCTAGGTAATATTTCAAATTTTTCTTCATATATGTTCTAGGAAATCACCTTGTGTTTAATAAGTACTTAATAAATATTTGTTTATGGCAACTTGATTAACTTTAATGATGAACTAGTATCTGCTTATGTTGGGAAAGAGCCAGTTTATTTTATTTTATTTCATTCAACTTAATAGCTGTTTATTTTAATTCATTCAACTTAATAGTAAGATGAAAAGTTTAAAAAAAGCTTTAAAGTTAAAATTACTTATTGAAATAATTTATAAATCCATTAAAATAGGAAAAGCCTTGAATGTAGAATCCTAAGAATTGGGGCTCATTTTTGCTACTCCCTGCTAGTTCTCAAAAATGGGAGACAGAAAAAGTTGGTGAAAATAAGCAGGAAATCCAAAAAACTAAACTTTCCTGATACTATTACTGACTTACTGTTCATCAAAAGTTTTATTATTTGTTATTCTGATTTCCTTTTATTTCCACAGGTTCAAGCTATTTATTAGACCTCTTTGTCTCTTCTTTAAACAAGAAGAGACAGTAGGTTTGAATTGACGGTAGGTTTCTGTGACATGTTAGCAATAAGCTGTCTACTCTTCAAGACAGATCAGATGACAATGGTGGAGACATCAATGGTGATAATTTGGGGGAACCTGGAGCAGACCCTTAATAAGCATCAGGCATAATTCTTCCCCACGTGGGTCAGAGAAAGTTCAAAACTGAAACAGAGTCTTGATGGAAACCAAGATAGTACATCATGTCATGGATAGAGTCTGGTGGAATGACTTTCTTGCAGCCTCAATTCGGTTTGGCATGGGAGTAAGACCACTTTCAGTTTTCCAGTTTTCCATGGAAATATGACCCACCTCCTCTTATTATAAAAATGGAAAAAGACTATGGCATCCACACAGGAGTCCACACACAGGAAGATATTAGAGGACTTTTTAACTTTTGAACCTCATGGTTGTAAAATCCATTATGATCTGATTGCATAAAAATAACATAAATGTTATAGACCATAAAGCTTTGAAGTATAGTTGTAAATTATATAAGCATATCTGTGCATATACATATACATATTCATGTTGAGATGCATTCACATGATGAAAAATATTCTTCGCTCCATAGCTGCAGTGAGTTTCCTTTCTAAAATATGTTCTGGGGACATCAGCAGTATCTCCTCTCTTTGCAAATGACTAATGCGAGAAGGTAACTTTGGAAATTGCATTGCGATGTAATCATCCATATTGTGTATTGTGGATAAAATTGATTAGAATAATATTGAAACTCCCCCCAAGGGACTCTACAATTATAAGTCAAGTTCCAAATGGAAAAGGTTTTTTGAAAAGTTGGCAGATGTCTTAATGAAAATGAAGCATTACAGTAATATATTAGGGCAATATGTTCATTATTGACAAGCAAATCACTAAACTATATAAATTACTGGATTAGACAGGCAGAATTACTTTTCTTTCAGTGAATGGTTAATCAAATATTACTGTTAAACACTCATTTGTTTAAGTTTTTGATATGCATATTAACAGGCAAATGGTTGCCCTTTACTTAGAGATCCAAGTTGCCTTCAATACTGAAAATCCAAATATTTAAATTTACATCTACTAAGAACCAAATTCCACCACAAAATCGAAGTCTACCTACCATTCACAGTCCACAGCAGAATATGTAAAAACACCAAGATTTTGTATTTCCCCTTAATACACATGTTTAATTGGCATTTCTGTTTCCTTTTTTTTTTTTTCCTGTTTTTGTTTTTAAGCAGACTTTCATTATTAAAAAAACCAGCATTGGAATAAATCCTTGAGGAACAGAGAGCTATTTAACAAGTTAGGTAATTACATATCACCATTTCACATGCTGGGGGGTTGTAAATGATTTAGAAGTTTGCTTCTGCATTTGTTTCCAAGGATTTGACCAAGCACAGAAGCTCCGCATTTATCAGCAGCCAGAGCAAATTTATTCTAATA
Organism: Anoura caudifer; assembly: GCA_004027475.1. Lineage (NCBI taxonomy): Eukaryota > Metazoa > Chordata > Mammalia > Chiroptera > Phyllostomidae > Anoura > Anoura caudifer. The sequence continues at coordinate 435,135 of PVKU01000013.1, read as the reverse complement.
GGTATTTATTCCAAGAACAGGAATCTTTCTGTTTCATATTGCACATGAATATTAAATAAACTACCTGCTGGCAACTACACAATATTTTAGTCTCTAATTTTAAAAGTACACTGTATTTTAATACCTATTTTTAAACAGATATCAATTTTTATGGAGCACTACATGAGTTGTTGATGGATAAATCACCCAAGCATGGTTAAAGAGAGCCTAATCTCCAGCTGGTACCAGATCCATTTAATTGTATCTTCTGACCTCACCTCACCTGAGCCTGCATTAAAATCATAATATAGTTCAAGTGTAAAAATGATATACTGTTTGTTCACCCTGTTTATAAAGGGGCAAACATACAGTTAAATTCATATGCTTAAAATTAGTGTAGTCATTTGAAAAGGTTGAGTTAGATCAAACTGCCTCTCAGCGTTCTCTCTGCCCTTTTTTATTCAAATGACTAGGCCTCCATCACCAGATGAGAGAGGCTGTTAAGAAAGTTGTAGCAGGTTTTCCTGGATACCCAGAAGATCAAACAAAGCTTTCAAGCATCATTTAATAATGGAACAGTCCATTTTTTTTAATGTGTTCAGCAGGCAATCGGACAGAAACTTTGGGGTGTTTGAAGTCCTTACAAACGCAGTCAATATTTCAAAATGGCCTGATCAGCAACCCTTGAGTTTATCTCCATTTTCATTAGGGTGAAATGTTGTCTTTAGGTTCTGTGGCACTTTTATTTTTATAAATTACAGTCCCCAGGTTTTTTTTCTCTTTCAAAAGCCAGGGTGTTTGTGTGTTTGTATTTTAAAGTGCTGCTCCAGCCAAACCTATATTGATCTTAACAATGTTTCCAAAAGCTGAATTGAGAAAATTAAAAATGGCATTGCTTTCGAATTCTGACTCAAAGAAACAATTAGCTAATACTCATCACAAATAACACTTATTGAGATTGTTCTGTGAGCCAAACAGACTTGATGCTGAGTTCCCACAACATGGAGTGCACTAGAATGTACATCCCCCCTCTCCCAAGTGAAGACCTCGTCTGTTTTATTCACCACTAAATATCTAGGGCCTAAAACAGCACCTAGGAGAAACAGATGCCCAGTGGGTGAGTATAGAATCAATGAACCAATCAATCCCTTGGTCTCTACCCTGACCCTGTGCAGTAGGGCATATATTTATCCTCATTTTACAAAAGAGGGAGCAAAAGTTCAGAAAAGTTAACTAAATTGCCCAGGATTACATCAATTTAGTGTCAAAGCCAGAATCTAGAGCTATGTCTGTCTGATTCTGGAGTCCGTGCTATGGGCTGTGATAACAGTTCAGTCACAGTAGTTCTCAAACTTGGGTGCACATCCGCACTCCTAATGGGCTGGTCAAACCCAGCTCACTACCTCACCTGCCCCATAGTTTCTTTTTTTAGTAAGTCAGAAGTGGTTGGTATTCTAACAGGTTCCCAGGTCAGGCTGGTATCATTGATGTTGGCCCCACAATTTGAGAAACACTGGCCTTGTGACCCAAACTGAGTCTTCCCAGTACAATGAGTAAAAGAAAATAAAAGTGTATTCAGATCTACTTCTGTCTGTACTAGTTATAATCTTCTGTTTTAAAATAAGTTCTTTTGATTTCTACAGTTTACAACACAGATCATTTCCCACATCCGTATCTACTCACCCAGAGTTCACCGCAGTATGTGTAACTGGTTCTACACAGTCAACACATTGACCATTTTCACTGGTCTGATGGATGCAAATCTCTTTCCTGCACTAATTTTTACCCTTTTCCAGGGAGTTTTTGCCAAAACTATTATATCTCTCTGAACTTATATAGTGTCAAATTGACTTCAGAATGATAAAAATGCACCCAATATGTGGAGAAAGGAAACTAAAGGCCAGAATATGACAGTTACTCTGTTACTCTGTCAAAAACAAACAAACAAACAAACTTAACACAATACTATATTTAACTCTCCTGGAAACATTTGCTGAATGGTAAATTTATGAGAGCTGGAAGTCTGAATTTTTTTAGTTGTATTTTTCTTTCTTTAAACTTTTAATTGATTTTAGAGAGAGGGGAAGTAAGGGAAGGAAACATCAAAATGAGAGAGAAATATGGATCGGTTGCCTCTTTTTCTCACCCTTACTGGGGACTGAACCCACAACCTGTGACCTTTTGGTTTATGGGATGATGCTCTAACCAGCTGAGCCTGGAAGGCTGAAATTAATGCCATGAAAGGATCTGTGGGACTATTTTCTAGTTGTGGAATTGCTGTAGGATTTTTATCTTTTATGTCAAGTGTAGCCAGGTCACTGGAAGGAACAAAATAAGCCTATTCCTTACCCTGGCTGGTGTGGCTCAGTGGACTGAGCACTACTGGCCTGTGAACCAAAGGATTGCTGCTTTGATTCCCAGTCTAGGGCACATGCCTGGGTTGCAGGCCAGGTCCCCAGTATGGGGCTCACAGGAGGCAACCACATATGGATGTTTCTCTATCACTTTCTCCCTCCCTTCCCCTCTCTCTAAAAATAAATAAATACAATTTTTTAAAAATCTATTCCTTACCATGTATTTTTCTTAGACCCTTCAGGTAAAATCAGGGTTAATTGTTCATTTATTTGTCATTGATTTATTCCCCGATGTCAATTGTCCTCAGAACACACCATAGCCCCTACTCCTCTCTCCTGGATGCCTGGAAGCTCATGTGAATGGATCTGCGATCTCAGGGCTGGCCCCTGCCAATCTCTCAACATACACCTGCCAATTACTTTCTAAGACACAGCTCTGGAGATAGTATCCACTTGGTCAATAGCTATCTGTTATACCATAACATTTGGGATAAGATTTATTCTTGTAAACTTTATCCTGTAAGACCCCTAACAGTTTTCCTGCTTCCTACAGCTCTCATCTCCCAGCCTCCTTTCCGACATGTATTCATCCATCCAGCCTTGCTGAAACTCTTGCTGATTCTCCAGTGCACCATCTATTTAAGCATTCGTGTCTTTTTTTCTTCTACTGGAATACCCTTTCCAAAGCCCACATACCTACAAATATTCAGGCCCACACACACACCTTTTGTCTACTTAATTCCTACTCTTTCTTCAAAACATACTCTGAGTGCCACTTCCTCTGTGTCCAATTGTTTCTCTAATTTAAAAGTCTTGGGACTTCCAGTCAAGATGGAGGCATAGGTGGACATACTGTGCCTCCTCACACAACCAAAATTAAGGACAACAAAGATTTAGATACAAGAAAACAACAGAACTGAAAGAAAATTGAACTGTACCAAAGTCGGACAACCATTCATCCAGACCAGTAAGAGGGGCAGAGTTTCGGCAGGAAAAAGCAGATGTTGGTGAACCCAGGTGTGCAGGAACCCCAGGCATGCAGGCAGCAGCTGGCAGACCCGGGCGTGGGTGGCAAGGGGCAGACCCAGTGAGGCTGCTCAAGGTGGCTGGCTGACCAGGCAGTTCCACATTCCCGTGCAGATAATCCAGGTGAAAACGGGCAGTGAGACAGACCTCACAACCCAGGGCCTCAGTGCCGAGAATAAAACCTAAAAAAATGACTGCAAACACTTGTGTGGGTTGAGTTGCTGGGAGAGATTCCCAGCCTCACAGAACAGTTCATTGGAGAGACCCACAGGGTCCTAGAACATACACAAGCCCACTCACATGGAAATCAGCACCAGAAGGGCACAACTTGCTTGTGGAAAGTGGCAGAAGGGACTGAAAACAAGAGAGAGCAGAACAAACACCATTGTTCCCTCTCAGACCCCGCCCCCACATACAGCATCACAACCCAGCGACTGGACTGCTGCGCCCTGGGGAACACCTAAGGCCCCGCCCATCATATGTAACAGGAGCCACCAGACCAAAAAAAAAAAAAAAAAAGAGGCTCAAATGGGAGAACAGTTCAAAGCCCTGGTGATCAGGATGCTCACAGAATTGGTTGAATTTGGTCACAAATTAGATGAACAAATGAAGGCTACAATAAGTGAAATGAAATGCACAGGGAACCAATAGACATGGGAGGAAAACTGGACTCAGATCAATGGAGTGGACCAGAAGGAAGAAGAAACATCCAATTAGAAAAGAATGAAGAAACAAGAATTCAAAAAATGAGGAGAGGCTTAGGAATCTCCAGGACATCTTTAAACGTCCCAATGTCTGAATTATAGGGGTACCAGAAGGGGAAGAAGAGAAACAAGTGGAAATGGGAGGGATGTGGGGAGGGCTGGGGTGGTGGGTTGTGTTGGGAGTAAAAGACAGAAAACTGTGCAAGAACAACAATTAAAATAAATTTTAAAAAATTACAAATAAAAAATAAAAAAACAATAATGACAACAAAAAAACAAACAAGCAAGCAAAACATAACCAAAGACACTGAAATTAAGAACAAACTGACAGTAACCAGAGTGGAGAGGGGAGGGGATAATTGGGGGGAAGGGGTGAAGGGTTTACAGGAACAACTATAAAGGACACATGGACAAAAACAAGGGGAGGTGGAAACAGGGAAGGGATGTGGGGATGGCTGGAGTGGTGGGGAAGGGTGGGGGGAAGGCATAAAACTGTACTTGAACAATAATAAATTCGAAAGTATTAAAAAAACACATTAAAAAAAGAGCAACAGGTGGAAAACTTATTTGAACAAATAATAAAGGAGAACTTCCTCCAATCTGGCAAAGGAAATAGACTTCCAGGAAGTCCAGGAAGCTTGGAGAGTCCCAAAGAAGTTGAACCCAAGGAGGAATACACCAAGACACATCATAATTACATTAGCCAAGATTAAAATGAAGAAGAGAATTCTAGAAGCAGCAAGGGATAAGGGGACAGTCACCTACAAAGGAGTTCCCATCAGACTGTCAGCGGATTTCTCAAAAGAGACCTTCCAGGCAAGAAGGGGCTGGAAAGAGGTATTCCAAGTCATGAAAATCAAAGACCTACATCCAAGATTGCTCTATCCAGTTAAGCTGTCATTTAGAATGGAAAGGCAGATAAAGTGCTTCTCAGATAAGGTCAAGTCAAAGGAGTTCATCATCACCAAGCCCTTATTATATGAAATGTTAAAGAGACTTATCTACAAAAAAGAAGATAAAAAATAGGACAGTAGAAAGACAGCAAACTCACAGTTATTAACAACCACACCTAAAACAAAAGCAAACTAAGCAAACAAGTAAAACAGGAACAGAAACACAGAAATGGAGATCATATGAAGGGTTATCAACAGGAGAGTAGGAGGAGCAGAAAGGGAGAAAAGGTACAGGGAATAAGTAGTGTAGATGGTGGGTAGAAAATAGATAGGCGGAGGGCAAGAATAGTGTGGGAAATGTAGAAGCTAAAGAACTTATGACACATGGACATGAAACTAAATGGGAAATATGCATGGAATGGGGTTTGCATGGTGGAGGGGAATGATGGGTGGAAATGGGACAACTGTAATAGCATAATCAATAAAATATATTTTTAAAAAAAGTCTTTCCTCTTGCTTCAACAGCACACTTGAATATTTCTCCCATAAGGCCTAGTGCTCTATACTCACACAGGCAATTTACTTGTCTGTCTCCTCTTCTGCACTATATGCTCCATGAGACAAGTACTAGATCTTCTTATGGAACTTCAAATTCCTAGTGCTGGTAGAATGTTGAGCTTCTTATTAATATTCAAAATTTATTTTGTGAATAAATGAAAGCAAAAAGAAAGAGAGAAAAAAGAAAAAGAAGGAAGGAATAAAGAAGGAGGGAAAGAGACAGACAGAGATAGAGATAGAGACAAAGAAAGACACAGAGAGAAAAAAAGTGATTAAGAATCTCTAAATGGTTGTCAGGTAGCTCATCAATTTATACCCTGGCAAAACCAAGTGATCCAGAGGAAAGAATGCCAGATATGGAATACCTCCTAAAGCAACTCAGTAACCCTCTGATAACTCATCTCTAAAATAGTAGGTTCCTCAAGGTACCTTTCAGTGTAGAAAACTTTGATTGGTCACTTTGGATGGAAAAAAAGAATTAAATGAAATATGTCTTAAAATGCAGATTTTTTCTTTGTTAACCTGAAATATTTAAAGCATTCAGAAAACCTCAACCCTAGTAAAAATTCACCTCCTATTCCTTGTATTTCATCAGATTTTTATATAATAATCTATGTCCTAAGTAATCATGAGTCTAAATAATCTAGTAGTACAAGTTTATTTCCAGTTTATATGAGATATCACTTTCTTAAACTAATGATGGCCAAAGTATTAAGAAGAGTCTCCAGTCTTTAAGTCTGAGCCAGTTACTGGTTATCAACTTTTAACCAATGATCCTTTTCGAACAAAATTTTCTTAAAGAAAATACAGAAAACTTTTAAGTATTTAATCTATAAAAGTGACTGAATGATTGAAATGGTAGTGGAGTGGGGTTGGGGCTGGAGTGCTGCTGATATTACCACCCTCTCAATGCCATCCCTTGGGCCCCTCTACTGGGGGTAATGAGTACTCCTTGGAGCTCAATTTGAAAATCATTGTATCTAACCCAATACCCTAAGGAAAAAAAAAGGAAAATAAGATCCAGTGATTTGTACAATGTCTTGGCAAATTAGTGGTGTTGCTGGGATCAGAACACAGGCCCTCTGTTCTTCACACCAGTATTGGTATCCCTGTGTATTTTTAGGGCTAATTTGGGTTTAGTGAAACATTGCAGGATTTGTTTAACCACATAAAAGAACCCCTTTCTCTTCTTCCTGTCTTCTAACCAAGCATCACTCCATGGATAATCATACAGTAAGATTCTTCACACAGATAACTTATGGTTCTTAGGTCTTTTTAGGACCCATGTAGAAGGTTTTTATTTTCAAGGGATTATATAAGTGATTAATCACCAAAAATTCTTACATTATATCCCAGAAATGATTCCAGCTATGTCACATTTGTAGCCATGAGCAAGGCCTAGTAACAGGATTTCCAGAACACCAGAAGCAGAACTGTAAGTGAAGCAAGGGTTCTCTATTGAAAGGTCACTTTTTATCTACAGCCTTTAAATAAATAGCACATAGAAGCTACAGATGGGAAATAATTCCCTGATCAAGGTAAAGAGGATGTTTTGTGCCTTTTTAAAAACTGCTTATGTTTTTCCAAAAACACTTCAACATTATCTTTTTTAAAAACATCATCTTATGAGGCCAACTTTATTGTGTTTTCAGACCTGTGACTTCTCACTCTCATTGTTTAGGTAAACCAACTGTGAGAAGTAATTATCTCCTGTAAAGAGATCTTATTTTCTATACATGTCCATAATACTAGAAAGAGATGATTGAATTACAGATATTCAGGGTTAATTGTAGAGATTTTGGGCAAATGCTCATTATTCTATGGCAAATGTTTATATTTGTCATTTCATATTTGTCAAGCTCAAGAATTAGCAATGACTCTTGGGAGTTTGTAAAGGTGTTTGGCATGAAAGGATCAAATTATGCTTGCCCTATTTTGTGGAAGCCACCAGTCCTTATAAATATGTGCTAATAAAGACAATAGATAGCATTTAAGTATTCATAATATGCCAGGCAGGTCCTGTGTGGTTTCACACTTTTAATTCATTTAATCTTCAACAAACTCTACAAGTTAAGTACTATTACATCCCAATTTTAAGAAAGAAGAATCTGAAACACTGGGTTTATATAACATTAGCAAGATTACATAGTAATGGATTATCTGATCCAAGGCCCTCAGTGGTCTATGTCTATGTTCTTAAATATTCTGTTACACCACATCTAAAGTTGACATTGGGTAGAATCCCTTTGCAAGGATGGTAGGTTGATTTTTTTAAAAACTGTCATTTCTAGTCAAGATGGAGGCATAGGTGGACACCCTTCACCTCCTTGCACAACCATAGGAAGAATTACTAGATCTCAAAACTAATAACACCCAGAACCATCAGAAAATTGAGCTGTATGGAGGTCCAACAACCAAGGATTTAAAGAAGACACTTTCATCCAGATAGGTAGGAGGGGAAGAGTTGCTGAGATGGGTGGAGAAGTGGTGCAGTGAAGAAAGGCAGAGGCAGCAACAGATGGAACGGATGGGAGGGATGCCTTTGGGAGTGAGTTATCCCAGCTCTGGGCCAGACCACACAGCCCAGGGTTCTAGCACTGGGAAGATAGATTCCCATTACCTCTGGCAGTAAAAACCAGTGGGGGTTAGAGTGGCAGAAGAAACTGCCAGATTTTTGCCACTTAAAGGGCCAGCACAGTTTTAGAATGTATGAAAATCCACCCATTCTGGGATCCAACAGTAGAGTAGAACAGCAGCTGGAAGGGTGCCAGTTGCACACAGGAAGGAAATGAAGTGACTGGAAATAGGATGAGCTCCTGGTGAACTGCCAGAAGCCAATGCATTAGCATTATTCCCCCTTGGAGGCCTCCCTGCACAGCCACAAAGTGGTAAAGCAGGTTGCCCTGCCCTGGCAATTACCTAAGGCTCTGCCCTACACAATTTACAGGTGACTTTTCTAGATAGGCCATGCTACTAAGACAGAGAATAAAAGCACTCTACCTAATACACAGAAACAAACACGAGGAGGCTGCTAAACTGAGGAGACAAAGAAAATGGCCCAAATGAAAGAACAGAACAAAACCCCAGAAAAAGAATAAAGTGAAATGGAGATAGCCAACTTATCAGTTGCAGAGTTCAAAATACTGATTATCAGGATGCTCAGAGAACTCCTTGAGTATGGCAAAAAAATAAAGGAAGAAATGAAAATCACACTAAGTGAAATAAAGAATAAGCAACAGGAAAACAACTGAGAAGGGAAGGAAGCTGGGATTCAAACCAGGGATTCAAACCTGGGACTTGGAAGATAAGGAAGTGATAAACACTCAACAAGAACAAAAAGAACAAACAAGAATTCAGAAAAATGAGGATAGGCTGAGGAACCTCTGGGACATCTCCAAATGTACCAAATCCAAATCATAGGGATGTCAGAAGGAGAAGAGAAAGAGCAAGAAGTTCAAAATTTATTTGAAAACATAATGAAAGAAATACTTCCTTAATTTGGCAAAGTAAATGGACATACAAGTCCAAGAAGCTCAGAGAGTCCCAAACAAGTTGGAGACAAAGAGGACCACACCAAGACACATCATAATTAAAATACCAAAGGTTAAAGATAGAGAATCTTAAAAGCATCAAGAGAAAAACAGAGAGTTTCCTACAAAGGAGTTCCCATAAGACTATCAGCTGATTTTTCAAAAGAAACCTTACAGGCAAGAAGGGACTGGCAAAAAGTATTCAAATTGATGAAAAGCAAGGATCTACAACCTAGATAATTCTGTCTAGCAAAGCTATAATTTGGAATGGAAGGGCAGATAAAGTGTTTTCCAGACAAGGTAAAGCTGAAGGAATTCATTGCCATCAAACTATTATTATATGAAGTGTTAAAGGGACTTATTCAAGAAAAAGAAGAACAAAACCATGAACATTAAAAAGGCTACAAATTTACAGCTACCTACAACTGAATCAAAACAAACAAACAAACAGCCTAAGCATTCAAAAAACAACCTAAGTATTCAACTAGAACAGGAACAGAATCATAAATATGGAGATCATTTGAAGGGTTATCAGCTAGGATGGGGAAGCAGGAGAATTGGGAAATCATGCAGGGATTAAGAAGCATAACTGATAGGAAAAAATAGACTGGGGGTAGTTAAGAATAGCATAAGAAATGGAGAAGCCAAAGAATTTAAATGCATGACCCATGGACATGAACTAAGGGTGTGGGGGGAGACTGCTGGAGGGAAGAGGGGTATAGGGTGGAAGGAAGCAAAGGAGGGGGAAATTTGGACGACTGTAATAGCATAATCCATAAAATATACTTTAAAAAACTGTGAGAGAAACTTCATTTCCCCAAACAATGCTCTTACCTGAGTGACTTACAAACTTTACATTACAATAATTGTGGGGTTCTAATGACTCAACCATCCATAAACCCACCATTGAAATGTTTGTTTAGAGCAATCTTTCTAGCCTTCCTCTGTCCCCTTGAACTTTTAAAACTGATTCGGTCTTGGCATAGTGATTTATGACTTGTCATTTCTTCCCTATCGTAAGATCTAAGAACACAAGGATAGTGTCTTATTTACAACTCCAATCTCTGCTTTATCAGGGACCATGTCTTACTGATATTGGAAACACTATTCTGTCTCCTTATTTCCCACTAAGTTTTCTATAGAATCAAGGAATACTATATTCCCTGGCCAGGTGTATGCTGTTAAATGTTTAACAACCTGCTCTCCGGAGGATTTGTTTAAGCCCTGCTTTGAAGCATTTGCCAATTCCCATGGTGTACCTACTATTGCCATTACCAGTTTCAAGCAACTTACTTACCTTACCTCACTGAGTAGAGTTAGGAAGAGATTCTAACAACAGGGTCTTGTCAGCTGCCAGCCACTGAAGACTCCAACACAACACAGCTTTGGCCATGAAAAAATATATATAAGTCCCACTGAAGATGGTGGAAAGAACTAAATAATAGAAGGGATGAGTAAATCTTGATGTTAGGTTTTTTGCATAACATCCTCTGGTCCCATGAACCTTCACAAACTTGGTGACCTGCTTGCTTCTACTGTTGCCTTTTCAAAACATCTGTGAAGACCATTCATCAAGGCATTAACCCCCCTCTTTCTACTTGTTCAGCTTCCTTAGTCAACTGTTAATTCTTCAAGAGCAGAAATTATTTTATCACTATTTTCTGCTCTTGAAGAGTTTACTGGTAGAAAGAAAGTATGATAAAATTATTGAAGAAAAAAATGATTATGAAAAATCATTCTTTCAGTTGCCATCATGGGTGGCAACTAAGTTCTGGAGAGATATCCCAGTTGCTGGAATTGCTCAAAAGTATGACAAAAATACTGAAGAAAAGAATGATTATGAAAAATATTATTCTAGCACAAGACATAGTACCTATTTCTTTATTAGCAAGTAGAGGTCATGAATATCAACCTGGACTTTGACCATAATGTGGAATTTGCCTGCCTTGTTGATTTATGGTTAATCCATAACATTACCCTTTATCATAGGTATTTGTAATTGGTGATTAAGTTCTGTGGACTTATGATTAAGGAGCAATTAATTTTCTATACTTAACACTAATGAAATTTCATGTGAAATGAAAAGTAACTACAGAATTAGCATTTGCATCTACTTAGGAACTTGTCTCCATTATATAAGAAATAGAAACAATGTACTTCCACTCCATCCTGTCCAAAGGTTTGTGAACAGAGTATAAAGAGCTAGGCAAAGACAGGTAGGCATACAGACAAATAAGCATAAAAGACTAACTTAAATTATTATAAATATATTTACAGAGCTAGGTTATCAGTTTGATTGCAGATATACTGGATAATAGAATAAAAATTGAATTATTTATCCAGCAATTTTTGCATAAGAATATTATTAAAATGAAGACATGAAGGTTATAAAGGAGCAAATATATAGTCCATGAATAAATGCATTAGGCAGCAGGGTTGGTGAATGTTTCAGTAGGTTTGGACTAGGTTTTGTACAAAAGGAAAAAGTACTCAAATTTTGTGAAGTCTTAAGATATCTGCTGGCTGGATGGATTGTTGAGAGTAGGAAAGTTTACCCCTGCCCTTTTATTGCTATTAGTGTTCTCAAAAACTAAAAGCAGATCTTTGTGACATTACCCTTCTAGAAAAAGTAAGAGAGAGTGACAAATGCGGAGGTGGAAACAGGGAAGGAAAAGAGAATGGCAGAGGAAGAGACGGTGCTAACAACCCAATAAAGTCGTGTGTGACCACTGTTCAGAGTCCCAAACTTCCCATGGTGTTTTGCCCATTTAAGGAGAAAAAAATGATTTCTCATGGTAATTTCTTTACAGTTAACCCATTTCCCCCTTAACATGTACAATTATATAAATGCCACTATATATTTTATAAAAATATACTGACCTTTACTATAGACAAAATGACAATATATAATCATTATTTTCTCAAGTAATAAACCTACATGCTAGTTAAGCAGAGTTGGATTTTGCAGGTAAGTTACAGCACATTCAGGCAGAAAATTCTGATAAGCAGCTGTTTGCTTTTTATTAAAAAATAAAATAGGATGGAACCTCAGATTTTAAAACTTTAGAAAAAGATGACCCCTCCGCTAATGAAAATTTAGGCAAAAAGGGATATATTGAGCATCAACTTTGTGGCATATTCTCTAATAGTTGCTGTTTTAGAGCAGGTGGCAGTCTCAAATGTCAAACACTGAGATACAGTGAGCACTCCTAAAACCAAATTCAGAAGCAAGCATGCAATTGCTTCTTGGACTCATGCTGCTACACTTGTCAGGGGTGCGTGCCTGTGTGCATGGGTGCATCTCATTAATTCTGTGACCTGTGCTATTGGTTAAGTGCAGAGATGTGGTCCATGTGCATGTTTGTCTTTGATTTTAGTATTTATTTCCAGGTAATATTGCCTCTGCTATTTAGAATTCTTAAATATCATTCTCTTCCAGTGAGTTTTCTAGATACTGAGTATTTGTGGCTTCGTGGACTAAATTACTATTCTTAAAAAGTTTGTTTAGGCTTTCCAATAATATCTTAAAATCTTTGTCTTTAGCAGAGTAGAGGTAATTGAGTCTTTCTTTGATCCTCTTCTTCAGGATCACTGATGACATTCACTGTTTGATTCTGTCATACAAGGAGGCCTTCAAGACCCACTCAGTGTATTGGGTCCTGTGACTCTACATTGAAGGGCCTCACAATGCTATGTATTTTCAGTTGTTTATTGATAATTTGGTTGCTGTAAATTAAGTCCGCCAGTAGTAGACTTAATGGCAGCATCATTATTTGTTCTCTTTTGTTAAAACCTGAAACTGAGTCATCACATTTATCAAAATGGTGCATATAAAAATGCAAAGTAGAAGCACTTTAGTGTAAAAATCTAATACTATCTCTTTGCACCTATCTTTGGATTGACTTTTAGTTTATTGGTTATGATTAACCAATAAAAATAATTATGATTAAAATAAATGAGGCATTTATAATACCTACATTTGAAAAACTGAAGTGTTCAATGTTGTAGGAAATGAAGGAACCCCAAACAATATAAAATAAAAATAAAGTCCTACATGAAATTATGACTTAAAAAGGTGCTCAGCATTCAATGGGTATGATGCTGGTCTCTTGTCAACTGACATGATGAGGATCCATGGAAACAGCTCAAAGACTGCTTCTCTCTCTCTCTCTCTCTCTCTCTCTCTCTCTCTCTCTCTCTCTCGCGCGCGCGCGCGCGCGCGCACACACACACTTTTTTGACCTTCTATGATAAGGAAAAATATTCTTTCTAGCTTTTTTTAAAATTGTGGTTTTCCTCTAGCCTGCGCAGGATTCCTTCTGCATTTCAGCCCACATGTATAATATGAAACAACAGAGATAAAATCACAACAGATATTCTGAGTAAACTGATGCTGCTGACCCCTTTACCACTTTCTCTTCCAGCTACAGTTTCACAACAGAGAAAGATGAAAATTCTCTAAGCACAAAATTTCTTTGGGGCCATGGATATTTGAATACAATTGTAAATATTTTGCTTCATTTCTTTGGTTGAAATCCAACTTTTATCACAAATGTTAATACAAATTTATTTAAAGATAAAGTGACTCCTTTGGAAGTGAAAAGGGGAAGAATTAATTATTATGTTGCTTTTTTTAAATTGTTGTTCAAGTACCATTGTCTCCGTTTCCCCCCCCACCACTTCCTCACCCCAGCCGTCCCCATCTCCCGCCCTTGATCCCACCTCCTTTCGGTTTTGTCCATGTGTCCATTTATAGATGTTCCTGAAAACCCTCTCCTGCTTTCCCACTCATTATCCCCTCCCACCTTCCTTTTGGTTACTGTTAGGTTTTTCTTTATTTACATCACTCTGGTCATTTTTTGCTTGCTTGTTCTGTTGATTGGGTTCCACTTAAAAGTGAGATCATATGGTATTGGTCTTTCACCACCTGGTTTACTTCACTTAGCATAGTGCTCTGCAGTTCCATCCACGCTGTCGCAAAGGGTATGAGCTCCTTCTTTCTCTCTGCTGTGTAGTATTCCATTATGTAAATGTACCATCATTTTTTAATCCATTCATTTACTTATGGGCACTTAGGTTCCTTCTAGCACTTGACTGTTGTGAATTGTACTGCTATGAACATTGGGGTGCATAGCTTCTTTTGAACTGATGTTTCCAGGTTCTTAGGGTGTAATCCCAGTAGTGGAATTACTGGGTAAAAAGGCAGTTCCATTTTTAGTTTTATGAGGAAATTCCATAGTGTTTTCCACAGTGGTTGTACCAGTCGGCAATCCCACCAACAGTGCACTAGGATTCCCTTTTTGCTACAACCTCTCCAACTCTTATTGTTTGTTGAATTGTTTACAATGGCCATTCTCACCAGTGTGAAGTGTTATCTCATTGTGGTTTTAATTTGCATCTCTCTGATGGCTAGTGATACTGAGCATCTTTTCATGTGTCTGGGCCCTCTGTATGTCCTCCTTGGAGAAGTGTCAGTTCAAGTCTGAAAAGGGGAACAATCAACTGTCAGTGAAGTGGAACACAGTACAACTTGGAGTTGCCCTGGACAGACTGGAAGTGACAGGTGATACTGTGAGTCAAAATACACACCTTCACCATCCTGAAGACATGTTTGTTAAGACTGCACAGACTTTGATAATGCAAAAATATCAGAGGTATTGAGAAGAATCAACATTGAAAATGTGAAATTTTGTGTGTAACCATTTATCATTATTTGGTACATTTTAAACTTATTTTATTTATTCATCTTAGATATATGATATCCTGTCTGACTAGGTTATTAAATGTTAGCCTTAAAAAGGTACCTATTTCAATACATTCCCAAAGAAGTGGTCCTCAAAAAAAATAATTTTAGCCCTGACCAGTATGTCTCAGTTGCTTCAGCATCATCCCACAAACTGCAAGTTCACAGGTTCAATTTCTATGGAGAGCACATGCCTGGGTTGCAGGTTCAGTCCCTAATTGGGGCATATACAGAAGACAACCAATTGATATTTCTTTCTCACATCCATGTTTCTCTTCCTTTCTTTCTCCCTCTCTTCCCCTCTCTCTCTAAAAAAAAATGGAAAGAAAAGGAAAGAAAAAAATTTCTATCCCCAATGGTGAACATATACAGGTGGAGAAAAAGCAGGTTAACAGTTGTAGGTATGGAAAATAATACAGTAATTAATAAATAATGATACAAGAATAAACTTTGTGTTTTGCATACTCACAACTGTAAACCTACTTTTGCCCCACCCTATGTTCAGTATTTAGAGGAATTCTTTTGTTCTTTGTCCCTATAGTTTCCACCTCAGAGAGGTACTAAAGTTTGTATAACAAACAACTATTAGATAAGTACTCTTAATTAACAAATATGGTTCTAGGCTCAATGTTTAAGGAGTCCTTATTAGAAATTAGAATGATATTATGTTGCTCCTAAAAAATCTATGGCTGGGAAGAGTATAGGCTTCACAATACATGAATCAGACTGATTCTCAGCCTAGAGAAGGATTCTACAGTCAGGTTGGGATTCCCTGGGGAAAAGAGCATTTATTGACTGATGATATCCACTCTAGGAGTAGAATGGAGAATGTGCTGTGAGCTCATGGGCCAAATATTTGCTAATCTTGGTCTGTTAGATAAAGGCTTAACCCTATAATTTGAATACAAGGTCCTCCATGCTAACCTGCATTTTAAGCTTTATATCCCAAACAACCACACTCAACTAAACTTCCACTTTGGCCAGCCAGTAAATTCATTGCTCCCTAAAAAAGTCTTATTTTATTTCTCACCTTTCTTAGGTGGGTTTTTGTGACACAGACTCTAAGATTGAGATTTGCATGCAGGAAGTTTGATGGAGAGTGCTCTGGGGAACACCTGAAGGAAGTGATGAAAGCAGGATTAGGCAGAGCAAGAAGTTGAATGATGATGTGGTTTTTATGGAGACCTCAGCCAAATGCACCAGGAGGCTCTGAAGCCGGGTTGGCCTGCAGAGTTGTCTCATGTTGAGTTGAGGAGACTTGTCTATGTACCTTTGTCTTATCCCATTGTTGGGTATGAGTTGCTCTTTGAAAGGCTCTATAACCTTGGATGACACAGGGATGAATGCAGATTTTGGACAAGGACTCAGTTATGAATTTCAGTGGTCCAAGTTCCTGGAAGCTGAGGAAATGACTGCCGTGTCCAGAAGCAGAGATACAGATGACACACCATTCCTTCTCTTGGAAAGCCACTTTGATCTCCCTTTTCTTTCCCTCCTAAAGAACTCTAATTATTCTTACAACAAAGATCAAGTGCCACCATTATTCTTTTCTTGGTTTGACCACTCCAGGCTAGAGAGTTTCCACCCCTGAATCCCTTTATGTATCATAATAGTTTAGGGCTTTGCTGCTCCCCAACACAGCATGGGAAGATTAAATGTTGAGATACAATCCCACTCACTTGGGCAATATTCACTTTTGCATGAATCCATATGCATGAGAGTTTTATTTTGAGTCAAAAAAAAAAAAGTAAGGAAGATGCCTGACACCTGGGACCCAGATATATGTAAAAAGCATGAACCATAAAAGCAATGCCACTGAATTTGTTCTCATGTGATCCCAGAAACCCCCTTACCTTTACAGCAGTTGTAACCAGAAGTTTAAAGTGATCTTTTCAAGAGAGGTTTTATGATACTTAAGATTCAAGTAGTGCCACTTTTAAGGCTGATATGATACTGGTTACACAAATGAGGGAGCGTATCTTCTCGTCAACTATTCTGCAAATCACTGCATCCCTTGCACTCCAAGAAAATGTAACATAGCTTCCAAAGTTAAAGTCATCTCAGGGATGGCTCTGGCAGCCACTGAAGAGGTGAGAATATTTTTCTAGAGTCTTACAGGTATCAGTGAGGAGCTGGAGCAGAAAACATGAATGGATAATTCGTGAGCACATTTGAACAAGTCTCTTGGGACTTTCACGTGTGGGAGAGATGGTTGAGATTATGCACTGATTTATGGGGTGGGTGAGTTAATGAAATTTATGCATGGATTATAGTATGAGCTAATATGAAAACTTTAGGGAACTTTATTCACATGTGTATCTTCTCTTACTAACTAGGTTATAATATCCCTGCAGGTAAGGGCTGTGTCTTTCCTTCATGAATATGTGATAATTAATTCATAGATTGATGGCTGTCAGTCTTATAGGGTCCCTAAGGATGTTATTTTTATTTGCTCGATTCTTACATGTAGAGCTGGGTTTACTAAGCAAAAATAATAAAGGAGTGTTTTCTCAATAATCACCACCCAGTGATTAGTGTCCTACTCCACCAACCCTTTGTATCTTTTAATTTCAAGTCCCTATGCCTTTGTTTGTCTTTTTTCAGATGTCTCAACTTCCTGTTTTCACCTCAACCATCACTGGAGTTATCTCATTGTAGTACAGTCCCATTCCCCCATCAAAACCTACGGGCATATGAGGTAACTGAGTTCTCAGATGCTGATGACATTAACCCAGCGAAAGGGTTTTTAATAGGTTTGAACTACAGACAAGAAAGTGAGTTAAACAGAGGCCCTAAGAAGCCTACACTACTTTTCATCTTCTTCCTTATGCTCTCAGATTTGGGGGATTTTGTCTTCATGTTTTGACAATAAAACTGAATGCCAATAAAGCATTAGTTGGTATAGTCACAAATATTTTTAAATGGTAAATATGAGGGTCAGGTTAACCAACTAGTCTAAGAGGATTTCATGGGATTACCCATGGGATTGTAGGTTGGTTGGTTATTTCACTGTATTTTTTTGCTCTCTTTTCCAAACATAGAAAATTCTCACTATACAAAGTCTGCTCAATGCTAAATTTCAAAAATGACCTCCAACATACATACTTTGTTCAAGATGTGGGAACCATTTCCTGAATTTTAACTGGGCCAAAGAGACATATGTGTATGCATATCCATGATATTCTCATAAATACATAATATGTTACATATATAAATGTTTTATACTCTTTTCATAATGAACAATATGTAGACAAACACAGAGACTAAGACAAGTGCAAACATAAATAGGCAAGGATTCTAAGTCATATCTATGGAGGAAAAATGGATAGTGCTTTAAGGGGTCAGTACTTTGCTTGATAACAGGTACTCTGTGCTGAGAACTTTTTCTATGTACTTGAAGGAGGGTTTTGGCTGGACATGCCAGATTATAATATCATCTTTTTCATTTTTTGGTGAAGCTAAAAGGTAAGAAATGCAAAAGAGAGCAAGAAAACTTTATTTTTAAAATTAACAGCATTGTCTTGCACAAGATTTAACTACCCTGTGTAACTGCTAAGTGGCAGTAAGCATAATGAAATGATCTTCTGAAGGCATATCCTATTCCCTGATACCCCAAAAGCATCTTGAGAGTTGGTAATCCTCTGGCTGAACTCCTTATCTTACCCAGTCTTCTTTGTGCAAAGCTTTTGATCAGGCATTTCCTTCCTACTACTATTTACAAAAATTGAGAGGGTCAAAGTGCAAGTGGTAATTGCTTTTGGCACTTTAAGAAATGATTTTCTTTTTGTACCTATCATTTTCTCTAAAACCTTCTGTCGAGGTTTTATCAATTGTGTTTTGTACTGTAGATCAACACATTCAGGGCCTCCCTGCTGGTGAAGTCCCCTTCTAGTATTAGCAAGTCTAAGGCCCAGTGAAGCAGCCCAGTGTAAATATACTTTCCATGTCATAATCCTGAGAGAAGGCAGAGATGTGAGCAGAAAACAAAATTCTCTTTCTGTATTTATGGTGCAGACATAGAGTATTTGACATTTGGGGATTTGTTCATAAAGCTGAGTCAGGACATTTAAGGACAAATTTTAAAAGGGAAAAAACTTTAATATTATTTTCCTCTTTTTAAGATCATTATGAAATGAGAAACACCACATGAGCACTTGTTCTTTTCAAAGCATATGCACTATTCTATTTAGAATTCTTACTGCCATCCTGCTGATACTTCCATGTGCCAAACCACTGCCTTGTTTCTCCCTTCAGTGTTTCTTAATGACTTGACTTCTCCTCCAGCCTTTGTTATTAATCCAGAGCTTGGGTAGGACCTATCTCTGCTTACTTTTCTTTCTTTAGTAGTTCGCTCGTCCGCTCGAGCTGTTTGCTCCTATCCATTACACCTACTTCATAGAAAACCAAGAGAGAGGCGTTCTGAGTTAAATTTCAGTTAGAGCTGTCTCCTAATTTCATTCAGAAATATCATCATTACATTGAGCCCTTATCTATATGGACAATGAGAATTTTTATTAATGAATTAAGACTCTCTCCTTCTTTCTCTTGTCTACTGTTAATAGTAAATAATAGTGTTTGCTATAATAAGAGCATGTAATTGTACCTTGAAGTTTTATTCCACAAGCATCAAATACCATAGTAAAAATAAGTCATATTTTTGAAAACTGACATAAGTTTTTAGCATTAATGAAGAGGGAAAATTCTGAAGGTATTCATAATTCATCAGTCTTTGGGCAAAATGTATTTCAATATGTATTTACTAACCTGCCAAAGTGACTCATGTTTCCCAGTAGCAATAGGAAAGAAGATAGCAATACTTTCACTCCTATAGCCCTTTTATCCCAAGATGATAAATATGCTGCAACCATTAATTAATTAAGTGTTACAACCTTACCAGTGAAGTAGGTGAGTTCCTGTTTCCAACTGAGGCCAGCTCTCAGAGAAAGGCTGAGTCTTCCCTAATGCAGCTAATTAGGCAGTGCTACACCACTAGGGAAAATTTCTGATCCCAGCTGGAGATCAACTTGTGCCCTAAAGAAATGGGACTTGATAGCCCTTCAAGTTTTCTTTCTAAACTCTGTCCCTGCTGTTGATATTCTTAATCATATCAATATCTAGTTCTTTTTGGTCTATTACAGAGCTGTTGGTCCACAGGGCATCCAGGGTCTAAAAGAAATCACAGATGAAAAGCACACTGTGTTAAAACAAACAAACAAACAGATCCTTATCCTCCATTTTTTAGCGTGAACCTCTGTCTGCAGCAAGGACACATATGTAATTGGTCTGAAAATGACTTCAGAGCTGGGAAAAGAGTTGACCCTGGGGTTTTATTAAAGGTGGTTAAAGAGTAAGGAAGGGGTGGGGGTACCACATTTACTGGTTGGGTCTGATGTGGTTTGAACTTCCCACCAGTGGCAAAGGAGAAAACATGAGGGATTTTTTTTATAGCTTGCCTGGATGTGAGGTAGGGGAGAAAGAGGGAGAAATGATGCTTGAAACCTGTCAGCAACATAAAAAATTCAGTCACTATTTATTACAATCAACCTTCTGCATAAATATCCCAGATCATATGAAGATGTTGTGTATATAACTCTCTATGTAAGAATTATATGCTAAAGAAACATATAATTGGGAAATAGAACAGAAATAAGTAATTCAACATACCTAAGACTTTTGACTGGGATGTTATAAACACAGGGTATAGCAGCTGGAGGGTCTGTGGTAACAGGAAATAAAAAAACTGCCTCTCCTGATAAATAGTAATGAAATGTGTTAAGGCTCCTGCAGAGATTCCTTGTGTTCCTGGACTTCTTATTCGGCTCTTATCCTAAGAATATATCTGCTATTTAAAGTATCACCGTATTACTCTTATAACATCCATAGGAGTTCAAGGATTGTTTCTGATTATTTAACAATCGTGGAAGTGGAGGCAAATAAGAGATTTAACCTAACGTCACATAGAGAGCATCAAGATTTCTGATTTAGCATTAATACCCCCTTTTCATTTTTATTTGCCATAATTTCAAAAAAACATACATGCATGATTTTTCTTTCCCTCCCAGATTTCTAAAAATCATGATGTCTGATTTCTATTTGGCTTGTCATTGCATTTACTGTGTAATTTAGCCATGGCATCTTCAAAGATTGCATTTGTATCAAAGAAAACTTTTAAGAGAACATTAATGAATTAAATTTTCCCAGTTTGTCACAAACAAGACAAATTGGTCAATATTTTAATTTTTTTTCTTTGTTTTCTCCTGTTGTAACAGTTCTGATGCTGTTCCTAAGTATAAGTTAGACAAAATTATGTAGCACCTAACATTTCTCTCCAGGTTTAACAAATCCACTCTTTCTACCTGTTGGTTGGTTCACCCATTGCTGCAAAACAGTATTTCCTGTTGAGTGCCTGCACTCCTCCTTTGTCTTCCTTCAGCACACACTGCTATCCAGAAACAATCTGACAGCTCCTAAATGTAAAGAGTTTCATCATAACAAAAGGAAGGTAATTTGATTTATTCTCTTATTCATTAAACAAAAGTTTATATCCCATATTATATTTTGGGCTCTTGTAAAGCTAGACAATCTAGTTCCTGCCCTTGTGAAGTACAATGTAGCCCTACACTGAATGAACATTCATTCTTCATGTAATGTAGATAGAGTTTTCATAACCTCCCAAATGTCTCAAAGCTAGTGCATGGAAGAGCTAATATGCAAATATATGCCCCTATGATTTTAAATCCCATACCCTTCACCATATCCTCAAGTGGGAGCAAGGAGATGTTTCTAAGTGTAAACTCATTCAATTCCTTGGGGAGCTATTAATTTTATAAATGGAATTGAATATTGGACAGCAGGCCTTACCTAAATCAAAACCATTCCATACCACGTAGTCCGTCCCTCTTCCATCCCTATTTAGAGGGCTTGGGGAAATTAATTTATTTTTCTGAATGTTTATGTAACCTTTTTACTATATTTCTTTAGGCTCCAAATGCCTCAGTAGAGGTTTGCCTATTGCTAAAGGCCAGGAACACAGGAATTGGCTCCAGGCATAGTTACAAAATAAATACAATTTGGGTGGTTTTTTTTTTTTCTCCCAACAAGAAAAATCACCGTGAGAAAGACAGTTTCCTAAACAGGATGTGCTGGGATTTATTTTTCCAATAATAATTAATTGTGGCACCAAACTAGAATTATTGTTTTGAACATCTATAATATTTTAAAGCCCAAAATAAGTATGTAAAATAACAATTAAAGCAAGCAGATCTCATAATTCTTAGGATTTAACACAGGATTTATTCCAAGGCTGACCATTTGCAGATTATCTTAATATGTATGTTCACTCAGTTACTGGAATGTGAAATACCCTGTCATCAGTACAGTAGTTGGCTTATCTGGCATATGCTACGTAACACTGTTGAAGAACAAGCCACTTGACTTTGTGTTTGAAAATGTTAAAGAAGAACTACACTCCATAATGTTTATTCTGCAAAACAGCATCTTTGAAAAAAGGATCAACTCAGAATAAACTTGCATTTTCTTTCTTTATGTTGTCAAGGAAATGGGCCAATGTTAGATCAATTTTTGTCCATGTTAAACCAATTCAAGAATGAGTTTTAAAAAGTGGATGTCTGCAGAAGTGTACTTTCATTTGTTACGCTCTGCTGAAACGGCATTGGCATAATGTGTTTTGACTGCTTCAAAGGTTCTCAGGACTTGAAAGTCTGGTCATTGTTATGTCTTAAACTTTCAACATCCTGTCAGAAAAGGGTGGAATGTGTAGTCAAAGTATAAAACAAACGAAACATTTCAGAGTAAGACAGTGTTGGGCTGTTTGTTTTTTTTTAAACAGTCTATGTATTGTGCCTTTAAATCTTGATACCTCATATGGGGGAAACTGTCTAAGTGAACAGAAAATGATGCAACATAAAATTACTTCCACAAAAACAAAAATTACTGAAGAGAGGAAACATGTTTGAGACTGAAACTTACCATCCTGTTTGAAAGCAAGGATGTATCTCTACTTTTGAAACAGTTTACCCCTAGTCTACATTCTCCTTGATATTTCTGGTGATATTTTCCACCACTCAATTATAGAAGAAATCTATCCCATTTTTGAATAATAGGATATCTAAAATCATTATTTCAACTAGATAGTAACTGACAGTAAAAATTGCATTTTTATTTATTTTATTTGCTAATTTATTTATTTATGACAAATTGTGAGTGGGTACAATTTATAAGTCCTACCAACTATTAAATTTACCTTATAATTTTTTTTAAAGATCTGGCTGCATATCAAAAAACCTCATGTTTTCCTGTGGATAATAATTAATGTTCATTTCCTCTATAGTTAAATATCACCTGTCTAACTCCATGTCTTTTAATAGGAAGGTTTAGCCTCAGTATTTTTCTAATCATTCAGCATTTATAAGAAAAATATTCACTTTTACAAATGCTGGAAGGAGTGAAGCCAAAGCCTTAAATTGTTAATATTGACCAAAAATGTACACAGCCTCAGCATATGCCCCTTGCCATTCACAAAACATATGCTAATTGGAAGTAAATATCATCCATCCATGACTAGACTTGCAAACTCAGAACTGTTTTATAAATATCAAAATGTGCCTTTTCCCTACCGTATAACAGGAAGAAGAAAAAGCACCAGTGGCTTTGTGAATGCATTAATCGATACCCTATTATTTATTTGACTAAATAGAAATTACATTTTTAGTGTTGTCATTGAGTCAATGACAATATACATAGCTAAGGACTGAAGAAAGAATCTCAGATAAAATTTCTCAATGATTGTCATGCCCATTAAGGAAAACATATTTAAACGATAAAAAAAATTATTCATTATAATTATTTATTGATTTTCAAGTTTACTTAGTTGGTTTGTCAAATAAAAATGATGTTTCTGATTTTTCAGAATTTTTTACTGATTTGCAGAAGCTTGAAGAAGTCAAATGATCAAAAAAAATTGTTCTGAATTCCTGGTATCTTAATATTACATATAGTGGGACAACTCATGGACCAAGCTGAATGTCATCAGGACTATATGTAACAATAGGATGACTTTTTGGTCTAATGGTACTCTCCTTCAATGCTTCTTTCCTCACATCTGGTCGCCAAAGAGTCATTCCGTCACCAGGCAGCCTGCTAATGAGATCCCCCATTTAATTAATACCATAAGAATTTTAATTCTGACTGAATCAATTTAACGTGATGTGATTTTGTCAGCTCTATTCCCCAAGTAAAAAGTGAGCCTGATGCTTATTACATACATCATTTCACGGGCCCTGCATTCCCTGCTGACTTAAACAAATTCTAATTAAGACTAATTAAAGCATCATTTATGAAAGCGCTTGTGATAGCTATGCAAACATTCTGGGTGGGTATGCTTTGCATAATAATTATCCTAGTTAATATTAAGGCTAGGTCCTTGGCAATTAGGTCTTTGAAACAGAGAGTTATTCTGAATTTAGTCTTTTTCAGTGTGAGCAATTAATTTTTTAAAAGTGCTAAATTTATGTAGTGGTTTCATTAAGAAAATAAATTTAGAAGTAGTAGTAGTGTTTGCATTTTTTAAACTAAGCATAATTCTTAACACAGGTGACAGTTCTTTTTTAAAAAGGATGTGATTCTTTGATCTGATAAATATATTATAATCATCTCCCCAAAAAATAACTTTATATATAAGTTGCACTCAGATGTTTTTAAGAAACCTTATTCAGTCTAAAGCATATTGCTTAAATACATAGTTGTCTATAAGGAACATAGACTTATGAAACAGTATTTTATTTTAAAAATTGCATTTTTAAATAATATTGAAAATCTGATGCAGTCTCAAAGTATTATTAAAGTAGATTAAATTCTTCAATTTTATAATGACTTGATACACCTAATATGCAAGAGAATGCTTTCTTACACCTGCTGAGTTTAGTGAGATTAAAAATTCCTAAAGCATTCATAGTTCACTTTCTCTTTGTTTTTAAAGTCTCTATTATACTGTCAGCACTCCCTGTGCTGCAGAATTGAAACATACCAGAAAGTCATAGGTACTGCTAGCCTTTCAAACTCTTACATACTTTTTCTAGGACTTCATGGCAGGGTCAAGTGAAGCTGGAGTTTTCAAGAGGTGAACAGAAAAAAGTAAAATGTGACTCCTTCATTAAATGAGTAAAAGTGACTGATAATAGACATACCAAAAAAAAGGACTAAAAGTTCCTTTCTCTTTCATATTTACAAATATGGTAACTAAAAAAAAATAGAACAGGAAACTCAAAGGTAGCAAATTATTAAAATAGGCTGGTACATTAAAAATATAGAGTCTACTGGCTTTTATCCAGCACTATTGAAAAACAGAAGTTTCGGATACAATCTTATCTTTGAATAGGCATGTGTTAAGAGTCACTGAAATTGAGAAAGAATTCTGTATCTTAGTATGTAGAGAACAGGGGACCTCTCCAAATTTCTATAGGACAAACAGCCACAAATTTAAAAAGCCTTAAACCTCCAGGAGGACAATATAATGCCATGAAGAGCAACTGACAGCAGATTGAACTGAACTGTCTCCAGTGATTTTGTGGAACAAACTTGGTGTACAGAGTAATGTGCATAACCTAGTGCACTTGATCACAGTGCACAAAATCACCTTTGGTAACGGGACCTGATTCCACAACTCTCAGGGCAGCGCTGAACTGCCATGACAGGCCATGCCCAAGCAGTGGGTAATTTAACTACTTTAACCTCTATCAATGTGCTATGAGTAAAAGAGTAGGTGGGCTGATTTACTTGGCAAATAACAAAAATGAGAGGGGTATCATTTTAACACCTTGAGGAAGTGTCCAAACTTTCTCAGACAAAATATCTTGACAAAATGTTTTGTCTAATAGAATAAAACTTGTTGAAAATATTTCCATAGTCTAAGCTATGGAAAAATTATATGGGACAGAGATATTAAAGAGTTTCAAGGAGTTGTAGTTAACAAAAGTTTGATCATGGTCTATCCTCCATTTAGCAGATTTTCCTAAATCCACTTGATCCTATGTATATGAATCCTATACAGATAGAACTGTATTATACATAGGCAACCCTTCCTTCAAATAAAGGTACTGTAGCTACAGAGAGGTGGGGAAATGACCAGTGAGGCAAGGTTGTTTAGGCTAAATGATTCAATTCAATTTAATAAAGAATTGTTGAGTATCTTTTCAAGGCCAGACTCTTTAGGAGGATATAATCATGGTTTCCTGTTTTAGTAATTCAATTTTATCTTTGTAAAGAAGACTCTGAGAGTCAGATGAACAATTAAATGACAAATCCCAGAGGTTTCTTCTGAAAACGCGGGCAGAATGGTTGGGAAACTTCTCTCCAAGTGTGGTGAAAGAAATAGCTCCTGGACACGAGAAAGATTATGGAGGGACAGAGAGCCAAAGTCTGGGCAGAGGTGAGGACAGTTCTTGCCCAAGCTGAACAACTGATGAATATTTAGGAAGTGGGTATAGGTCAAAATGTTTTTTTTCTTTTTTTAATCCTTGATCAAAGATATGTTTTATTGATTTTAGAGAGAGAGGAAGGGTGAGAGAGAGAAAGCAGAAAGAAACATCAATGTGAGAGAGAAATATCGATCGGTTGCCTTCCGCACACACCCTGAACCGGGATAGGACCTTCAACATTTTGGTGTGGCTGACGACACTCCAGCCAAATTAGCCACTTGGCCAGGGCAGGGGTCAAACTTTTTAAACATCCTTACACAGAAGGCGGCGACCCCCCAATTGCTACAATAACTTACAAGAGAAAAAATAAAAATAAAACCGTCACAGGGATTTGGGTGAGAAAAATACAATAAATAAAGACGTAAAAAGGAACTTAAAAACCATTTGCTGACCTTCTTGACAGGTGAATTTTAAACAAGGCTGGGTAAATGGCGGCTTTCCTGTCAAAGAATACCCTTTTAAAGCAGTTGTCTGTAGCATCACATCATCCTATGAGGGTCAAGTTTTCTTTCCCTTATCCTCTCATTCATTCATTCATCTCTATTTCTTTTGTTCCTTCTTTTTCTCATTCAAGAGAATGCTCTGTTAATGAGGGCTGTTCTGTATTGAAGCAGGTAACCCAAAACGTACCATCTAAAGCAGTGGTTCTTGCATTTAGGCATGCATTTGAATCACCTGAAGGGCTTTTTAAAACACTGATGGCTGACACCCACACACAGAATTTCTGATTCAGTGGGTAGACCCCACAACCCTGGGGGTGGAGCCTGAGAGTTCACCTTTCTCAGAGCTTCCCAGGTATTGCTGAGGCTGCTGATGCTAAACCACAGTTTTCAGAACCACTGCTGTGCCCAAAGTTCAAAGTCTGAGTATTGAAACTATAAATGTAACCACTAGTCTGAACAACTGCAATCTTTACATTAAACATTACCAGTATTCAGCCAGTACACATCTCTATGGTCATACCAGTTTTTTCCAGATGGTGTCCATTTGCATTGTTTCATACCCAGACCCAATTCAATGTTTTGGTCATTACCCTTGAACATTATTCATGAAGTGTCCATATATTTCAAATTCTATACCAAAATTATTCTTGCTGAAAACTAGAAAGATTTTAGACTTAATCTAAATATTTTATTTTATGGTTGGGCACAAATTGAACTTTCAATCACAACATGTGTAATCAGCAGCTAGTAACAGCTGCTTAAAATATTCAAAATGATCACAGAATAAAAAATTCATATGGCACTAAATCCTGATTGTTAGAAATACTAGATGTTTCTACAGTAACACTTGTATAAACAGTTCAGTTGTTATAAACATCAACACCTTTATTAATCTTGTGGGCAAAAAATGAGGAGCTCATTTTAGATTTAGGATATAAAAATTTATATTAAGGATGCTCTTGAAACATTGGGTGGTTTTATCAATAAAAGCTGTAAAATCTTCTGGCTTTAACAGGCTTTGAAGTAGCATCACTTCTTTCTGCTTTGCTAAGTACTATCTTGCTTGGAGGCAGGTAAAAAAAAACTACTTGAGGTTAGAGATTCCTTTATAATCCTATAAGTATAGATACATTTTAATTACCACAAATAAGTTATTAGGATCTCAGGCTGATTTTTAGTATATGTCATTACTAGATATGGTATTTTGAGCACATTTAAGGTTTATAAAATGTTAAAATGAATTAGAAATGGTAATTTAACTGCTTAGGAAAAGGAGAAATGCCATCCCCATTTTAACTGTAGGCAACTTGTCTCCATCCACTTCATATTAACAAGGAATAGAAAACACTAACTCTTACACCAATATCACATACTTGAACCAATTCACTATATAGAAGAGGAAACTAAAGCTCAGAGAGATTAAGGGTCTTATCTGAGACCATACAGCATTGGGTCAAGATTAAATTTTCCCAAAACAAGGCAATGATTTTTCTAGTGCTATTCCACTGCCTCCATACTAAACCACTGAGGAGAATGGATTAAAAACTGGCCATCAAGGCTAATGTGCCTGGAGTGGTAATGTTGTCTCTCTTAGTGACTTTTCTTGGTAATTGCCTGCAGGAAGATGAGTTGTGTTTCATCCTTCATTTGAAATGCTCATTTTGGACAAAGCTGCTATGTACAAATCTGAGTGCTATCGAGTAGTACTAACTTGCTGGTAGATTGAAAGTGAACCAGCTAACGGGCTTGTGCTCCAGTTCTACTGTTCTGGAAACAGGGGTGCATTGGCAGTTCTGAAAATGAGAACTAGCCTGAATCGGAGAGTGCGTTGTGCTCCATGGAAGCCTCTAAGAAACTGAGTGACAAGAGATTGGGGAATTTTCATTTGTTTTCTTTTCTAGCACACAAGGTTCGTATGGATTTAATTTGATCAAGTGAAAAGCCTATAAAGAGAAAGGGGTGGAATGAGATTTCAGGAGCTATATTCTCCAGTGACTAATAACTGGCAGTGGCAACCCAGGCCTACGTGGAAGTGAGCAAGTTGGGCAGGGATTTATCTCACGCCCCAAAGGGAAGGTCTGTATATGGATTGTTTGTTCAAATAACAGTGTAGCCCAGGAGTTTAATACAAGGTATTCAAGTAAAATAAAAAGTAAACTCCGCTCAGCAAGGCAGCAAGATCAAGAAGGAATTTGACTTGTTGATGGACACTTTAAGAGCTGGTGGTAAGAAATGTGTATGTTGTCTTTCTTTCCTAACAGAAATGGTCAACACTGGATTTAGCAGAAATCAGTCACAGTTCTTGTGAGCTCTTCCTGGCTTTTCAGCCACCACTGTGATGATCACCTCCTTCCTCAGAGGAAGCACAGGGGCCAGCCGACCAGGGGAAAGAGTAATGAACTCCAATTCACTGCTTGTTAACTTTGGCATTAAAAAAGGTGGGGCAAGGCAGAATTTGAAGGCAGGAAGGAGAACTTTCTAAATGAGGTTTAGGGATTATCTTTGAATTTCATTTAATCATTCTCTCCCTGAGCCTCAGTATAATGGAAAAATGAAAGTTAATTTTATTCACTTCCAAGAATATGGGAAATTCAGTCTCTACCTGCCATTTGTATCTCCACATAGGGCATGTAAATAAATAGTGCAGCTGGAAATTAAATTGTTTAGTTAGTAAATATTCAACAGGCTGAACCAAAAATTAAAATATAAATATGCATTGTATAAACAGAAATTTAGAAATCCATGTTAATTGTATCTAGTTAATTTTTAACAGCTTCTTGGTATATTAGCTTTCTAGGTTGTACTCTGTTCCTTTCCGTGTTACTCTATTGACAGGCAGCTGGTGCAGTAATAAAACTGCTATTCCCAGATCTGCCAAGGGCTCAGAGAGAGATGAGTACAAGACAGCTATCTACCCACTCACCATTTAACGTGTACCATTTCCTACTGAACATGCAGATGGCATGGCGGTCCCAGATTTCATTTGAGTTAATCTAATCCCTCCACTGCTCCCACTAGAAAGGAGGGCATTAGCAGCCATATGTCAACCAGATTTGTCAGATTATTCATTACAATTAATTGCTGTTCTCACTTAAGGACTTTAAGGCTGTGAATTGCTCTGAATTCTATTGCAAACACAAAATTATGAGTAAAAGACTTTAGCCCTGTCATTCAAATTTCACCCTGACCTTTATCAGCTTTTGGCTTTTCCATGGGTGCTGGGCTGAAAGCTTTCTAATTGGTGTTCCATTTCTTCCTCACTACAGGTAAGCTGTCGTCCTAGGCAATAAGTATGACCAGAAAGACAAGAGGAAAAACTCTTAGGTCCCAGCAGACAGTATTTAACTGCCAACTAATAATACATTAGGAGGGTAATGAAATGAGCTAGATGTCATAATGACCCAGTACACTAATTAAGCCTCTAAATACTGCAGGTTTTAAGACATTTTCTGTCTTAGAAAGGCTTATTTTTGGAACCAAATTTCTTTTTACATTGTTTCGTTATTCAAATTCTTTTGTAAGTTATTACGGATGATCATTAGAAATTAACCAAATTAATACCCACACCTTCACGTGGTGGGGAAGTCAGGTTCCAGCGCGCTGGACTCTTTCAATGCTGTCATTTTAATATAGTTTCCAACCAAGAAAATTTTGAGACTTCTCAGCCCTACAAAAGTTGTTATTGAATTTATTTTATCTATTGCTACCTGGTACAATAATTCAGAGTTAGAAGCAGTTCATTGTGCACATTCCTTTGGTTTTCAAGGTCCTATTGAATCTGTTTGGTCATGAATAAGTCCTCTTTCTTCTCTATAAACTCAACCAAAGTGATGTTAAAATAGAATCAGTATTTTTTTTTATTAGATGATCATCAGCAGAACCTTGGTTGCCAAGAAGTGTCTGTCATTGAGATTAAGCCACAGCGGGGCTGCTTTGATTAATACTTTGTTTGCAACTTCAGACCAGTGATTTTTGTCAGCTGTTACACAAACCTTGACGGGAAGGTTTTATTAAGGATCTTCTCAGCAGAAGTTGACAGTTGAAATTTCTGGTAGGATTTTCTTATTTGCATTTAAAGTTCTTGTTTGTAGAATAACAAGGTAATATCTCAGGTGGGGATAAAGTGCAAAAGGGGAAATTAACATTTTCTCCTGATTGTTATTGGAGTAGTATTAAAAACCAAAAGAAATTCTTACCACTCCAATGCTAGACAGTCATGAAGTGTATGGATGATAGCATAAGGTTGGCAATATTTTCTAAAACTAGAATGATGATTTAATGTTTTCTTAAAGCAAAATTGTTTATAAAATAATGAAAAAACAATTATGGAAGTTAAATCATGTCTGCACTGAAGCACAATGCTTATTGTTCTTTTTATTGAACATAGAGATTTTCAGATGACCATGCAGGTCAACCAAAGAGGCTAGGACATAGTCATTGGCTTATAAAAGACATAATTAATAAATTTTTCCTCTAAGTGTAAAAAAAAATCTATTCTTGTTCACTTAGACCTTTCTTTTAATGAAATACTTCTTTGTTTTGTTTTTTGAAACCCTGAATATGATTTAGAGAAGCTTACTAAGATGACTACTATGTTATAATTTAATTTCTCTTTTTAATTTAAAAATCAAATACACTATTAAAATATAAAATATTTGATTTATTGAGTTAGCTAAAAAGTTTGTTTTTTTCTATAAGATGTCTCTAGTAACACTTAGTTTTCTTTAACTTCATTTGAAACAATTTTGTTAGATTGTATTGTGACAGCTGTCACATCAACATGCATTTTTAAAAAACTGATGAAAATTGATAAATTTTTGTGTAACCATTTTAATATTGAAGTTGGAAGTACTATTCCAACTTCAATATTAGAAAATAGTAATATTAGTACTATTTAGTACTAATAGCATTTTTAGTACTTTATGCTTTATTATTTCAAGAAAGGTAAAAATGCAACTGAAATGCAAAAAATATTTGTGCAGTGTATGCAGAAAGTGCTATGACTGACCAAATGTGTCAAGAGTGGTCTGCACAGTTTTGTGCTAGAGAGTTCTCGCTGGATGATGCTCCACAGTCGGGTAGACCAGTTGAAGTTGACAGTGAACAAACTGAGACATTAACTGAGAACAATGTTATACCATGTGGGAGATAACCAACCTACTCCAAATATCCAAATCAATGAAGTTATTGGTGAAAATGAAAAATGTATCTTTTATTTTATGGAAAAAAAAACTAAACAGACTTTTTGGCCATCCCAATATGTAAAGATGTATAAGTTCATATCTTTCATTGATATGTATAAAAGAAAAATACCTGTTCCTACAAATTAATACCCTAGAGAAAATTATTACCAAGTTTTAAAATGGTGGAAAATTACTTTCTCTAACTCTGAAGACATCTGGGGAGGCTGGGCTCTAGGAGATTGTTAGGGTTTAAGGCCTTGATGATTGGCAGGGGAGTCAACTGGTAGAGCCTTATAACAGCCCCTTAGTTTAAACCTCATTAATGCCCTCAGATATGTGAAAGAACCAAGCTTGTTGCACAAGTACACAAGTTAGAAAATATAAACCTAAGGACAAAATTCTGGAGAATTTTTTATTTAAAAGGCAAGAGGAGAAAGTCAAGTCCTTGAGAAAGCAGTCAGAATGCTCAGATACAACCAAGAAGTTTCATTTCATAGGAGAAAAAAAGGAGAGCAGTTCAAAAGGAGAAATGAGTGGCAGCAAGGTCAAGATGCTCTAAAGGGATTAGGAAAGAATGTTAAGGGTTTCAGCTTCATGCCTGACTCTCCACTTGTCCACTCCCTGCCTTTAAAGCTGCTCTTGGGACAACTGCAACACTTGCCCCCAAAACTTCACCTAAAAATGAATGTTTCAAAGGAGAGAAAGAATAAAGCAACAATACCCTGCCCTGAGATCTTCTAGTTAAGAAACCTTGGATTTTTAAACCTAGAAAGATCTTTAGTGTCATTTAGTACAACCTTCTCATTTTATAGGCGAGTGTGTGTGTGTGTGTGTGTGTGAGAGAGAGAGAGAGAGAGAGAGAGAGAGAGAGAGAGAGAGAGAGAAAGAGAGAGAGAGAGAGAGAGAGAGAGAGAGAGAGAGAGAGAGAGAGAGAGAGAGACTACCATCAGATTATATGGCTTCTTCAGAGACCCTAAATCCCTAAATCTCAGGACCCTAGAACATACCTTGGTGCTTGACTAGTCAGCATCTTTATTGATAGCAACCTTAGCTAATTTATTGGGAAAAGGTGAGAACCACAGGATATATCACAGAGTTTATGAGAAAGAATTCTGGGCCACTCTGTTTTGAGGCCTCTTGTCTGAATCTAAGGTCTTCCTTTTCCTTGAAGTGGGCTTATCCTTAGTAAAGATTAACCATAATTAGTTTTATTTTTTTGTTTTATGATTCATAGGTAAAATAAGTAGCAAATTATATATATGTACTTATACATATATAATTATTAATTTCATATTAACATTCTTTCCACATACCTTAGTCAGAGGAGGCTTTACTTGGAAACTAATGAAGATTTAGCACCCTTCACATGGACCACTTCCAAGGATCTGACAGAGGCCTAGGAATTGTGTATTCATAATTCTGTATATATATTTAAGAGGTCCTTCCAAATTATATACAATTTCCAAAACCAAGACCAAGTCTTACTCTTGCTATACCTGGTAAGCTTTCAAAATCTTTAATATCTAAAGTAAAATTGAAAATGTAAAAGCAAGTGCAGTTTAAAAGAAATCTACCTATGGGAGACTAGTCTGTAACAAAATACCTCTGTATATAACTTTCAGCCACCAAACCGAACTTAAAAGGATATTTCTATATGTAATGACAGGGTCCAAGCTTTGTTTTAGCACAACTTTTATCAAATACAATTTTATGAAGTAGGACTTTTCTAGACAAAGAAAGGCAAGAAGAACTTGTTCACTTACCATGCCTTTGAGCCCAGCTACTGAAGCACCTCTAGAAAACAGGATGGCTTCTCTCCTCACAGCACAAATTGAAAACCACTAGCCTTCTGGTCAAGATGCAGGCATAGGTAAACACAACTCACCTCCTCACAGAACCACAGCAAAACTTACAACTAAATTACAAAACAATTATCACTCAGAATTGTCAGAAAATCAAGCTGTATGGAAGTCCGACAACCAAGGAATTAAAGAAGTGACACTCACCTAGACGGGTAGGAGGGGCAGAGATGCAGAAATGTGGAAGGGCAGTCCCACACCCATGTGTGGTGGATAAAAACTGGGAGGAATACCTCAGAATAGAAGGACACCAGCCCCATACCAGAATACCCATTACAGGGTTCCAGTGCCAGGAAGGTAAGTCCCCACAACTTCTGGCTGTAAAAACCAGTGAGGTTAGGGTTGTAAAATAAACTGCAGGGTTCTCAGGTGTCTATTCTTAAAGGGCCCATAATGATCTTAGGACTTACCCAGACTCACTCCCTCTGGGCTCAAGCACTGGGGCAGCAGCTAGAAGGGCACCAGTGGCATACATAGAGAAACTGAAGTGTCTGGCATCAGGGTAAGTGACAGGGGATAGCTCACCCCCAGACCAATCTCCAGACCAGGAAACAGCCATTGTCCCTTTTCTGAGCCCTCTACCACACAGAGCCATAGAGCAGTGACACAATGTCTGAAACTCCATCAACCTGGTTCACATGGGTTGCCCCATTCTGGAGGTTACCTAAGGCTCCACTCCATCCAGCTTACAGATGTGCTTTTCTACAATACCATGCTACTAAGAAAGGGAGTAAAATCGGCTCTACCTAATACATAGAAATAAACACAGGGAGGATAATTAAAGGAAGAGACAAAGAAATATGGCCCAAATGAAAGAACAGAACCCCAGAAAAAGAACTAAACAAAATGGAGATAAGCAATCTCTCAGATGCAGAGTTGAAAACACAGGTCATTAGGATGGTCAAGGAATTCATTGGGTACTTGAACAGCATAAAAAAGACCCAGACAGAAATGAAGTTTACACTAAGTAAAATAAAGAAAAATTTACAGTGCATCAACCATGAGTGGATGAAGCTGAGAATCAAATCAATGATTTAGGACAAAAGGAATTTAAAAAATTCAGTCAGAATAAGAAGAAAAAGAAATTTAAAAAAAATAAGGACAGGTTAAGGAACCTCTGGGACAACTGCAAATCTACAAACATTCAAATCATAGGGGTGTCAGAAGGAGGAGAGAGAAAAACAAGACATTGAAAACTCATTTGAAAAAATAATGAAAGAAAACTTCCCTATTTGGGGGAAGGAAATAGACATACTGTTTCCAGGAAGCACATAAAGTCCCAAACTAGAAGGATACAAAGAGGATTACACCAAGATACATCATAAGTAAAATGCCAAAGGTTAAATACAAAGAGAGAATTTTTAAGTATATTTTATTGATTATGCTATTAAAGTTGTCCCATTTTTTTCTCTCCTTTATCCCCCTGTGCCCTGCACCCTCCCTTCCACCAGCATCCTCCCCCCAGGTTCATGTCTATGGGTCACACATATCAGTTCTTTGGCTTCTCCATTTATAATACTATTCTTAATCTCCCCCTGTCTATTTTGTACTTACCATTTATGCTTCTTATTCTCTATACCTTTTCCCACATTCCCCCTCCTCCTCCCCACTGATAACCCTCCATGTGATCTCCATTTCTGTGAATCTGTCCATTGTTTGCTTAGCTCATTTTTGTTTTTGGGTTTTTTTTTTTTAGGTATGGTTATTTGTAGTTGTAAGTTTGTCATTTAACTGTTCATATTTATTATCTTCTTCTTTTTCTTAGATAAGTCTCTTTAACATTTCATATAATAAGGGCTTGGTGATGATGAACTCCTTTAACTTGACCTTAGCTGGAAGCTCTTTATCTTCTTTTCTATTCTAACTATAGCTTTGGTGGATAGAGTAATCTTGGATGTAAGTCCTTGCCTTTCATAGCTTTGAATACTTTTTTCCAGTCCTTTTTCGCCTGCAAGGTTTCTTTTGAGAACTCAGCTGATAGTCTTATGAGAATCCCTTTGTAGGTAACTGTCACCTTTTCTCTTGCTGCTTTTAAGATTTTCCTTCTCTTTAATCTTTGGTAATGTAATTATGATGTGCCTTAGTATGTACTTTTTGAATCCAACTTCCTTGGTACTCTCTGAGCTTCCTGGACTTTCTGGAAGTCTATTTCCTTTGCCAGATTAGGAAAGTTCTCCATTACTTTTTCAAATAAGTTTTCAACTTCTTGCTCTTCCTCTTCTCCTTCTGACACCCCTATGATTCAGATATTGGAACATTTAAAGTTGTACTGGAGGTTCCTAAGCCTCCCCTCATTTTTTGGATTCTTGTTTCTTCATTCTGTTCTAATTGAATGCTTATTTCTTCCTTCTATTCCAAATCGATTGGAGTCCCAGTTTCCTTCCCTTCACTGTTAGTTCCCTGTATATTTTTCTTTATTTTACTTTGCATAGCCTTCACTTCTTCCATAAAGAGAGAATCTTAAAAGCAGTAAGACAAAAGCAGATTGTTACCTATAGGGGAATTCCCATAAGACTGTCAGTGGATTTTTCAAAAGAAACTTTGCAGGCTAGAAGGAACTGGCAAGAAGTATTCAAAGTGATAAAAAGCAAGGACCTACAACCTAAAGTATGCTCTCCAGAAAAGATATCATTTAGAATTGAAGGGCAGATGAAGTGCTTCCCAGACATCATCACCAAGCCATTGTTATATGAAATGTTAAAGGGACTTATCTAAGAAAAACAAGGTCAACACTATGAACATTAAAATGGCAACAAATTCACAACCATTAACAATTGAATCTAAAAAACAAACTAAGCAAACAATCAGAACTAAAACAGAATCATAAATATGAAGATCATTTGGGGGGTTATCATTTGGGAAGGTGAATGGAGAAAGAAGGGGAAAAGATGCCGGATTAAGAAGTACAAACTGATAGGTACAAAATAGACAGGGGGATATTAAGAACAGCATAGGAAATGGAGAAGACAAAGAACTTATATGCATGACCCATGGACATAAACTGAGGGGGCAGATTGCCAGAGGGAATAAGGGGTATAGGTCTAGGGGGCAAAGGCGTAAAATTGGGACAACTATAATAGCATAATCAATAAAATATATTAAAAGATTAAAAGAAAAAAGAAACCCCTGATCTTGACAGTAGTACACAGTAAAAGTATAATTGGAGACAGAGAATGAACACCTCACATGATTTTTTTTAGAGTATAAATATATCATCATGGAAAAATTTAGCAAATAAGACTATAAGATCTTTATCCCCATAGAACCAACAACCATTTTACTGATCAGGTGACATACATTTTTGCCTCAAGTCATGGGAGGACGACACAAGATGAATTTTCAAGGCTTTTTCTTTGCCAGTGGATTCTCTCAAGTCTCTTAAGATAAGAAAGGAATAACTACTTTCAGAGACATTTATATTCTAATTGTTCAGAAATTAATGTTGACTGCTACAAGGTATTGAAAACATGTGGAAGCATAGTTCAAGATTTAGCAGGTGAGTTCTTTTTTATTTTAATGTGGAACCCTAAAAAAAAATGTCTTTTAAAAGGCCTTGAATTCAAATGCAAAAACACTCAAGAAAATACCCACCATGCCCCACATTTCACTGTCTTTCTTCTAATTACACTTTGAATTTTGCAAACATTTCCTGAGCCAACTGAATGAGATTTCAAAGGTATCTTCTTGACCCTAGCTCTTCTAAATATTAAATGGACTTGTTTTTCTTTAGGAAACATGTTCCATTATTCACATTGCTCTCTTTTTAATGTATGGAATGCAAACTATCAATTCTTTAATTATGCCATTTGTGAAGGTATTCAGTTCTTCTTTGCTACTCATAGTCTTTAATCATTCCTCCGTTCATTCAGTAAAAATGCATTTATTGTCTATCTGCCAAATTCTGTATGACAAATGAGGAGTACAAAGAGAAATAAGATTGAAACTTGTCCTTGAAAAAACTAGGTCCCAAAGGCCAAAGACCATTCTAGCTGATTCATCTGTGGAATCTTCAAACTAGCTAGGTATTTAACAGATGTGTTCTAGTGCCATAAGTGTCATCATTTAAGCAAGATGCATGAACACTACATTTTGGTGGAAGTTTTTTTTTATTTCCATGAATACCCAGAAATAGGTTTGTTAATTTCCTAATAATTGGTTTATTTTATGTGTGTCTTATTAGATTAATGCCCAGGACAAGTCTTTTACTCCCTACAGATTAAGTTCCTATCACTAATATATATGATTCTAAATCATGAGCTTACTTAAAAATGGCACATACTTATTTTATACTGTTTATTTTTATGTCTAAAGAACCAAAATCATATAGCTACTTAGGAAAGGCTAATTGTATTATCAATTAGTGTTTTTAGCATCAGCCAAGAAATTAGTGATTCAGTAAAATGTCTTCTAACAAGAATTAAGAATAATTTATTTTGGGGATTCTGCTTGTACTATGAATTAATTCAAATAGTGTTGGGGCCCAAGATGCTGAGCTTCTCTTCTTATTGGTTTTCTTTCTCCTTCATCAACGTTCCCAACACTGATTAAGCCTCCAAAGAAGATTCCAACTGGTAATTAAAGCCTTAATCCATTAGCACCTCACACATGACTTTCTTTTATTTAAAATTCTTGGATTCAATGACATTTTTAGCAAGCAGAATATGGGAGTTATCTCTTACTAATTTCTGTGCTAGCCCAGAAGGGAAGAAAACAGGTAAGGAGACTTATTCATTGTTTTGAAAACACCTGGTCTGGGGAGAAAACCCACTTTTTATTTATTTTACTCAATGACCCCAGTCTTGCTTTCATCAACCTATACTTCATATACTTTGTAATATACCTGAGTGTAGCCTGTCATGGTTACCAGTGACTAATATTAAATACACAAAATCATTTTACCAGATGATAAAAGAAGCTACAGTGTCTAAAAATTTCATATATCTAACGTGTTGTATAAACAGCCTAAATCCCTATATATTTTATAACTTCAGCAGTCTAAAGGTTAAAGCCTGTCAGTTGAATTTCACGAATTCCGGGAAGAAATGGGGAAGTAGCACCAACTCTTCATTGTATACCAGTGATCAAACATCTCCTCATTACACTTCAATATTGTTGCCTCTAAAGGTCACCATTGCTGAACATAATCACACAAAATCAAAACCGCAAACTTTATATATCATGGAAGTAGTAAATAGCTTGGAGGTTTATTTTCTGGTGCCTGAACAACATTCTGAATCCATTTATAAATTCTTGGGAATTGTCGCATGAACCAAACATATTTGCAAAGCCTAACAATAGCTTCAATTAAATCAATTTCCTACAAAATAATTTTGTCTTAATCATTTTAAGTAAAAAAACACAACTCCTCTATCCACAAAATAGAAGTCATTCTAATTTGTATGTGTTAAATGCATTTTTATCTTTCTCATCTTTCTGTAAAAACAAGTTTGATAATTATTTGTAAATCACCTTCAGGATGGGATATCTCAAAAGGAAGTCATGAAGATCACTCAATAAAGTACTGGTATGCCCAATAAATTGCATATGTTCCTTACTTTTTTTATTCATTGATTGTGCTATATGTTATATGAATAGTGTGCCACCTTGTAAGATCCCTGGCCTCACCGAAGCCACCATCAGCTCATGCCTGGGTCATTATACCAGCCTACTGCTTCCACTCTTACCCCCTGCATTTCTTCTCTGTTCAATAGTCAACATTATCTTTTGAATATATAGCTCACATCATTTCATTTCTAAGGAAGGGAACTCTCCTGTGGCTTCACTTTTGCTTAAAATAAAATTCACATTTTTCACCATGGTTTTTAAAACACTGAATAAATTGATCCCTGCTTATACTTCTGGTCTCAACTCCTACCATTCTTTTTCTTTGCTCAACTCCAGCAACAGTGAACTCATTTGCGTTGAACATGTCAAATTGTTGATGCCTAGAGATTTGCATTTTTATTTACCCCCAAATACTGACATGGTCATTTTTTTAAAATATTCTTTCATTTTTCTTCTAGAATGCTTTCTCAGGAAAACTGTTTTACCCACCCAAGTTGATTACCTCCCCATACTGCAGACTTTCTCTATCCCATGCTCCTGCATTATTCCTATCATAGAACTTACAATTTGAATTTACAATGTCTTATTTAGATAACTTGCTGGGTAGTTTTCTACCTCTGCCTTCATTGGTGAACAAATTGCACTGGAAATAGGTACTTAGTCTATCTTATTCAGTGGCATGTGGTAGAACTCAATAAGAATTTGCATTTTGTGTGTGTATAAATATATATATATATATACACACACACACACACCTAGAATTTATTCCTTTTTAGAAATTTCTTTATGCTTTAAAACAAGTTTTCAGTCTTAATTCATAAAAAACATACTTTAATACGCATAGATGGTGCATGAGTGTGAAGTATACATTTATATGTTACACTATTTCACATATTCATTTATAATTTTATAGTTTTTGTTTCTGTAGCATGGTTTATTCAATATTATGTCTTTTAGAAAGTGTATGATTTTCACCATGTTGTAATGAAAAACAATTTTAATTAGATTTCTGAATCCGAATACAGCTTTTACTAAAATTATAACTAGTATTTGTTTTTCAGTATGTAGTGACCATCATGGAGCATCTTTTTAAATTATTTTTAGTTTGCAATTACAATTGACATTTAATACTATATTAGTTTCATGTATTAGTTTCATAGTGGTTAGACATTTACAGAACTTATAAAGTGATTCCTCTGATAAGTCTAGGACCCACATAACACTATACATAGTTATTACAATATTACTGACTATATTCTCTATGCTGTACTTTATATCACCATGACTATTCTGTTACCACTAATTTGTATTTATTAATCCCTTCACTTTTGCTACCCAGCCTTTTACTTCTCCCCCCAATCTGCAGATTAAATGTAATCCCTGTCAAAATCATAATGACTTTTTTTAAGAAATAGAAAAAAAAAACAAAATTCATAAAGGGCCTTAAGGGACTATGAATAGCCAAAACAATCTTTAAAAAGAACAAAATTGAAAGCTTCATACTTCACAATTTCAAAACATACTACAAAACAATAGTAGTCAAGATGATGTAGTAGTAGCACAAAAACAGATATGTAAACCAGTGGCACAGAATAAGGAACACAGAAATAGACACTTGCATATATTGCCAAATGATTTTTGACAAAGGTGCTAAAACTACATGGTGCGGAAAGAGTCTTTTTGACAAAAGATGTTGGAAAAACTAGATGTCTAGACACAAAAGAATGAATTTGGACCCTTATCATACAACATACACAAAAATTAACTCACGATGGATTATAGACCTAAATGTGAGACTTAAAGTTATAAAATTCCCAAAGAAAGCAGAAGATAAAAGCTTCAAGACATGATTTGGCAATGGTTTCTTGGATATGACACCAAAAGCACAGGCAACAAAAGAAAAAATAGACAAATGGGACTGCATCAAACTTAAAATTTCTGCACATCAAAGGAAACAATCAACAGAATGAAAAAACAATCATTGGAATAAGAAAAAATATTTGCAAATCATATATCACATAAGGGGTTAATATCTAAAATATACGCCAACAACAAAAACAGAAAACACTCCAAATAACTGGATTAAAAATGGGTGAAGAACTTTAATAGACATTCTCCAAAGAAGATATATAAGTGGCCAAAACACCTATGAAAAAATGTTCAACATCGCTAATCATAAGAAAAATGCAAATCAAAACTATAACATGAGACATCATCTCACACTGTTTAGGATGACCACTATCAAAAGAATAGAAAATAAGAAGTGTCGATGGAGATATGGAGAAATTAGAACACTTGTGCACTGTTGGTAGGAATATGAAATAGCATATTCATTATAGAAAACAGTATGGTAATTTTTCAAAAAATTAAAAATAGAATTCCCACATGATCTAGCCATCTCACTTTTGGGTGCATATCCAAAAGAATTCAAAGCAAGATCTTGAAAAGATCTCCCTGCACAGTCAAAACTCCCTGAGGCACCAACTCCCTGCACAGTCAAAATCTATATATATACTTTTGACTTTCCAAAATCTTAGTTGTTCCCCAGTATCCACAGGGCATTGCTTCCAGGAACCTCCATGGAAACCAAAATCCATGAATGTTCAAGTTCCCTATGTAAAATGGCATAGATTAATGCATACAGTCAGCCCTTTGCCCCTGTGGATTCCCAGTCATGTATCAAAACAGTAAGGGTATTCTTTGAAAAAAAAATTCACATATACATGGACCCATGCTGTTCAAAATCATGTTGTTCAAGGGTCAACTGTATATACATACAATGGAATATAATGAAGCCTTAATAAAGAAAATCCAGTTATATAATAAACCACCCCCTGAATCTCAAGGACATTAATGCTTAGTGAGATAAGCCAGTCACAAAAGGACAAATACTATATGATTTCACTTGCATGAAGTATCTGAAATAGTCAGCATAATAGAAAAAGAAAATAGAAAGGTGGTTTGTTTCCAAGGGCTAGGGGGAGAGAAGAGGAGGTTTTAGTGTTTAATGTATATAGAATTTCAATTTTGCAAGATGGAAGTTCTAGAGATCATTGTTCTAGATAATGATGTGAATATACTTAACACTGCTGAATTGTTCACTTAAAATTTGTTAAGATGACAGATTTAATGTTTTTATCATAATAAAAATGAACTCACAGTAGAGCTTTCTTGTCTTATTTCCTACAGCTTATTACAGATTTGGATTAATTGGTTCTGGTTAATTTTCTTCACTGTTCTTGTTGATAAAAAGATAAAATTGAAGAGACTGAGAGCCACTGAAAAGAATTTTTGTCAAGGCAAACTAGCAAATAAAAATACAAAGAAACAAAAATAATAAATAAAAGCTAAAACTGATTTCCACATTGAATGCTACTTCCCACAGTCATATCCACTGGTTGACCTGTAAATGTATGTTTGTATGTTATGATGTGTGAATACTTAATGTCAATGAAAGAGATGTGAGTGACTGTCTAGAAATTCTTAAAAAAGCAGTTCATCAACTGAATTATTTACATTTTGTATTTCTTATAACATGTTTTAATTAAATTCTCTTCTTTATGAATGCCTCCCAAGTATCTTCAAAAAAGACTTCTGAAAAATCATATTGAGGAAAATCAACTAATAAAATTTTGTCAAAATATGAGAAACAAATGTCAACTCTATTTTTTTATTATAGGATTAGATTCAATTGGCACAAGAAAAGTATCTGGGGGGGTGGAAATGGGGGGAGGTCAGGAGGGCTGGGATGGTGGGCTGGGATGGGAGTAAAAGACAGAAAATTGTACAAGAAAAACAATTAAATTAAAAAAGAATTTGGCAATATAAAAAAAGATAAAAATTCTAAAGACATAAATATGAGAAATGAATTAAAATGTTAATTTTAGGATTCTGACCAAAATGCCCCTACCTGGGGGAACTGCTAAGATATAGAGCAGGCAGCGCATGTTAAATCTAGTAGGATATTCTCAAGTTATAGAAAATTGAAAAATTAACAAAGATGTGAATTATAGTATAAAAGCTAAGATATCTTGTACTTTGTCAATAAAGAGATAACTTGCACAAAAAAAAATCAAAAACAAAAACCTGTTTTTCTGAGTACAGCCTGTTTTTTGTTTCACATGTTTGACCATGCCTGTGTGTTGTGTTGTTATTATCGTTGTTTAATTCTTTACTGGGTACAAATCCACACCTGTGTGTGCACTGCTCCAGTCCAAAGAGCTGTCTTTCCCTTGATTTTTCCACTCTCTGTTCATCTCACATTGCCAACAATGATTCAGGTCCAAACTCCCTATGAGGCAGGAATTTCCTCAGAGAATATTTCTCAGGCTTCGGTGTCTCCTGTCTTCATTGCCTCCAGGACCTGTGCAGTTTTGCCACTTCTTGGGCACACAGGTCTCACAAAGTAGGGATAAAAGAGAATTACAAATAGGCATAGATGATTGGTTTCTTATAATTTTTGACTTCTTCATGCACTGATTCTATTCAACCTAATGACTTAACACTGAACCATTACATTTCCCTCTGCAGCTGAACATTATTTCCTATAGTTATGTAGTTTTATGTTTCTTCTCTTATTTATGTTTGGGGAATTTGTGAAATGCTTTTTGATCTGCAATAAGATGATGGTTTTTATATTGCAAAATGATGGGAGTACAGGTCACATGAACTATCTTATCCTTTGTTCATTTTGCCTATTTTATTATACCCATTGGTAGCCAATAAATATGTCAACATGCTCTCATGTGAAACCTGTCAAATCTATGAGGCCTGACTCCCTATCATTGGATAGAAATCTGAAAACAAATTTATTCCTGAAAAGAAATGAATGATAGGTTAAAGTATTTAAATCAGCTGGGAATTGGTAGCAACAATTTTCTTAAATGGCTATATTTAAACAAAGGGCACTTTCTTTCTCTACATTGGAATTATAAGAAGTCAAAATCTAGAAGGAAATCTGCAGAGTAATTGCTACTAGCTGCAAGGTAAAATGGCTGCTACCATCATCTCCTAGAGTTTAAACTCCCATGATTTTCTCACTCTTACTTTCTCTTTAAATAACTGAAAAGCAATGATGACATAACATCAGTAACTATAAGCTGCAGTATCCAATACAGTAGCCACTAGCTACATATTTAGATTTAAATTTAATTAAAATCACACTAGCCACATTTGTCTGTGTGTGCATAGGGGTTGTAGTCTTGAAAGTCAAAATTAAAAATAACTCAGATATCTATCCATGATAAAATAAACTATCATGCATTTATATAATGGAATATTACTCAGCAATGAAAAAGAACAAACATTATTACATACAACATAAATTAATTAATCTT
Source organism: Anoura caudifer (assembly GCA_004027475.1). NCBI lineage: Eukaryota > Metazoa > Chordata > Mammalia > Chiroptera > Phyllostomidae > Anoura > Anoura caudifer. The sequence continues at coordinate 390,467 of PVKU01000013.1, read as the reverse complement.
ACAACCATAATGTTAAATGAAAGAAGCCAGATTTTTTAAAAAGTTTCCATTTATTTAAAGGTTGGCATGAGGCAAAATTAATCCATGGTGATAGAGGTCTGAATAATGAAAGACTGCTGACTGAGAGGAGAGGAAGAGATAAAGACGAGGAGGGAAGGATGAAGGAGAGGATGAGTAGCCAGAGGAGGAGGAGGAAGAGGCAGGAGGAGGAGGTCAATAGAGAAAAATGTAGGGTCAGAGACAATGTCTGGTATATGCAGTGGAGGAGGCAGAGTAAATAACCACACAGTTTGTGGCAACTTGGTATGGCAGCCACAGGGAACTAGTGAAAGGAGAGACTGAAGCAACACCTTAGCACCTTGTGATGCTGAAGAGTCTGCCCTGAGTGCGTTCACCACAGCAGAAGCTCAGGGGGCCAGCCCTGAAGGTGGCAGGTTTTGGAGGAACCCTTGTCCAGGGAAAGGATTTGTGCCCCCCCCCCATGTGGCTTCCCAGTCCTTAGCTCTCACCCTTGGACAGTGGACACCAACTGTTTTCCTCTTCCCACGGGCCACCAGAGTGTGATGCTGCCTGTGACTTCAAGTCCAGACCAGACCTGCACCCATTCTCTGCCAAAGTGGGTGGCACAGCCTGTATGTGGAGTTGCTGCCAGCCTGTCACCCCTGAACTCCAGTTTCCTCATTTTTAAGTGACAGTAATTATATGGGCCTGTCTTCTGCATGGGGTGGTTGTGAGGATCGAATGGTATGAGGTACTTTTCCTGAGGCAAATGCCTGTTCTGACCTTCTTGCTCAGGTTATTTGCTCTGTTTGCTGCCACTACACTAGCCACATTTTAAGGGCTCAGTAAACACATGTGGCTAGTGGTGGCCATGCTGGACAGCATAAATCGAAAATATTTCCTTCATCTCAGAAAGTTCACTTGGGTAGCACTCTCTAAAGCATCGTGTATACACATTTGTCAACATTTTTAGTCTTGGAAAATGTGCTCCACAGTCATATCGCTAAATGCCACTTGTCTCAATCTGCACCTGTCCAATTTTACAAAGAATTTTAAGAAATCTCTAATTTGAGGTAAATAACTAGTGAGTGGCTGCCTTGTGAAACATAAGAGCCACTTTCATGGTTTAAGGATTCTCAAATATCCTTTAGAAAAGATCTATTAATCCCTTTTATACAATTGTTAGATACACTCATCTTTGTTTTTCTGAATTTCAATGAGTTTAGGGAGTAAGCAGTAAACTTGTTTTGCTATTAAATATTCAGAAGGACTTTAAATAATATAAAAATCTCTAGTACTAAGGAAATGAAACATCATGCTCTATTCAATTACTACCCTGTCTTCATTATTTGAGTGTTAGGTCCCTTTTTCAATCTGAAAACCACCTCTTAACCATAATTCACCCTCTTTATTAAATGCAGAAACGCTTTCTTTCAGTGGGGAAGTTAAGTGGATTTTTATCAGTCGAAAATGAAATGGTGGTAGAAGAGGGGTGTTTTAATATAGAGACAATGGAAGGATAAGAAGGTAAATCAGATTTTCTGATCATATGGGTATATCTGCTTGTATATCACCCAAGGAAAGTCATTCCTCCCAAGGAATATTCATGGTTGTGTTCCCCACCCCACTGCTATGCCTCCTTGCACTCTAAAGATCACACAGCAACACATTCAACTGTGAGTAGTGGGATTATTAATGCCTAGTCACTGTGAAGCAAGGAACTTAAGTGCAAATAGCAACTATGAATAGCGGTTTATGCTATTGCATCAAAGAGTATGTGTCACATGACAGACAAGAGGAAGGCTCTTACTCAGGACCAGGCGCATACACACAGCAGGACAGGTTGGGCAGCACACGCACGTTCAGAGCCGTCCAGCTCTTCAGCTCTGCTTGCCTGGGAATATACCCAACAGTAGTCCTTAAGTGGAAACTGACATTTTTAAGAGTCTAATTTTAAAACTGAGGCAATTATGACTTGACTTGGATGGTTTGTTACTCTTTGTTTTGTATTTTTACCAATTTTGGGTAAGTATTTTCACTCCTGATAATGTATGCCATTACTTGGCAATTTGACTTTTCAGTGGGACCATGAGGTGTAGTGGAGTCAAACACATTTGGATCAAAACCTCAATCTCTGCCACTTGATTAGTGTGATGATCTTGGGTGAATCCCTCAACCCCTCTGTAACAGCTTTTCCCTCTGGAAAAGGTAAGCACTTTGACCTCAAATGATGTCTATGAGTAACCAATCAAATCGTATACGTTGAAAATGCACTATGTACAATTTGTACTAAAAACAAGTTAATTTTTTTCAATTTTTTGTTCAATATTTCAAAGTTGTAGTTAATATTCTTCCTCCTTCAAACACTATTATCTTTTTTATCATTTACCATATATCCAGCACTTGCCAAATCATTTATGTATATTAGGTTTACTTATTATACACACTTTGTTTTCAGATGAGGAACCAACGGTAAAGTGAGATAGGTAACGTGCCTGGTCAGAACTTGCCAAACACAGAGACATATGTATTGAAACAAACCAAAAATTTGAATCCAATTCTTTAATCCCAAAGCTGTAGCTTGCACTACCTCCCAATAGGTGAAAATATAATGTTTAGTTTAGCAGGTATGTAAGCAAAATTCCAGAAAAGTGATCACTTGCCCCCAATAAGGTAGAAAGTATTTTGATAATTAAAATTTGCTTCCAATTAGTCAAAGAAAGCTTCTTTAGAGGTTGAGGGCATGTGTCTTCATAAGGCATGTACCTTCCCCCTATTTTTCTGAGTTGCACAGTGCCTCTTGGACATGTGATTAATTGGCTCTTGTTAAATGTCTCTTAAATTCACATGAAATGTTTTTCACTGCTTCTTCAGCAATAATTACTGAAATATGTGGATGCGTTTAGTGTTTTATTCTTCCCAAGTATGACTTTTCTCTGAGGATTATTTAAAAAATTAAGTATTAAATACTAAAGAATATATATACATATAAATATGTGTACATATACAAAACTCATATGCACACACATATACATTTCCATGATGTGGTCATGCATTTTAAGTTTTTACAAGTATTGAGAGAAACACAGAATAACTTCCATTTTGGTTAACAGTACACTGTGTTTAAGTTGTTCGGTTTGCTTCTTTTTTTTGCAATTTCCATTTCTGATTTGTCATTTCAACAAAAGGAGCAGTTTCCTCCTTTTATTTCCTGAAAGAGTATTGGGTTGGTAGTAAATCAAAAACAAAATTAAGATTTAGCCACTACCATCCAGAATGCTCACTCTGCAACATGAAGACAAAAAGGAGATGGAAAACTCAAGGTTAGTGAGATTCACCATTCTTTTTCTTTCTTTCTTCTTCTTCTTTTTTTTTTTTTGTATTGTGTATAGAAATCTGTACTGACCAGCTTTTCTTCACCAAGCAGAAGATTGTAATCAGTGCTACAGTCTCAGGTTTTTGCTTCTCTGCACAAAAATGAAATCAGTGGTGTGTAGCTGAATGCATTCCAGATCACAATAGCATGTCATTAGCATATTGGTGACAACAACAAAAAATACATGAAAACAAAAACATGGCATACAAATAGAGATGTGTAAGAGTTTTCTACACAAGAGAAACAAACTGTTTCGCTTGTGGCTTTTGGAATGGGTCTTGACATTACTGTAGGACAGAGCCAAAGCTTTCAAAATCTGAATCTTATGAAAGAAAATAAAAAATGAAAATCAAGAAATCCAGATACCATCCCTACTAAGTTAGATTGTGTTCCAAAGCATATCATTATCTCCCTGTGCTCCAAACTTTATCCTCTACTTGACCAAAGCTAGCATTTGTCTTCGTAAAGCATTTAGTTAGGAACCCCCAGTAAAATCTTCAGTTTGCTGTATAAGCAAGCACATGATACAATTCAGCCTATAAGGGTTTTCTTTTTTTTTTCTGTTTATTTTTACTTCCTATCTCCCAATAACTTACTTAAGTGTATGAAAGGTATTATAACCAGATATTTTAGGATAGGCTAACAATGAAAATAATAGATATATATAACTAAAAATGTATAAATGATATATAAAATAAATATAATAAATGTATTTGTATACATTGATAGGTATGTATGTATGTGCGTATGTATGTATTTCTCATTCCTTAATAGGCAAACACATGCATTTGTCAGAATGAAGTTAAATGCACATATCTAATTGCAAGACAGGCTGGGAAATGTCCTCTAGCTTATGTCAAGGAAGAAGAAATAGATTTGGGTAAACAGGTAGAAATATCTACCACATCAGGCAGGATTCCTTGTATTTTGTCTGGCATAAATAATCACAATTCTCTTCTAGAATTTTCTTTAGCATAGAAAGTCACAGTTTTCACAATGGAAGACACTCAACTGAAAAACTAAATGTTACTCATTCTCTTTACTACTCGTTTAGAGCTGTAGCAAGCCCTTCTGCCCTTTTGTAGTTTGATCTCTATACCACCCTCTGTATTAAGAATGTTGACTGTTACGTTTTCAGTGATTTCGAAATCTCACTTTATACAGGATTTCTTTGAGAAATAACATCAAAGAAGAAACTGCTGTTTTTGAAAAATGTAAGATTAATCTGTTGGGCTTCTGACAAATCAACAAGGACTAAGAAAACATTGATAGTGTTATAGGAAAGCCATAAAAGAAAAACCTTTCTCCAAATGGCATGCATAGTTCATGACAAACCTTCAACTTGAAACTAGATACATCTTTAAAAATTAGCAGTTTTATCAAGAAGTATAAAAGACACATGGACAAAAGCTGGGGGGGGTGGAAATGGGAGGGAGGTGGGGAGGGCTAGGGAGGTGGGCTGGGATGGGAGTAGAAGACAGAAAACTGTACAACAATTAAAATAAATTTTTTAAAAATTAGCAGTTTTTTCTAGGTGTGAGCATGACCCATTTTAATCAGCACACAGAAGAAATTTTTATGAAGTCAGAATGCTTTTGTGCTAGTACATTCTCCTTTAGTTAATTAGACTTTATTTCTGAACCTATGATGTGTGCTCTAAAAATTCTAAACTATTCATAAAATGTATTTGAAGAACAGATTGAGGTTTCATTATTTATAACTCAGTCAAGATACCAAACTGACTAGATTGTAAACCTGCTGATACAGTAGCTTTTCTCCACCACTCTTCAAATTGTTGCTACTCAAGTTTCTAATTTATGTGCAAATTGAATTTGCCTAATGCATATACTAAGCTCTTCTCTCTCTTTTTTTTTTGAGCAGTTTCCTATACAGTGTGGTTTAAAGCATTGTTTCTGCACATTATAAAAAAGATAATTGTACCAGGTAGATTTATTTATTTTCTTTGTTTTTCATGTTACTCTTTATATGCCCCACCTAGAAAGTGGATTAGTTCCTACCAAGAACTAAATATTCACCAGGAAGCAAATTCTCCTATAGCCTGACAAGATTTAACTAAACTAAGAAATCAATGCAGAACTGCTTTTGTGACATGTTAAAAGCCCAGAAGTCAAAACTTCAAGATTCTGTTTTCAATATTAGTTCTAATTTCCTCAGATGACTTGATGTTGTGTCCATTACATTCTTTAAAAAGAATATATAATTCCTTTAGGGTAGATTTACTTAATTTCATTAAACTTTCACTCTATTAGGCACCATCTAAAGAGTCGGGGATCACAGACAGATAAAATGGTTATTGTTGTAGGGCAGTGCAAAGCCTACCAGATGAGAAGAGCATGTAAACAAATCACTTGTATGCAAGTGGTTATCAACCTCTCAGGGTTCTAGAAATACTTTCAAATACTATAGTCATTTGGAATATTTGAAAAGATTAAAAGACTCAAAAATGTCAGAAATAATTTCAGTAGTGTCACTTCTACTGAATAACAATTTTGTAGGACTCTAGGCAATATTTCATTCTCTCACTATTTGGTAACTATAGCATTTTGTTGCTGTTTAAATAGATTGCCCTGACCATATTCTCTTACATATTCACTAGAAAAAGTTAGCATACATTCCAGTAAACATGGAAGTATTTTATGGGACTGAGCCACCTACCTACCAAAAACATGTTCCTTAGACAGTGATGAACATAACATATATTTTTATTACATCTGAGGCATCATGTATTTGGAGGTTTGTCTGTTACCACTATCTATCCTACTGTAACTAACACTACAAACATAACTTTCTGTCACTAGTTTTGCTACTTTATGATCCTCAAAAGCAAGCACTAAGTAGCGTTAGGAAAGAATCTAATAGTCACAAAATAGCTCTCTTCTCTACCTGATCATTAATAGCCTCCCTCATAGAAACATCTGCATGCTTCTCCCTCACACCTTTTAAACAATAACCTCTTAATTTACAATCTTGTTCATTTGAAGTCCCTGACCCTCTAGACAAATTGTTAGCTACTGTCTACTAGTCAGTGTCTGTGTATTCCTCCATCTCATCCAAGCATTCCTCCAGAAAAGAAAGAAAAAGGAAGACAGAGGGAGGGCAGAGGAAGAGGGGGAGAGAGAGGGAGAGAAAGAAAGAAAGAAAGAAAGAAAGAAAGAAAGAAAGAAAGAAAGAAAGAAAGAGAGAGAGAGAGAGAGAGAGAGAGAGAGAGAGAGAGAGAGAGAGAGAGAGAGAAAGAAAGAAAGAAAGAAAGAAAGAAAGAAAGAAAGAAAGAAAGAAAGAAAGAAAGAAAGAAAGAAAGAAAGAAAGAAAGAAAGGCAAGCTCAAAGTACTGCTTTAACTCGGGACCTGGGAGTCTTTCTCTTGCTCAAAGTCATTCAGGGCAATTGTGTGGAGCAGTAATGCTACCATAGTCCACTCTGGACAGTGCCATCTTTAAACTAAGCTTTTTTTTTTTCCTTCAGTGAACTTTTTGTAGGAAACCCCATGGGGGTACAGGATTTATTTGAGGGAGAGGAGGCAGTGCAACCTGAGTAGACACCATGACTTTGATCCATCTACTCTTTCAATTTACTTCTGCTTTTAGGTCCTGCTTGAGCTGCTAACATGAGCCATAACCCAACAGGATCAGCAACCTAGAGGCAGGTTCATTATGTTGGACCACAATCATCCTGAAAAGGAAGTTACCTTTCCTAGAATAAACATTCCCAAATAAAAATTTTCTTTAATTACTCACAATTCTTCTGACCTCATCTCCATACATGTAGTTGCTGAAAATCTTATTCTCTGCCAAATATATTTGATATTATTGGGTTGGCCAAAAAAGTCCATGTTTTTTCCACAAAGTAAAAGACACATTTTTCATTTTCACCAATAACTTTATAAATCTGGATGTTTTGAATATTCAACTATCTCCCACATGGCATAATGTTGATTATTTCTATTTAATGTCTTGATTCTATCACTATCTAATTCAACTGGTCTACCCAACGGTGGACATCATCCAACAAGAAATCTCTAGCATAAAACTTCACAAACCACTTTTGACACATTTAATCAATTGCAGGAACATCTCCATAGACTGTACAAATCTGTTCTTGCATTTTTATTTTTCTTGAAATATAAAACATAATATGCCCAAAATGTTGCATATTTTTCCATCTTCAATATTAAAATGACTACACAAAAATTCATCAATTTGGACAAGTTCTTTTTAATACACACTGATGTGTCACAATACAATCTAACAAAATAGTTTTGAATGAAGTTAGAGTCAGCTAAATGCTACTAGAGCCATCTTACAGAAAAAAACAAATGAGCTTTTTGGCCAACCCAATACTTTGACTAATAATTTGTTTTACAGTAAAAGAAGTAAGGCAGTCAGTGTGTATTTTTAGATTTCACTACGTTTAACATGTACTTCGTTGTCCAGAGCAGTTGGCTTTATAGAACGATGGAACTGTCAGCTGGGGGTGATATTTTGTGAAATTGGGCATTTATTCTACACAGAATTATCAGATACGATATAGGATGCTTGGCTAAATTTGAGTTTAAATAAAAAATAAATTTTTTAGCATAAGTATACAGTCACATCTCGGTACTTGTGGGTTTCAGAACTCATCAAACCCTGTACTTGTCACATTTTGAAGAGAAAACAAATGTTTTTTCAGAACTCGGAGCTTGCTCAGGACTCATCAGCTTTGCTAGAACTTGTATGAGTCGCGATGTTGCCCTGAGAGAATGCTCCATCATTCAGTACTTGTCAGTTTCAGCACTCATGATGAGTTCCAGAACAAATTAACGAGTATCGAGGTACCACTGTATTTCAAATATTGCATGGGACATATACTAACAAGCATTCTTTGTTTACATAAAATACAAATTTAACTGGAGTTCCTGTATTTTTATTTGCTAAATCTTCAATCCTAGTGCCATGGATACAATTCATGTTCTATGCCAGCAAAGGATAATATGACACCAATTCTCACATTACCAGTGTACACGAGCTTAATCACCAAAATGTGGAAGTAGGAGCAGTACTGATTACACCAAATAGAACTCCAGAAAACAATTGGCTCCCATCTCTACAACTTTGTTGTGTCTAGTTTTAGAAGTCATAGTAACCAATAAAGGAATGTTTCCACTGGAATGCATAATCATGTCACACTGAACTAAAAGCTGAGGCTCCTCAGGCCACGGAACCAACAAAGAATAAGACTGGTATATGCTATGTATTACTGTGTAACAAACTGGTTGTATATTACTTTTTAACAAATTATCTCAAAATCAGTGACTTCAAGAAACAGAAGCATTTAATTTGTTCAAAAATCTTGAATTGTTCAGGCTCCATGTTGGCCCCACTCAGAGTCAGCTGGGATGGCTCAGAGGCTAGGGGTTGGAATCAGCTGAAAGCTCACTCACTCCTAGGTCTGGCGGTTGATGCTGGCTGTGTAGGCTGCTACCTCAGTTGGGTCTGGGATTGGAACATATGTCTGTGGCCTTTGCATGTTGTCGCTTGGCTTTCTCACGGTATGGTGGCAGGGTTTCATGAGGCCAAATATCTCAAAAGAAAAAACCAGGTGACAACTGTATTGCCTTTTCTAACCTAGCTTTGAAAGTCATGCAGGTTCACTTCTGCCACACCCCATTTGTTAAATGCAAGTTACTAAATCTGGCCTCACAGAGGCTAGACGCTCTCATTTGTTAGGAAGTCTGTCAAAGAACTTAAACTTATTTTTAAATGACCAAAACCTACCCTCTGCCCACAAATTATTTACATTGCTCTCACTTTTAGATTGCACTCACCCCTCCTCAATAACTGCCAGAATTTTGATTTATTATGACAGCAGGCTCAGAGCTTAAGTACTGAACTTCATCACTCAAACCAGATCCAGACACAGATGAGGTTCCCAGCTTGCCATTCTTCAAGTGTAGCCTAATATGGTTCCTCTTAATTTGAAGATCTATAAACTAAAGAGACAAGTCATCTCCCCTCCACACATCCGATACACAATGGAAGACATGGAGATGATAACTTCTGTTTATAGAAGTTTAACTCCTGTTTAAAAAGTGGAAAAAATAGAGATATTCAAGATTTCTAGTTTATCACAATTCTGCAATCCAACTAGGTACAAATGTCTATAATTTGGATTAGGTCTTAAGGGCTTAGTTCTAAAGTTTAGGAATGATTCCCCATGGCTGTTGGCTCTGCCCTCTGAATTCCTGATTCACCTTCTGATTCATTCATTGTACCTTTTTTTTTAATTATGAGAAATTGCCAGTATTGTAGCTAAGTAGACTCTCCAACCTATTTCCTGCCCTATTTCCTGCCCAGGAAATAGGAAAACCTATTTCCTGGTTTTAGTTCAGGGGTCCAAAAACCTCTTTTAATTTTGCATTGTCTGTGTCTCTTTTAGTCCAAGCTGTTGGAGCTTCTACCAAAACAACTTTCTTAAATTCTCTGTGACTTTTTTGAGTTTTCTTGGGTTCATTCCATTAAATAAAAGCCACACCTACAAATCTTATGGAGATAAGTTGTTCTCTAAAATGGGCTTGCTATTAAGCTCTGGAGAGACAACATCTTTAAGATTCTTTGGAGGTCTATTTTTCATTGAAAAAAACTGTAAGGCATGCCTGTAATATTAATAAAGGGACATTTCTATGTTTGAATATCAAGTTAAATCTTTTTCAGGTTTTGTTAAAATATTTTGAACTCATGCCCAAGGTTTAATTTTTATATTTATATTTCTGACAAGAGCCTGGATTTCATATCATTTCTAAAGTTATGTTTTTCCTATTTAGCATTATTTGCTATCTGGAAAAACCAGGAATAAAAAAAAATGTTTGTTTTTGTTTTCAAGTAAAGAAATTGAAGGATCCTCAGCATTTCTGTCTTCAACTTATATCTCCTTCTTACATTTTACTATAGGCAACAAGAAGAAGCTAGAGAATACCTTCAATACTATGTCTAAAATTAACTTCAGCTAGACCACCATTTCATTAAATATATTTTCTATTTTCCATGTTACTGCAGGTGATAGTATTGCTAAGCCTTCCATCACCACAGATCAAAAGCCACCTTTATTCCAGCTTGCAATAACATTTCCCTCACTTTTTATTAAGGCTTCACCAATAGCCCTTTCATGGGCCATCAGTCTTCTGCCAACAATCTCTCCAAGGTGCTTATGCTTTCGCTAACATAATCCTCCTGGTCCTTCCATATTCCACTCAACCCAATTCCAAAGCTACTGACACATATTTTAATTTTGCATTATGGCTGCAACCTACTTCTAAGTATCAAAATATACCATCAATTATTAGGTAACAAACCACTGCAAAATTTAGTAGCATAGACAATAACAACATTTATTTTGCCCACATATCTGAAATTCAAGCAGGACTCCACAAGGACATCTGTTGAGGTGCTACTCAGTATCAGCATGGCTCAAAGACTGAGGGCTGAAATTCAGGTGGAAGTCACAAACATCTTTCTTGATCTGCATGTCATTTCTACAGCATTGTATTCATAAAAGTGAGTCACTAAAACCAACCATATTCAACAAGTTTAGAATTAGAATGTGTCACTTTAAAAAATTTCAGACATTTTAAGACCACCACAGATGGGAAGAATGATTCTGATTATCAAGAGAAAATCTAGTAGTTGCTACATAATGGAGCAGAAAGAAGTATGTCAAGAACCCAGGGGTGTCTCTGGGGTGCCTACTAACACTTTGAGAGCCAGCAAGGAAATTAATGGATGTTTACAGCAATCCAATACTGTTTAAATCTCTAAATGGCAAAGACACTTCTAGAGCGAATAATTAGGTAAAACCACAGATAAAGAATACAGGCTTGCTAAGGTGTTGGCTGATGGCAAACGAAATATAAAGGAAGTAATAAGTAATGGTTTAAATACTAACTATGGCCACATGACTACTTGCGGAATGAAAATGAGAATGAGAATGGGAATGGTTTCTTCCTTGTAAATACATTTGTATGTATTTAAATTTTTTGTCTCTCTTCACCTCTGCTTTTCCCACACTATTTTATACAAGATGTGTAACTGCTGGTGATCTTTAGATTTTAGGTCACAGGATTTTAAGGTACAATTTTACTCAAACAAGAAGAGTTAACATAACTACTGATAAGCTCTTTTTGAAAAGATTGATAGCATTGCTAAACCTCTAGCCACACTAACAAAAAAATTTACTAATTACTAATATCAAATTACTAATACCATAAATGAAAGAGAATCCATCACTACTGATTCCATGGACATTGAAAAGATAATAAAGGAATATCATGAACAAATCTATGCTCACAAATTTGATAACTTGCATGAAAATGGACAAATTCCTTGAAACACACACACAAGAATAAATAAATATCTTGAATAGGCCTACATTTATTAAAGAATTAAAGTAACAATTAATAACCTTCTAAATCAGAAAGCACCAAGCCCAGATAGTTTCACAGGTGAATTCTACCTAACACTTAAAAAAGAAATGATACCAATTCTCTATAAATACTTGTCAAAAACAGACAAAGACAATATGAGAAAGGACAACTACAACCACTATTTCTCATGAACATAGATGCAGAAATCTTTTTTAAAAGCTGAATTTAACAATGTATAAAAAGAATTTGACACTATAGCCAAATGGGATTTATTCCAGGTATGTGAGGCTGGCACAACATCACAATGACAGTTTGAAAAGAAAAATCATAAGATCATATCAGTGGATGCAAAACAAGCATTTGGAAAAATATCACATCATTCATGACAAAAAATTTCCCAACAAACTGGAAACAGAGGGGTACTTCCTCAATTTGATAAATAACACCTACCAAAAAATCTACAGCTAACACTACATTTAATTGTAAGAAAATAAATGTTTTTTTTTTCTTAAAATCAAAAACAAGATAAGGATGTGCCTTCTCACCACTTCTCTTCAACACCATACTGGAAGTCCTTGTTAATGCAGTAAGACAAGAAAATAAAGAAAAGTTATACAAATTGAGATGAAAGAAATAAAGCCATTTTCTTTGCAGATAACATGATAATCTATGTAGAAAAATCCCAAAGACTCAACAGAGAACTCTTAGAGCTAGTAAGCAATTATTGCAAATCTTCAGAATACAAGGTTAATATACAAAAATCAAATTTTTACTATATTCAAGCAAAGAACAATTGTGATTTGATTTTAAAACACAACAACATTACATTAGCAACTTCTCCAAAAGAAATACTTAGACATAAATCTAAAAAAATATGTACTAGATCTTATGAAGAAAATAACAAAACTTTAATAAAAGAAATCAAAGAAGAAATAAGTAAATGGAGAGATACTCTATATTCATGAATAGGAAGATTAAAATTCATTACATTTCATTTATTCCAAATTTAACCTCTAAATTCAAAACAATCAGAATAAAATTCCCATATATCAATTTTGTTGACACTCACAAAATAATTTTTAAGTTTATATAGAAAGGAGAAGATTGCTGACCAAGGCAGTGGCATAGGTAAACACTGCTCACTTCCTCACACAACCACATCAAAACTACAATGAAAACATAGGACAACCATCACTCAGAACCATCAGAAATCAAATTAAATGGAGGTCTAACTACAGAATTAAAGAAATCAGACTTCTAGCCAAGATGGAGGAGTAGATAGACACACTGTGCCTCCTTGCACAACCAAAACAAAGACAACAATTTAAAAACAAAAAATAGCCAGAACTGAGAGAAAATTGAACTATATGGAAGTCCAAAAAATAAGGAGTTAGAGAAGAAACATTCATCCAGACCGGAGGAGGGGCAGACCCCAGTGCACAAGGCAGCAGCTGGTAGACCCAGTTAGGCAGCAGATTTTGGACTGGAGTGCCCGCGAGGTGGTTGGCGGACCCTGTGGTCCCATGTGGCATGCATGCAGGTAAACCAGGAGAAACTGGGGAGCAAGACAGATCTTATAACCTAGGGTCCCAGCTCAGGGAAATAAAGGCTCAAAACACCCATTGAAAACACCTGTGGGAGTTGAGGTGCCAGGAGAAACTCCCAGCCTCACAGGAAAGTTCATTGGAGAGACCCACAGGGTCCTAGAAAGTACACAAGCCTACCTACATGGGAATCAGCACCAGAAGGGTCCAATTTGCTTGTGGGAAGTAGAGGAAGCGATTGAAATCTGGCAGACAGCTGAGCAAGCACCCTTGTTCCCTCTTGGACCCCTTCCCCACATACAGCATCACAAACCAGCAATGTGGGTTACCCTGCCCTGGTGAGCACCTAAGGCTCCACCCCTCACTGCATAACAGGCATGTCAAGACAAAAAAAAAAAGGGCCCAAGTGAAAGAACACACTAAAGCTCCAGAAAAAAAATACAACTAAGTGATAAAGAGATAGCCAACCCATCACATGCACAGTTCAAAACACTGGTAATCAGGATACTCACAGAATTGGTTGAATTTGGTCACAAATTAGATGAACAAATGAAGGCTACGCCAAGTGAAATAAAGGAAAATGTACAGGGAACCAATAGTGATGGGAAGGAAACTGGGACTCAAATCAATGGAGTGGACCAGAAGGAAGAAAGAAACAACCAAACAGAAAAGAAGAAAGAAACAATAATTCAAAAAAGTGAGGAGAGACTTAGGAACCTCCAGGACATCTTTAAATGTTGCAACCTCCGAATTATAGGAGTACCAGAAGGAGAAAAGGAAGAGCAACAAGTGGAAAACTTATTTGAACAAATAGTAAAGGAGAACTTCCCCAATCTGGCAAAGGAAATAGACTTCCAGGAAGTCCAGGATGCTCAAAGAGTCCCAAAGAAGGTGGACCCAAGGAGAAACACACCAAGGCACATCATAATTCCATTAGCCAAGATTAAAATGAAGGAGAGAATTCTAGAAGCAGCAAGAGATAAGGAGACAATTACCTACAAAGGAGTTCCCATCAGACTGTCAGCTGGTTTCTCAAGAGACCTTATAGGCAAGAAGGGGCCGGAAAGAGGTATTCCAAGTCATGAAAGGCAAGGACCTACATCAAGATTGCTCTATCCAACAAAGCTGTCATTTAGAATGGAAGGGCAGATAATGTGCTTCCCAGATAAGGTCAAGTTAAAGGAGTTCATCATCACCAAGCCCTTATTATATGAAATATTAAAGAGATTTATCTAAGAAAGGGAAGATAAAAATGTGTACAATAAAATGACAGCAAACTCACAATTATTAACAACCACACCTAAAATGAAAACAATCTAAGCAAACAAGTAGAACAGGAAGAGAACCACAGAAATGGAGATCACATGGAGGGTTAGCAACAGGGGAGTGGGAGGAGCAGAGAGGGAGAAAAGGTATAGAGAATAAGTGGCATAGATGGTATGTAGTAAATAGACAGGGAGAGGGTAAGAATAGTATAGGAAATGTAGAAGCCAAAGAACTTATGACACATGGATATGAACTAAAGGGAGGGAATGTGGGTAGGAGGGGGTGTGCAGGGTGGAGGAGAGTGAAGGGGGGGAAGTGGGACAACTGTAATAGCATAATCAATAAAATATATTTTTGAAAAAGAGAGAAGGAAAAAAGAATTAAAGAAATCACATCCATCCAGACTGGTAGGAGGAGCAGAGACATGGAATGGGCTGGTCCCATATCTATATGTGGTGGATAAAAAATCAGAAGGGGTATCTTGGGAGTGAAGAGTCCCAGATCCACACCAGGCTCCCCAGACCAGAGTTCCAGTGCTAGAAAGCTATGTCCCCACAACTTCTGGCTACAAAAATCAGTAGGGATTGAGTCAGTGGAGGAAACTTCAGGAATCCCAAGCAGTTCCCCTTAAAAAACCCACATATGAAGTTACTCAGACTCACTTACCCTGAGCTCCAGCACCAGGGTAGCATCTTTTTTTTAAATTATATTTTATTCATTATGCTATTACAGTTGTCCCATTTTTCCCCATCATTCCCCTCCACCCTTTATACCCCCTCCCACCCACATTCCTCCCTTTAGTTCATGTCCATGTGTCATAAGTTCTTTAGCTTCTACTTTTCCCACACTATTCTTGCCCTCCCCCTGTCTATTTTCTACCCACTGTCTATGCTACTTATTCTCTGTACCTTTTCCCCCTCTCTCCTCCTTCCACTCCCCTGTTGCTAACCCTCCATGTGATCTCCATTTCTGTGTTTCTGCTCCTGTTCTAGCTGTTTGCTTAGTTTGCTTTTCTTTTAGGTCTGCTTGTTAATTACTGTGAGTTTGCTGTCTCTTTACTATCCTATTTTTTATCTTCTTTTTCTTAGATAAGTCCCTTTAACATTTCATATAATAAGGGCTTGGTGATGATGAATTCCTTTAACTTGACCTTATCTAAGAAGCACTTTATCTGCCCTTCCATTCTAAATGACAGCTTTGCTGGATAGAGCAATCTTGGATGTAGGTCCTCGACATTCATGACTTGGAATACTTCTTTCCAGCCCCTTCTTGCCTGCATGGTCTCTTTTGAGAAATCCACTGACAGTCTGATGGGAACTCTTTTGTAGGTGACTGTCCCCTTATCCCTTACTGCTTCTAGAATTCTCTCCTTCATTTGAATCTTGGCTAATGGAATTAGGATGTGCCTTGGTGTGTTCCTCCTTGGGTCCACATTCTTTGGGACTCTCTGAGCTTCCTGGACTTCCTGGAAGTTGATTTCCTTTGCCAGATTGGGGAAGTTCTCCTTTATTATTTGTTCAAATAAGTTTTCTGCTTGTTGCTCTTCCTCTTCCCCTTCTGATACCCCTATAATTCGGATGTTGGGACGTTTAAAGATGTCCTGGAGGTTCTTAAGTCTCTCCTCACTTTTTTGAATTATTGTTTCTTTCTTCTTTTCTGTTGGGTTGTTTCTTTCTTCCTTCTGGTCCACTCCACTGATTTGAGTCCCAGTTTTCCTCCCATCATTATTGGCTCTCTGTGCGTTTTTCTTCATTTCACTTATTATAGCCTTCATTTGTTCATCTAATTTGCAACCAAAATCAACCAATTCTGTGAGCTTCCTAATCACCAGTGCTTTGAATTGTGCATCTGATAGGTTGGCTATCTCTTGGTCGCTTAGATGAATTAGCTCTGGGGATTTGATCTGTTCTCCCGTTTGAGCCATTTTTGGTTTTGGGTGTTTTTTTTGTTGTTGTTGTTTGTCTGTTTTTGTTTTTTGGTCTGGTCAAGGCTGTTACATAGTGAGGGGCGGGGCCTTAGGTGTTCACCAGGACAGGGAAACCCAGTCACAGAGTTGTGACACTGTATGTGGGGGCAGGGCCTGAGAGGGAACAATGGCACTTGCTCTGTTCTCTCAGATTCCAATCCCTTCCACCACTTTCCCCAAGCAGATTGGGCCCTTCTGGTGCTGATTTCCGTGTGGGCAGGCTTGTGTACATTCTAGGACCCTGTGGGTTTCTCCAACAAACTCTCCTGTGAGGCTGAGATTCTCTGACAGCCCTTCAATCCCCACAAGCATTTTCAATCGGTGCTTTTAGGCATTATTTCCTGGCACTGGGGCACTGTGTTGTGTGGTCTGTCTTCCTGCCCATTTTTGTGTGGTTTATCTGTGGGTTAATGTATGATCAGACTCAGCCAGTCTTGTGCTCCTCACTTGGTCTGCTAGTCGCCTCCCCATGCTCAGTAACCAGTGCCTGTGCACCTGGGGTGTGCCAACCACCGCCTGTGTGCCTGGGACAACCAGCTACCACCTTTTCCTGCACAACCCCTCTCCACTGGCTGCTGACTCCACCCCTCTTACCAGTCTGGGTGAATCATTGTTGGACTTCCACACCATTCAATTTTCTATCTGTTCTGGTTGGGTGTTTTTTTTTTGGGGGGGGGGTTCTATATTTTTGTTGTCCTTAATCTTGGTTGTGAGAGCAGGCACAATGTGTCCACCTATGCCTCCATCTTGGCCGGAATTCCCAGGGTAGCATCTTGAAAGGCACCAGTGGCATACAGGGAGGAACTGAAGTATCTGGCATCAAGGAGGGAACTGGAGGATAGCTTTCTACCAAACAGCAAGTTAGGCAGAAGCCATCGTTCCTTTACTGAGCCCTTTACCCACAGAGTCACAGAGTCAGTAGGCAAGCATGTGCCATATCTGAGATTTCATCCACGTGGCTAACACTGTTTGCCTCACCCTGAAGATCCCCTGAGACTCTGTCCCAACCAATATATGGACCCACCCAAACTCTTAACCATGACTTTTCCATGTGAATGGCCAGTCTAGGTTCGTGCTTCACAACTTCCTAAATTTTATCAAAAAAGAAACATCTGGCCTCAATAAGACCTGAGCCCCCATACTTCTTGTTAAGTGGCCCCAGGACTGGTACTAGCAGCAGCCAGCCTAGATTCACAGCTTGGTTTCACCTGTGATCTCCAAGCCCAGCTCCTGTAGCAGCCACCTCAGATTGCTTTATAGCTCATGTAGAGTGGCTCCTGGCAGAACACAGATGGGGGCTGACCTTGCCCTGAACCACCCAGGAAACCCCAGAACCTGTGCACCCAGTGGACAGCTACAGACCATGTTAGAGTACCACTGCCCTGCCCCTGCACAGCTGATCTGGCACAGAAGGCAGAGGTTGGTGGTCAGTGGTCACAACCAGTTCCTACAGCTGACCAGTTTGGGTAAATACTTCCTGTTGATCTGCCAACAACAATCAAAGCTCAATTACAAGAGGAGGATGTACTCAGCCCACACAGAGGGTGTACCTCAAGCACTCAGCTTGGATGAAAGAAGAGGATTTGCCACTGGATCCTATAGGACACCTACTACATTAGCTCATGCTACCAAGACAGGGAGCCACAGCAGCTCTACCTAATACACAGAAACAAACACAGGGAGGTTGCCCAAATGAGGAGACAAAGAAACATGGCCCAAATAAAAGAACAGATCAAAACTCCAGAAAAAGAGTTAAGCAAAATGGAGATAAACAATCTACCAGATGCAGAGTTTAAAACATTGTTATAAACAATGTTTTAAGGATGCTCAAGAAACTCAGTGAGGACCTCAGCAGCATAAAAAATATCCAGTCAGAAACACAGGATTCACTAATTGAAATAAAGAACAATTTACAGGGAAACAACAGTAGAATGAATAAACCTCAGAATCAAGTCAATGATGTGGAATAAAAGGAAGCAAAAAAAAAAAAAAAAAAAAAAAAAAAAAAAAAAAAAAAAAAAAAAAAAAAAAAAAAAAAAAAAAAAAAAAAAAAAAAAAAAAAAAAAAAAAAAAAAAAAAAAAAAAAAAAAAAAAAAAAAAAAAAAAAAAAAAAAAAAAAAAAAAAAAAAAAAAAAAAAAAAAAAAAACAAGGATAGTGTAAACCACCTGTGGGACAGCTTCAAGCATTCCCACCTGTGGGAGCCAGAAGGCAAAGAGAAAGAGAAAGAAATTGAAAATCTATTTGAAAAAATAATGAAAGAAAATTTTCCTAATTTGTGGAAAGAAATAGACATGCAAGTCCAGGAAGCACAGGAGTCCCAAACAAGATGGATGCAAAGAGGACCACTGCAAGACACATCATAATTAAAATGCCAAAGGTTAAAGACATAGAGAATCATAAAATCAGCAAGAAAAAAAAGTTCGTTACCTACTGTGGAGTTCCCATAAGACTGTGGGATGATTTATCAAAAGAAAGTTTGAAGGCTAGAAGGGTTTTGCAAGATATATTCAAAGTCATGAAAAGAAGCAACCTATGGCCAAGATTGTTCTACCCAACAAAGCTATAATTTAGAAGAACAGATAAAGAGCTTCCCAGACATGAAAAAACTAAAGGAATTCATCATCATCAAACTATTATTATATGAAATGTTAAAGGGATTTATTTAAGAGAAAAAAAAAGACCAAAGCAATGAATGGCAATAAATACATATCTATCAACAATTGAATCTAAAACACAAACTAAGCAAACAAGACAAACAGAGATAGAATCATGGATGTGGAGAGTGTTTTGATAGTTTCCAGATAAGAGAAGGTGTGGGGATGGGTAGCCATGGGGATGTAAAGTACAGTGCAAGAAATGGAGTAGCCGAAGAATTTATATGCATTACCCATGGATTGCCTGAGGGAGTGGGGCAATCTGAGGGAGTAGATGGAGGAGGGCAAAGGGGGAAGAATCAAGACAACTGTAATAGAATAATCAATAAAATATAATTTTTAAAAAAAGAAAGAAGAAAAATAGCCAACATAATACTATGAAAGAAAAAGTAGAGAATAGACACTACCCACCTTTAAGACTTACTATAAAGCTTCAGTGCCTAAGACAGTGTGGTACTAGGGAAAGAAAGGACAAATAGATTAGTAAAACAGGATAGAATTCCCAAAAATAGAGCCACACAAATACTGTCAATTATTTCTTGGCTAAGAAACAAAGGCATTTCACCCTGGCTGATGTGGCTCAGTCCTGCAAACTGAAGGGTCACTGGTTCAATTCCCAGTCAGGGCACATACCTGGGTTGCAGGCTGGGTCTCCAATGCAGGGGCAACCAAAATTGATGTGACTCTCCCTCTCTTTCTCCCTTCCTTCCCTTCTCTCTAAAAATAAATAAATAAAATCTTTTTTAAAAAGATATTTTAGTGGAGATAGTCTTTTTTAGCAAATTGTGCTGGAACAACTCGACATCCATAGGCAAAAAAATTAATTTAGACACAGACCTTAGACTTCTTACAAAAATTAACTCAAAACAGATCATATACCTAAATGTAATATGTGAAACTAAAACTTCTAGAAGATAACAAAGTAGATAATCTAGGTTTGGCAGTGATATTTTAGATATAGCAACAAAAGCATTAGGCATAAAACAAATCAATAAATTGGACTCCATTGTACTTAAAAATTTCTGTTCTATGAAAGTTTCTGTTTAGGGAATTAAAAGGCAAGCCTCAGACTGAGAACAAAAAATCTTTGCAAAACATGTATCTAATAAAGTAGTTATAATCAAAATACACAAAGAACCCTTAAAACTCAACGATAAGAAAAGAACTGTTTTTAAATAGGCAAAAGATCTGAACAGACACCTCACCAAAGAAAATATAAGATGATAAATAAGCCTATGAAAATATGCTTAATGTTATATATCATTAGGGAACTGAAAATTAAAACAAGGAAATACCATTACACATATTTTAAAATGTACCCAGGATTTGTTTAATAAGCCATAATGAGACAAGCACACAGAAATGACTGTAGTAAAGGAAAAACTTTCTATGCTCACAGATCCCTGGAAAGAGGAGGCACAGCACAGGACCCCACAAGGACCGTATGGGGAACATCAGGGTCAGTCAGGAGGCAGAAGAAACAAGGGGAAAGCATGGGCCTTTATTGTGGTTTTCACAGGAATAAGTGGTGAGACAAGGGAAACTGGCTTAGGACTGGCCAGTTTGAATAATTGCAGCAGGCTCTCATTCCCAGCCCGGGGTTGATTAGGGCAGAGGAATATTGACTGGGCCTGTGAGGGTTATGCTAGAGGAGGCAGAGGTGGTTGGGAGTCCGCAGTCTGGTTTGCATCTGAAAGTCAGACTCACAGGGAGTCACTTACTATTCCTAAAATTAGCTAGTCCTAGAAGGAGCAGTCTCACTTTCCAAGGCCCTAAAATGTCAAAGTACCATAATGTACAGTAGGTAAGAAACATGAAAATGGAGCCACAGAAACTCTCATTCTTTTTTGGTGGAGATGCAAATAATACAGCCACTTTGGAAGACAGTTTGGCAGTTCTTAAAAAATTAAACATAGATTTACCATTTGAACCAGCAATTGTAGTCCTGTTAACCCAAATGAGTTGAAAATTTAGAACCATACGAAAACCTAACACATAACTGTTTATAGCTTAATATATTCAAAATTGGCAAAAATTAGAAGCAACCAACATGTCCTCCATTAAGTAAATGGATACACAAAATATGCTACATTCATAAAATATGACATTATTTAGTGATAAAAAGAAATGAGTTATAAAGCAACAAAAAGATTCACATGACCCTAACTGCATATTGCTACATGAAAGAAACTGATCTAAAAAGACAACATACTATATGAGTTTAACAATATGACATTCTGGAAAAGGCAAAACTGTGAAGATGGTAAAAAGACCAGTTGTCAAGGATTCTAGGATAGGGAGGAGTAGAGGGATAAATAGGTGGAGAACATGGCATTTTTGGGGCAGTGAAATTATTTTGTATGATACTTTACTGGGGGTACATGATATTAAATTAAGCATTTTTCAAAACCCATAGAATGTACAACATAGTAAACCCTAATATACATTATGCACTTTAATTTGTATCGAAGTTGGTTCATGAATTGTAACAAATGTACCACAATAAAGTAAGATATTAATAATAGGGAAAACTATGTTGGCTGAGACAGAGTAAATAGAAACTCCTTATTTTATGTGCTATTTTACTGTAAATGTAAAACTGATTTTTTAAAAAAAATAGTCTTAGAAAGCTGAAAGGCAAACACAACCTAGGAGAAAATATTTGTATCTCAAGTAACTTACAAAAGATTAATATCCAAAATATTTAGAAAAGCATAACAAAATAGAGAGAAAAACAGTCATATTTTTAAAAGATGGATCACAGAAGAGAAACCAAATGGATGACCTACCTATTGAATTCAACTGCAAGACTTAAAACAATAGTAAAATTGACATAATTCTCACTGACTAAAATTTAAAAGTTGAATCATTTCAAGTGGTGGTGAAACTGTAGAGCATAAGGAACTCTCACACACTGCTTTCATATGTATAGATCGGAACATTTGCTCTGACAAGATCTACTTCATCAGAATCTGTGTGTAATATTCAACACAATAACTACACCTGCTGGAATGTCTCCAAGGAGAGTTGACACATGCACAAAAATGGTAAAACAATGTGTATAAAGTAACCAGGTCCATAGCGTTTATCTTGAAGATGAAAAAGAAATTAAGTGAAAGATGTTGGTTGGGACAATGACTTGTTAAGGACTACCACCATCATAATATAATGAGATCAGTGGGCTCAGCTTGGGAGACAGTGATGAGGCTTAGCTGTCATGAACACACAGAGAGGAGAATGATGCCTAAAAGTAGCAGCAGTGACAGGGTCAGAAGCCCTAATATCCTCCCTAATCCCAGCAAGGAAAGCTGTCCCAAATCACCACTTGATGGGAATGGGAAGGTTCGCTCTATCAAGACGTCCCTTGTTTTCTGAAAACACTATCAGCTGAGCTGTCATTATTAACAAAGCCTAAAAGGACAGTGAAAGCTTTGTTTCTCTCTTTGACCGTTCCTCCAACATTTTTTGATGTGCCTATTCAGTTGTTAAATAAACCTGTTGTATTGCACAGCTGCACTTTGCTGATAGGAAAGTGAGTTGATATCAGTGTCTGTAATTATGAGGGGGGTGTGAATGTTGTGTAATGTGAAAAGTTTATGTGCATAGAGATTAACTAGGGAAGCAAATAAAAAACACTCAGCAGAGTTGAGGATATAGAGATTGTAGATCTTTCTGAGATTTGGGTTTGGGTTTGGCTTTTCTACAAAGAGGTAACCTATTCATTTTTAAAAGTAAAAAAAGAAATAAAGATAAATATGAGAATCTTCTTTTTTATCCCTTTCTTTTCATGTTTCAGTAGATGAAGATGAAATTGAACCAAAAAATAAGATAATGACTTGAGATGGTAAACACATAATGCAATATACAGATGATATATTACAGAATTGTATACCGGCAATATATATAATTTTATTAACCAATGTCACCCCAATAAATTCAATAAAAAATGAATGAGACAAAATGAGTAGCAATAGTAGATTTCTGAAATGGCCAACATGGAGATCAAATAGTAAGTCATCCTGGAAATGTAGTAAGATGAGAGTCTGGAAAATTGAACTTGAGACTTAGTTCTGACATAAATTACCACGTCCATGTAATTCAATCATTTCATCTATAAATTGAGGGTTTGGGGTTCAATCATTATTTCTAAAATGTAGCCCTTGGGTCTCCTGCATCAAAATCATGTAGAGGTGCTCACAACAAATGCAGATTCCCGGGCCACACAGCAGATTTACAGGGTTAGCATGCTTTGGCCAGGCTAACACGATGCATGTTAACAAGTTTTCCATGAGTTTGTGTGTACCATTTGAATCCAGTATGTCGTATACCAGATATTAAATGTCCTCTTCCTATGCTAGTCTTTGATGTTTGAACATGATTCCATTTAAGTATGCCTCTAGATTATATCACATTTTCTGTGTTCTGTAAGAGAGTCTATTTGCTTTCTTAAGCTTTTGGTGTTGTTTTCCATAGAATGTAATTATAATGTCTGATCTGCCCTTTGAATAAAATTGTCCATAGTTCCTAGTAAAAACAATTCTGTCTAGATAGAAACAAACAGAATGGATATTTATTTCAGTTTGTAGCATTATCATTTAATTTCATATAATGAAACAGCATGGAATATTTAGAAAACTTACTTAGCAAGGGAAGGTAAAATCTTTCTTAGGTGACACCCAGAATTAGCTTTCCTAGTTTACACTTTTCGTACTC
This sequence comes from Anoura caudifer, assembly GCA_004027475.1. Classification (NCBI taxonomy): domain Eukaryota; kingdom Metazoa; phylum Chordata; class Mammalia; order Chiroptera; family Phyllostomidae; genus Anoura; species Anoura caudifer. Next base: position 366,532 of record PVKU01000013.1, on the reverse strand, counting down.
ATCTTCAGTACTTCACTATGTTGATTCTAGTTTGCTTTATCCTGCTTTTCTTTCATTAAATATGTGCTAAATCTTCTAAATGCCAGGAGTTTTGTTTTATGCATGGGATACTAAGATTAAAAAAAGACACATTTGCTCTCCTCAAAGAACTCATAAGTTTGGGAAAAAATACATAATATACACTATCATATCATTGTAAATACTAAAATGGTTATAAATAAAGTGATTTAACACCACAGAAGAGGAAGCAACTTGCTTACATTTGAGAGAATCAAAGAAGGTTTACCAAAGGGGTAATATTGGATCTCGATCTTAAAAGTTGTGCTATGCTCAAGAAGGAAAGTGAATAAGTAGAGAAGGCCAACAAGGGTGTGAAGAAAATCCCAGGAAGAGGAGAAGCCTAAACAAAGGCATAAAAGTTTAAAATGGTACCATCTCTTTAGGAAATGATGCATTATTCCTTATTTTAAAGAGAAGGATAGAATATGAGTTTGCAAAATAAATTCGGGTTGAAATTGAGAATGCCATGCTAAAAGTTAAGATAATTTTTAACTCATTATGATGGCATACTTTAATCTACATTTTGAAAGGTTTCTCTAGGACAAATACGAAAAGTAGAGAATGAGGTAGAACTCAGGAGCTAATAGGTGGGTCAGGAGACTATGTGAGCACCTGAATTAATATAGAAGTGATAGCAAGAGAAAGAAAGAAATAGACTGAAGAGTTATTTCAGCAGCAGAATTTGGAGGGTTTAGTTGATGATAAGATGTGTAGAAATAAATGGCCCGGAGGAAATGTTGAAGATGTTTCTGTGATTTTTAGAGTTGCTGACTAAAATTGAAGGTACAATTAATAAAGATAGATCAACAAAGGAACAGGAACAGAGTGGGGTGAATGAGCTTGATTTGTGGAGTTTGAAGTGCTTCCCACTAATCCAAAGATTTGAAGCTCATGACAGTGTGGGCCAGGGCACACAGTTTGGACGACATCAGTGTAAAGTGCATTTAACAAAGGGCATCAATGTTATTAAATTGAAAGAAAGAGAAGCTGGTGACAGTTGGTTTATACTGAATGTAAAAATGGGTATGCCATTACTTTCTTGGACCGCTTATTAAATATTTTTAAGTTTTCTATAACTTGAGGTTAAGAATTATTCATTAAAAATAAAAAAGTAAATTGTATAAAGAGAGAAATACCTCAAAATAAAAAGAAATGAATAAGTTATGTTTTAATTTTCTTTTAAAAAATCCCACTCTTATTTCATGATTTTTATTGCTCAAATTGATAGAGTGGATAGGAGAGTAGAGAATGAATTTAATTCATAACTAGATAAAGAATTAACTTAGCAATTCAGAAAATGAGAATCTGGCTTGTTATTTTCATTAATTTAGCATTATTTTAACAAATTTTTATTGCGTGCTTACCACATGCGAGACACTACTCTAGGTGCTGAGATATAGCAGTGAATAAGACAGATGATAATTCTTGCCTTTGTAAAGCTTATTGAATACATAACTAACTGATTAATAGTTCATAATTGCTAGAGTGAAGGGGGAAAGGCAGGGATAATGGATAAGAAGTGTATGGGGTGGGCAGTGGTTGAAAATTATCAAGAAAACCCTCACTGAGAAAGTAACATTTAAGTGATGAGTTCAAAGAGGGTCGAGAGAAAGCCATCTAGACTCTGGAGGGAGGAGTGGTGCCAGGCAGAGACGATAGGAAATGTAAAGGCAAAGGTAAGAGCCTTCTTGCTGCATTGGGAGAGCAGACAGAGTCCTGAGAATCTGGGTTGGACCAGAGTATCCAGGGTGGGAGAGACAGGGCAAAGTGAGAGGCAGTGTTGGGCAGATCATGCAGAAATCTGTAGGGCATCCTGGGAACTTTGCCTTTTTTCTGAGTGTGATTCTGAAGGAGGTTTCCAAGCATAATTGTAAGAAGTCTAGTCTTGTGCTGTGATGGCATAAAATACTGGCATAATTTCTGTGGTTGACTTTCTTACAGAAAATAAATTTCTCATTTTTTGGTAGGCAGAATTCTAAAGATGTCCTTCAAGATTCCCATCCCCTGGTTACCAATTACTAATCTAGGTACTACTATGAAAGGATTTGACAGGTAGAATTAAGGTTACTATCAGATGACCTTAAAATAAGGATATTTTCTAGGATTATCTGGTGGGTCCAATGCAACAACATGAGGCCTTAAAAGAAGGGAAGAAAGACAGAAAAGTCAAACACAGGGAGAGAACAGAAAGAGTCAAAGCAAGAGATGGGCTCCACCTGCTACTGCTGGCTTTCAAGATGGAGAAAGGGGGTTGTGCAGGCACCTTTAGAAGCTGAGAACAATCTCAGGCTGGAAGCCAGTTAGAGAACAGAGACCTCAGTTCATATCTGCAACCACATGAAAGTGAGTTCTGCCAACAACTTGAATGAATTTGGAAGTGGATTTCTCCCCAGAGCCTTCAGAAAGGAACACAGCCCTGGCACCTTGATTTCAGCCTGTGAAACCTGGAAAACAAAACTAGCTAAACCTCACTTTGTCCAGACTCCTGAAATACAAAACTGTGAGATAATAAATGGGTGTGGCTTTAAGCTGCTAACTTTGTGATACATTGTTATGGCAGCAATAGAAAACTAAGACACATGGAAAAGATAAAACATCTAAATATTGTATTGCCTAAAATTTCATCAAGAACAAAGTCGATGCCTTATTCTTCTAAGAGAACTCTCTTTATTGTTCTGTATGTGGTTGTCCTAGTTCAGACATGACTCAGTACAAGAGGGTGAATTAATGAAGGAGAGAAGGAATCGTGTTGCTTCGGTGGTTAAGAAATCAAAATGATTTACTGTGGGAATCTTGTTTATTGTATCATTTTCTAAATAGTTTATGTGAATTCAGAAAACCCGGAATTCATTTAGGAAAAATGAAAATATATCAGGCAAGGGAGACTAAATAAATAAATATGACATTTGCAGTATTTTTATAACTATACATTAAAAAGAGAAAAATCAGAAGTGCTTTTTAACTAGTTAAGACCAAGAAAGCAATGGAATAAGACACTACCATAAAATTCATACTACCATAAAGAATCTCAAATATTTGCGGGATTATAGGTATAGAGGACAAACTCTATAGTTTCCCAAAACTGTTTCTAGGTTTGATCTCTTGTATTTGACATTGTCATATTTACCATAAAATGAAAAGCAGATTTGTTTCACAGTGAGCCTTTTCTTAATTTCATATCAACATATGAGAAAATTGGTCACCGGCTCCCAGCCTCCTTGAAATGTGAAGTATTTTTACAAACCTCAAGTCTTACGTAACTCACACTGCTGGCTCCCATCTGAACATCCTGAGCACATTGTTTCTCTTGTTAGGAGATTGTTTTCTGGTGCATTGCATACACTTATGTTAAAGCCCAAGTCACTGACGTCAAAACACACACTCCGCATTTTCCTGTAAGACATCCTGGCCATTTTAAAGCCTATCAAAAAAGATAGTGAAAGCTGCCCCCGCAAGTTCTAGTCTTTAGTGAAGTTGATGAAACACACTCAGAAATAAATAGCTTCATTCAAACCAGAGCTGAAAAACACCAGATTGATCCACTGGTTTCAAACGGGTTTTCAATAGCAGCTGACAGCGGCATCCTGTGGAGCTCAAAAGATGGTCTTGTCTTGTTTGAAAGTAGGCCTTTCAAACACAGCCACCATTCAGAACACTTCCTAACACCCTTCTCCTTCTCCCTGCATATTTGACTTCATCTCTTTCTCTTTCTCTTGAAAATTTCCTGTAGAATAGATCAACTCAGAAAATGGAAGGGAAAATTCAGACCCCAATAGCCTTTACATATAAATCTGTATATATCCTAGAAATCACTTCTTACCTGAATAAACATATCAAAAACATAGTCTTCTCTCCTTTCCAGATTTACCAAACCACCAAAGATTGTAACTTTAAATATTTTAAATATATTTATTTATTGGATGTTTAGAATTTAATTAGTACTGTACAGAAGATTAAAAACCTACCCACATTCTCACGTGAGGCCAGGGATATTTTAGAAAGCAAATACCATATTTTGCTATTATAAAAGTGTTATGTCCACATTTTCATTCATTCTGTTATAAATAATTTAATAGGCTTCTACTGAGTATCTACCATCATGTACCAGGTTCAGTACTTGGCACTGGGGACACATAGATTAATAGGATGCAGTCCCCAGCTATGAAAACTTTACAGTCTAACCAACCAATTTCATTCATACACAGACCATGCACACCCACCAACAAGTGAACAGATGTCAATTGAAAGTTCCTTCTACAGTGATGATGATTCAAATTTATCTCAGGGAATGGGGAATTTTTCAATAAGTAATGACCTTTCACCTACTGTCAAATGGATTTTTATCATCTATCATTTAGTAATTGATCTTTGAGGCTGAATGAAATCAATACATCTTATGCTGCCTTCTTAAAGGCATCATATTTCTTGGAACTGAAGTGTACTAAGGGATTCATGATTGTTATCTTTGAACAACCTTAGTAACTAGAATACAATTAGACACCATTTCTATCAGGGTTGAAATGCCAATAGAGACAAGGGGGCCAAGCAGAGGAGGTTAAAAAGTAACCCATTGTCCCATGATGTCCCACCACTGTGCCAAGAACATGTTTCATAATTGTGCATAAAAAACAATAAATGTACCCTTTCTAAGTTTTTTTCATGGTAATGTAGAGAAGACATCTTTAGGCATAATGACATTAAATACAAACTTACTACACACACTTGTCAATTTTCTTTGATAATTTGAGCCCTTCCTTTTTAAAGTAGGCAGCACTGAATGAATAAATGAATGAATGGAAGCAACAGCAGGGGTTCAAAGAAGAAAAATAAGAATCCCCTCTTTAGACTGCCTCACAGTTGAAAGTAGAGGAGACTGAACTATTAGTCTCCCTGTTAGAATAAGGTATTTTGTTGCAGAGAAGATGCAAAGTAATGACTTCTGTAATTGGAATCTCTTTTCCAGAAAGTCTTGAAAATCAATAAAATTCTCTTCTTTCTCACAGCCAAATTTCCATAGGTATGGCGTTATATGCTTCAGGAATTTGCATAATAATATCTGGCTTTATTTTGCCATAACCTAACAAAGTGCTTTATTTTAATAAAACAGCAACTAGACCATAAATGATTGTTAGGCTCAATATCAATTGTCCCTCATTAATGTTGCAGAGAAGCAATTAGCATTTTGAGGCAAACAAGGTGTACTTAGTTAGTGGGACATGACCCTGCTGTCACTACATTATACATATGATTAATGATCTCCAGTTTAAAGTTTGAATCACAACAAAGATAAGTGAAAAATAGGAGAGGGATAGAGAAATGTGGGAAACATGAACCTTAAGACTTGAATTATACACGCCATTGTTCAACATTGAATTCGGCTCATGGTGCAGTTGACCTCAGGTTGATGCTCAAATTCCAAGGCAGTAAGTGTTTTTCAACTCTGGCCACATGTAAAAATCACCTGCAGAGCTTTTTAAAAACCCCAGTGTTCAGGGCCCACCTCTGACTTACTAAATTCTCTGGAGGTAACACCTGAGCATTTTGAGGATTTCAAAGAATAAATGCCGTAATGTCCCCATTTGAGAAATAAAATTGGAGTCAGGAAAAGAAAAAAAAAAACACAAAACCAGAGCTCTATATTTAAATATGTTATAATAAAGATCCTGGTTTGGGTTTTCTATACTTCTTAGACAGAATAAATATCATGGTTCAGTAACATACTAATCAGTCCTAAGCTAAACAGAATTTTTGTGTTAGTTTCTGGATATTTACTTCACCACTGGAAGCATCATCTTATTCTATGAAACAGTTTTATTTCACTTTAATCAATTCATCATAATTACAGTCAAATTTGAGAAATCAAAATCTATAAAGTTAGAATATTTTAGAACTATCTGCCAAAAATCCCCGCCACCGTGGACATGTGCGTATATGCAAACTCAACCCTGCTATATTGTGACTCCCTTTTCAACGTCTGATTTAGGAGCTATTCAACTTAATAACAATACATTTGTTACCAGAAACATTGAAAAGACTTAACTATTGTAACCCAGTATTATCTAGAACGAGATATTTCAGGATATGACATAAATAAAACATGAACAGGATTACATTCAGACCTTCACAAGCCCTAAACATTGAAGAGATTATGATATACCTCCAAATGCAAATCAAATAAATACAATATTAGGTCATTAAATAAAAATTCCTATATATGCTAATACAAAGCAAAAATTCCCAAATTTTTGACTATAAAATTTCAGATAAGTTCATTAAAGTTGTAATTTTTTCAAAATATTCGTGTCTCTGATACATGTCAGCCAACCAATTGGGTATCCTACCACTCTATGACTGATGTCCATGGGTATACATGAAATATTAGTGTGTTTGTGTATGTTTTGCAGACTTCATATCTGACAGTAGTTATAGCTAATGGGGAGGTGAGAAAGGGGAAGATCAAGAGTTTGAATAGAAAGAAAGAAAAAGAAAAAGAAAAAAGGAAGAAAGTATAGGGATGAAACCAAAGAGAATTTGGTCTTCTTTTTAACCCATAATTCTTAAGCTCCTTTCTACTGTTCATTTGCCTTTTCCATTTTCACTCACCCTTCCATCCCCTCCTTTGACAAATACTCCCAGCAACTTTTAGAGTTGGTGAATTGCCATTGTACTTACTAAAACAATTTTACAAAGATGGCAAACTAGGTTCAACAATAAAAAACTTTCAGTCAAAATTTTGGGTAACCCTCTCACACCTTTGGTAGATCACCCAGTTTGAGGCCATTCCAATTGCTCTACCACTTACAGTTGTTCACTCAAAGTAATTGACTGAGGCACAGCTTTTTAATGTATTTACTGTATTACTTAAGAAGGTAATTTTCACCTCAGTAATTCTACCTGTTAAATATAGTATGTTGATCTTTTCAATCTAGATATTAGTGTGTATTGTTTGATATTAATTTTTGTGAATCTGGTTGGTTGTGAGATTCTTTTAGTGCTTCTATTTACACAAATGAACTCTTCATCTTTTCCTCTGCTTAGGCAGTTAATGTGACTTCGAACTCCATCAGGAATGAATTGCTAACTTTAGCTGAGCCATTTGAGATAGAGAAGAATCAGCACAGAGATTCAGGCTCCTTCATCCATGAAAATCATTCCAGGCCCTTTTAGTGTGTACTTTAGTAAAGAGCTAGTAGTCAGAAGAAAACAGAAAAATACCTTTATTTTATAATACTGTCCTGTAGTCATCACTCAAGAAAAAAAAAAGTGAAGTCTTCATTTAATTTAGTGAAACAAAAAAAAGTTAATTATATAATTAGTGGATGTATTACTAACTTGTTTCATATAGTGGCAGAGGCATTTAATCTTGAATGCTCCACACTCTTGGAATATATTAGCATTGAAAATCAGGGATTAAATTCTTGGGCGTATTGGAAAGGTAAATATAATGGTGATAGGTGTTATATAAATATGTGCATAAATATGTAGGTAGAAATAAGATTTGGAAAGGCTGGACTGGTACATTATCTTATCAGTTATGATTTTTTTTAGATTTTTAACTTGCTGCCAAATTTCATGCTTAGTTGGAGAGAGTTTCATATGATTTTTTGTATGTTTATTTATGGTATTTTTTTTTCACTAAAAATGCATCATTACCTTAGCAGCTGCCGCACCACATGGAGCAGCATGTGTGCTTTTTAAAAGAGATCCAGAGCACCTTCCCCCAGAAACCCAGAGCCAATATGCTTTGGGAAGTCTGCAGCAGGACTCACATTTCACCAGCAGGATAATGTAGGCTTTAGATATTTTTGCAGGATTTTTTTCCAATAATAATATTCTTTAGCATTTCTCCTTTCCTAAGTAGTCTATTTAAAAACACTATTTCAAAAAAGGAAAAAATATAAAAGTTAATGCATAATGAAAAACAATTTAAAATACATTCCCCCTTTTGCTTGAGGCCATTTTGGAAGGGGCTTGGGACTGCTTCTACTTAACAACAAAAACATGAGAGGGAAAAACACAGATATGGGTAATGGTGTATGTTTTATGAATGAGCCTTTCCTTGTTTTTTATATTTGAAAGAGCCTGTACCTCATCACCTTATTTCTTATCTCATGTGTCTGTGTGTGTCAGAGAAGGAGAAGGGGAATGTGGACAGAAGTCGTTCCAAGTCTACCTAGTCTCCTGCTTAGGCACTCGAGTTCCTGGTCCCACCTTGATGTATCTCCTGAAAATCTATTTACTCCGAAGTCTCAACTCTATACACTGAATTTTATGGTTCTCCTCTTCCGGTTATTGCAGATTATCTACGGACAACACGTCTTCAAGGCTACTACTTAGGTCAGGCATTAACAAATGGACAGTTGAACAATGCCAGAAGAGTAACATATAAATGCAACAATCTGTATGTTTCGGTAAGTGGTGTTAAGTGATTCATTTCCTTGACTTTTTTGTGAAATTAAATATTTCAATGAAATGTCTGATTTATTTTAGAGCATGTGGACTTTACAGAAAAACTTTTTATCTCACTGAAACACATTAGTTCAAGATATGTCCTAAAACTTTCTTTATGAATCCCCCTGCTGAGATAATTATTGAAGAGTTGTTATTGGGGAGTAAATTTATAATATCTATGGGAAAAAGGAAAGACACAATTCTGAAGGATGGTATCATAACAAAAACATTACATATACCAAGATTCCTGAAACTGTTTACCCAGATCACTCACCTATGAATACAGGTCAGGCATATGAATGTGTGTGACTTGATGTACCAGGGAAATATTTAATATATGGCATTCATTTTTATATTTATTGATTAATCTATGGAGATGAAAAAAGTATAATAAAGCAAAAAAGAAAGAAATATTCCTGAATGTGAAGCTGAGTCAGTGGGATTCAATCCTATCAAGTTTGAGACCACTTCTTCAAGCCTTCAGTCCCTCAGAGGAAAAGTGCGTGTGATGGATGAATTCAGGAGGCTCACATTCAATGGCGTCAGGGGCTGAGCAGGCGATATAAGTAAATGAAGGACCAAGTGATATTAAAGAAAGCATGATAAATGGCAACCAACACTTGGACCCTATGTCCGGGAGAAAGTAAGTGGTGAGGAGAGGGAACTGAAGTGTGTATGACTTGTCTAAGATGGGTCAAAGCCCCTCAATTTCCAGCTATTAGTCACATATAGGAAGGTGAGTCCAAATGTGGCCCATCAGATTTTAAAGTAAACCCAGAAATCCAGATTTGAGCATGAAATCTTATGAATTATACAAACCAGTCATCAATTCAAGTTTGCTTTATTTTGATTTTTTAAAGTATTCTGTGCCCATCTGTGGGGTGTATTCAGTTCATAGGCGATCTGCACATGTTAATAGCCTTTAGACTGCATTATCACAAAGAGGTTCTAAAATTCTATGGATTTATGGCAGTATGAATTTTAAAAGGCAAAAGTCTAACAGACTGACTTAGTTTAGTAGGGAAAAACTCTGAGCTACAGGGGTTTTGAGATCTGGGTCAGCCATATATGAGCAGAGAGCCAGCCCTACCACTGTCTGTGCCCCAGCGTTGCATAGACATTTTCCCCTAAAAATGGCCTTCTTACCTTTTAGTAGAGCACCACAGCGCTAAATAATTCATTTTGTTTCTACAACACACAACTTCAATCAGCGGCCAATATGATATATTAGACCACCACTTTTGTCCTGCCTGGCCCTTCACAAAGCTTGGCAAGATTGAATCTGCCAAGTTCCAGTGAGAGTTCATGCTGGAGAAATAGGAATTGGCCCTTGTTTTAGTATGTGATCCAAGAGACAGCACCGTGGAGGGCAGCAAGGGCCAAAAAACTAGTAGGGCTGTGAAATAGGGGTGTAGAGACACAGCCAAGTGAGAGGCAAGGACTGGTGACTTGGAAGGCTGGTGCATTGACTGCAGCTGTGGCTGCAGGCCGTTGGGTACACTGGCTTAGTTCTGCTGGATACCCACCCTACCCAGAGCTGCTGTCACAAGGCCAGGAGTTTTGTGTCCCAACTCTTTTTATTGTGTCTTAGTGGTATCTCTCCACTCTCAACAGTTAGCATAACTTCCATGTCTGCTTTCGAGCTCTTTCTTAACAAAAGCTTGTCTGAGACACATGAAATTGAGGTAAGATCATCTTACAGACATCCTAGCTCGCAGTTCCCCGTTGGTGCTTGGATTCTGTCCTTGGAATCTAGCAGACCATCAGATTTTTGGATCACTTAAGTTAGGCCCTCACAGGTTTGCTTGTACTGAGTTGCACTTTAACATTAAATTTTATGATCTCACTAAAGATAATTGTGAGTCAGAAATATGATTGTGTTCTTGAGAAATGCTTTTGAATATTATTTTCATTAGATCATTGAGATTTCCTTTTGAATAGTTCTGGAAAATAGCTCTATTAAAGTTCAGTGGACTACTCACTTTTTGTCCAGGCTATAAAGAAGCTCAAAGTCAAAGACCAACTTTGTTGTAAACCTAGATTATTCCCTGAGTTTACACACTTGGATTCCATTATTCCACTATTTCTTTGGTCCTCTTTATCTACTCAAATACCATCTGGAAAAGAGGAAGGAATAAATAAATACAATAAACAAACTAAAACTTTAGCAGATAGTTCATTTTTTCCCAAGGCAATGAAACTAGGAAGTAACCGCTCTGAAGATGCAATCGAAACAAAAATAAGTTCGCTGCTTTCTATGTAGGTATGCACAAGAATCCAACTAAGTTATCTAGGAGAAAAGACCCTTCCTTTCCAAACCTTCAGAAACAAGTCATGTGTAACTTTTGTTGCATCATAATAGTGGCTACATTCTTGTAGCTACTTGCTGGGTCTTCTCAGAAGTATTTTGATGTTGTTACAATATTGGTTTACCGCATCCCCCTACCCAAATCTTGTGCCAAACTTCAGCTTTCATTATATTATCTTCTTAACAATTTAACTTTATATTCTTTTTACTCTTCCCCTTAATGACATGCTAAGATGGCTTGACTAGAATTTGACCTTTGTTTCCTCACACCTTGGACCACAATAAGAATTGTATAATATCCTGTCATAAGGAAAAAAAGGGATAAAGGGCTTGTCTTTGAAAGGTGATAAATTTCTGTTATTCTAGACTATTCCAAAAGCTAGGAATCAGAAAACTATCCTTAACATTTGCCTGTCAACCCTTTCCAAGCCAGTGACCATGGAAGGTTAATTCTTGAGTTTGTGTTCCTTTATCTGTAAAATGGAGATAATGTTTCTCTCACTAAGTAGCTGTGAATTTTAAATGAGCTGTTTTATATGAAGTTAATTGGAAAGTCATTATTCAAGGGAGAATTTCTGTTTGCTAATTTTTAGGGATGAAGTTAAGACTAGAGGGGATTGGACAATCCTGGACTTGTGTCCTAACTCTGACTCACTCTTGGACCTTAGCCACTTAGCTTTCCCAAACCACAGGCTTCCCACTGGAAAATTAAACATCCTCTCTGCCTTAGCAGCTTGTTGGGCATGCATATTAATTGAAAGTGCTCTTCAAAGGAAAATCATTATTAAATCTCTGGGAGGCTCTTATTCAAGAAGCTATAATTATTTTTATTCAAATGATCCATTCTTATCCATTTCCAATGTACAATATAGCATGGTATATTTGAATCAAACATGAAGACATTATCAACAAAAAGTAGACATTTCTAAAGGGAAGATTACAGACTTCTGGCCAAGATGGAGGTGTAGGTAGATACACTTTGCCTCCTTGCACAACTGAAAGAAGGATAACAACAAATTTAAAAACAAAAATAATCAGAACTGCCAGAAAATCAAACTCTAAGGAAGTCCAACAACCAAGGAGTTAAAGAAGAAACATTCATCCAGAACTGTAGGAAGGGCAGAGACAGGCAGCTAGGGCAGAAGGACGTGTGGCAAGGTGGCAGCTGGAGGACTGGGTAGGTGAGGCAGCAGATGGCCAACCAGGTGGTCCCACATTCATGTGTAGATAAACCAGGAGGAACAACTGGGGAGCAAGACAGATTCCACAACCCCAGGTCCCAGCACAGTGAAATAAAGCCTCAAAACCTCTGACTCTAAAAACCTGTGGGAATTGTGGTGGTGATAGAAACTCCCAGCCTCATAAGAGAGTTCATTGGAGAGACCCACAGGGTCCTAGAAGGTACATAAGCCCTCATACCCAGGAATCAGCACCAGAAGGACCCAGTTTGTTTGTGGGAGGCAGGGAAAGTGACTGGGAGCTGGCCAAGAGCTGACAAGCAGCATTGTTCCCTTTTGGACCCTCCCCCCACATACAGGCTCACAATACAACAGCCTGGGTTGCCCCACCCTGGCTAATACCTAAGACTCTGCCCCTTACTACTTAACACATGCTCCAAGACAAACAAATTGGGCCCACATAAAAGAACAGATCAAAGCTCCAAGAATATAATTAAGCGATGAAGAGGTAGCCAACCTGTAAGATGCAGAGCTCAAAACACTAGTAATCAGGATGCTCATGGAATGGTTGAGTATGGTTGCAAAATAGAGGAAGAAGTGAAGGCTATGCAAAGTGAAATAAAACAAAATATACAGGGAACCAACAGTGAAGAGAAGGAAACTGGGACTCAAATCAATGGAGTGGACCAGAAGGAAGAAATTAACATTCAACTGGAACACAATGAAGAAACAAGAATTCAAAAAAATGAGGAAAGGCTTAGGAACCTCTGGTACAACTTTAAATGTTTCAAAATCTGAATCATAGGGGTGCCAGAAGGAGAAGAAGAAGAGCAAGAAATTGAAAACTTATTTGAAAAAGTAATGGAAAACTTTCCCAATCTGGCAAAGGAAATAAACTTCCAGAAAGACCAGGAAGCTCAGAGAGTCCCAAAGAAGTTGGACCCAAGGAAGCACACACTGAAACACATCCTAATTGCATTACTCAAGATTAAAAATAAGGAGAGAATCCTAAAGGCAGCAAGAAAAGAGGAGACTGTTACCTACAAAGGAGTTCCCATAAGACTATGAGCTGATTTCTCCAAAGAAACCTTGGGGGCAAGAAAGGGCTGGAAAGAAGTATTCAAAGTCATGAAAGAAAAGGACCTACATCCAAGATTACTCTATCCACCAAAGCTATATTTAAAATGGAAAGGTGCCCTGGCTGGTGTAGCTCAGTAAATTGAGTGCAGGCCTGTGAACCAAAGGATCACAGTTCGGTTCCCAGTCAGGGCACATGCTTGGGTTGCAGGCCAGTTCCCAACAGGGGACGCACGAGAAGCAACCACACATTGATATTTCTCTCCCTCTCTCCTTCTCTTCCCCTCTAAAGATAAAATAAATAAAATCTTAAAAAATAAAAAATTTAAAATTTAAAAAATAATAAAATAAAATAGAAAGGAAGATAAAGTACTTCCCAGATAAGGTCAAGTTAAAAGAGTTCATCATCACCAAGCCCTTATTATATGAAATGTTAAAGGGACTCATCTAAGAAAAAGAAGATAAAAAATATGAACAGGGAAATGACAACAAACACAACTATCAACAACTGAACCTAAAAACAAAAATAAAAATAAACATGAGCTAAGCAAACAACTAGAACAAGAACAGAATCACTGAAATGGAGATCACATGGAGGGTTATCAGCAAGGAGGGAGTGAGGGGAGAATGGGGGAAAAGATACAGGGAATAAGAAGTATAAACTGTAGATGGAAAATAGACAAGGAGTGTTAAGAATAGTATAGGAAATGGAGAAGCCAGAGAACTTATATGTACAACCCAAGGACATAACTAAAGGGAGAGGAGGAGGTGAATGCTGGTAGGAAGTAGGGTGCAGGGCAGAGTGGAGTAAAGGGGAGAAAAAATGGGACAACTGTAATAGCATAATCAATAAAATATATTATAAAAAATAAATGTTAGAAATAAAATAAATAAATAAATAAATAAAGATTTTGTTTACTAAAAGAGGTTCTTATGAAAATCTGGTTTTTACTCATTATCCAAATGTATTTTAGAACAATATATATGCCTTAGTATTGCAATGGTTTCTATAGAATATATTTACAAATATAAGTGTTAAAATATTTACTAGTAGTTTTATCTCTAGGATTTCCACTGATGTGATAATGGACTATAACTAAAACATGATCATTTTTTTTCTAAGTTGGTGACAAACCTGTGAATTATAAGGTACTAAGTTGTATACAAAGTTAATAATTATTAAACATTAGCTATTAATCCATCATTCAAACATATGTCCATCTTCACTGTAATTCATTTACACTAACACACATCATTCTCTACCCTCTGCAGTCAGTATTACCACTATTTTTTACCTTCCTAATAAAAGATTGTGAAAATTTAAGACAATTCAGAATATTGGACAATATATATAGAAACCCTCCGTACTAAACTTTCCTCAAACTCAATGGCTTACAGATAAGTGAGTATTTGATCTTTATCTATCAAAGGCTAAGAATTTGTCCCTAAATACCCAAATCCCCTACACAAATATCAATAATTCAACTTTGACCCACCAAGGCTGTCATTTAAAATCGAGGGAGATATAAGGAGCTTCCCAGATAAGAAAAGCTAAAGAAGTTTGTTAACATGAAACCAGTACTGCAACGAAGGTTAAAGGGTTTGCTTGAAGAAGAAAAAAGAGAAAGAAAAGAAAACCCCACAAGAAAATAGTCTAACAATAAAATGGCACTACATACATGCAAATGGCTTAAATGCTCCGACCAAAAGACAGAGGTAACACAATGGATAAGAAAACAAGACCCATATATATGCTGCCTCCAAGATACTCAGCTCAGATTGAAAGATACACAGACTAAAAGCAAAGGGATGGAAAAAGATATTTTATACAAATAGAAAAGAAAAAGAAGCTGGGGTAGCAGTAATTATATCCAACAAAACAGACTTTAAAATCAAGGCTATAGTAAGAGACAAAGAAGGACACTACATAATGATGAAGGGATCGATCCAAGAAGAGGACATAACCCTAGTAAACACTTACACACTCAATGTAGGAGCACCTAAATATGTAAAATACATCTTGGTGGACATAAAGAGAGAGATTGACAGAAATACAGTCATAGTAGGGGATTTTAACACACTGCTGAGTTCAATGGATAGATCTTCCAGACACAAAATCAACAAGGAGACAGCAGCCATAAACAACGCACTAGATCAAATGGATTTAATTGATATCTTCAGAGCATTTCACCCCAAAGTGGCAGAATATACATACTTTCCAAGAGCATATGGAATGTTTTCTATGATAGATCACAGGCTAGGACACAAAAGAAGTCTCAATAAATTTAAGAAGATTGAAATCATATCAAGCATCATTTCTGATGACAATGTTGTGAAACTAGAAAACAATCACAAGAAGAACACTAAAAATCATGCAAAGACATGGAAGCTAAATAAAATGTTATTAAACAATGAACGGATCAACAACAAAATGAAGGAAGAAATCAAAAGATACCTTGAAACAAATGAAAATGAGAACATAACAATGCAAAATCTGTGGGACACTGGGAAAGCAATCCTAAGAGGGAAATTCATAGCAAAAGATGCCTCTCTCAAAAAAAAGAAAGAAAGAAAGAAAGAAAAACCTCAAATGATTCAAGTATATTTGTATGTATATAGCCAACTATTAAATTTATATATACATTTATATTAAGTACTCTGTTAATCCCAGAATAAACCACATCTTTGTTTTCTATGCATAACTGCCAAAAAGGAAAAAAAAGTTTTAAAAGCACAGCAGGAAGGCAGAAATAGTACATTCAGGGCAATAATTTATCAGATTGAACTGAGGCCAGAATCTTGGTGTCCAGTCTCTTGATCTTATTATTTATCACACAGCATGACTAAAAAACAGGGAGGGGCAAGGGAAGAAGGCAATAAAAGGCCCTCCTGCAAGGACAGACAAAACCAGCCATTGACTGTGTTATATCTGATTGTTCAGTGCCCGGTGCACCTGGGCTGTTTCCCACCCCTTTCAAAATCTCCTCGCTCCTGAGGGCTGAACAGTGCTCATCTTGCAAACAAGATCCAAACTGAGATCAAATTAAGAACAGGAGCTAAATTTATCCTGGCACTTTCTTCATTCCAAGCTCCCACTTTCCTGTGACGCACAATTGTCATTTTTGATGAAGGGGAAAAAAGCTATTTTCAATAATGAAACATGAATTGCCCTTCCTACCAATATCAGTTCAACTGTGTCTCACAGAAGTGTCACTTATGGAACCGTAAGCAGGAAGACAGATGTCACTGTGTCCTCTCATCTGCACTTATTTTTCACAGACCTTCAGCAGTCAAGGCAGGAAACAGGAATGCGGGAAAAGTCTCCAGCCCGACTGGGGATGACTACATATAGTGTCTCCAAAGAAGTTATTTTATTTAAATTCAAAAAGTAAAATAGAGTTCTAATGGATTAGCTCTGAAGATTCTAAAATTAGATCATAATCCTATCAGGTAAAAACAAACAAAAAGAATTTCTGGTTTGGCAAAAACTTGTCCAAACAGTCACAGCAAATTGATGCCCTTCTTTTGACTTGAGGGGAGTGTTTAGTGATGTTACAGTCATCAACTTACTGTCTTGCATATGACCAAACCAGACTAACAAAATCTTCAGCGGTCTACCAATGTGTTTCTAAAATCACATTTGGAAAACTTTATATCTGTGCATGAGACTACTTGACCCAAATCTGGAAGTCTTGAGGCTGAGAAAGCAAACAAACAATAATAATATTTTACAGATATTTTCTAGGATGCCTTCATAGCAGACTCACATGAAGAAATAAGAAAGTTAAAATGTATGACTGGGCCATCATCCAGTGTCGGTAATAGGGAGAATACCAGTTCGGGGTCAAGTATACTTGTGCAAATTGAGATATTGATGCAACATTCTGAAACTCAATCTGTTCACTAAAATGTATTAATCCCTATGAGGATGTTTGAAGCATAAAATGAAATAATTAATAAGTGTCAGGCATACAAGAATTAAATTATAGTTTTCATTTCATTTTGATTGCTATTATGATTGTTGCTAGCATTTTCAGAATTTAGTTTACCTTTAGAATGCTTTTGATAGACTTCCTGCTACAATAGATCTGATCTTCGCAAAAAATAATTTCAGAAATAAGAAACTAAATATAATGAATAAAAAACATTTTTAAATAGCTGAGCATTGGAGAAGGCCAGATTATTCGAAAAGACCTGATAATTAAAGCACCAAAGGCTATCATTTATTCCCAAAAAGACAAAGTGGGAAGAGAGGGAAATAGTCAACGATGTGTAAAAAGATCTCAGCTCTTGGTTACCTCTTATTCAATCTATTTCATGCAGCCCTGCCTGAGGTCACAAAAGGCAACCTGAAGGCTGGTGGTAAAATATGTTTCTGCTCCTCTGAGAAGCAGTTAACTGAACAGGCTGTGAATAGCCTCCCAAGTCTTCAGAGAACAGCCATACACTTCTGAGTGTGCTCTCAACAGGGGCAAATGAGAGGACACTAGGGTGAAAATAGCCCCCACGGGAAAACAGACTCTATTCTGCCTGGCAAAGGAACTTTTCCTGCAATTGCCCTCATTTTCATTTTAGTAATCCCACAAAAAACAGGCCCTTGTACCTCACTTGACTCAATTTTGTGGCCAAATTTACAGTGCAATGGAGAAGACTTACCATGTCACTACTTCCATTTTACAGGTGAGGAATCTTAGACAGAGAAATGTTAATGACCTACCTAAGTACATGACTGGACTGCTGAAAATTTGGGGCTTCAGCCCAAATATACTGACTGCAGAGCCTGAATTCTTCACCTCAGCCACTTGCCTCCTTCAAGCAAGGCAGTTGTAAGCACATACTTAATCTGAGAGACAGAGCTACCAACAAAGGTGAGCCTAAACATGGTTTTGTTCACATATGCTTTCCATGAACTGAGTGTAAAATGAACATATAAAAAGTATAAATGCCAATGTCCATATTATAGCATGTTCTCCAGCCTTGAGATCACGCAGCTGTGCTACAAATGACAAAGCACAGGTCAAGCCACCAGGACATACTCTAGCATACACATAAGGGAATCAACCTCAAGGTAAGAATTTCTCCCTTTCTGATTAAGAATGTGTGGAGTTAAATACAAACACACACTAAAACTTTGATGAAACAAAACACCAAATCATAGGCTTCTTGAGCCCAAAGATCTCAGTAAAAGATGCTTTCATCTACATTATAGAGAGCTAAGAAAAAAGTATTCTTAAATGAATTTTAAAATTTTGAGGGAAAGACTGATGATTAACAATATGAATCACAGAGCTTTTTATTTTGCATTGCTATAAACTGAATGTTGTGTTCCCTCCAAATTCATATGCTGAAACCTAATCCTCCGTATGATGCCATTTGGAGGTAGGAGCTTTGGGAGGTGACTAGGCCATAATGGTGCAACTATCATGAATGGATCGGGGCCCTTGTAAGAGATCCCAAAGATCTCCCTCAGCTCTTCCCCCATGTGAGCACATAGGGAAAAAGCCATCTATGAACCAGCAGGCAGGGCCTCACCAGACATGGAATCTGCTGGCACCTTGATCTTGGCCTTCCCAGTTGCTACAACTGTGGGAAATAAATTTCTGTTGTTTATAAGCTACCCAGTCTATCATATTTTGTTATGGAAGCCCAAACTTACTAAGACACTATATGATAATTTTGTGATTCTGTGGAAATCTTCCTAAAATTTAGTTTTCTTTAATATTGTTTTATGCTCTCATTAAAGCAGAAAGGACTGACAGGAGACTCTTGAGGGTAACTCTTCTGCAATTCAAATGATTCTTATTAAGCAAACTGAGGGAAGATGGTCTATTTTATTATTTTTTTTTAGAAATAACTGAATCCTAGTATTTAATCAATGACTCATTTTGTCAAACAAATATAAAAAAAGGATCAAGTGACTCCACAGAATACAATATCAATTCATATGAAATTATTTATGATTTTTAGAATAATGTGCCAAATTAAGGTTGCTAAGATCTTTCTTCATCATATAGAGAACAACAATGATGAGAAGGAATTAATGTTTTGGAGTTACAAACGGCTTCCTTCTAAAATACATTTCTTTGACAAAAACCATGATACACATGATAAAAGACAGAGACCCAGGTCGAAAGGGTCCACTGTGACCTAGCTCAGGCATCTCCCATCACAGTGTCCCATGGCTAGTTGAAAAGGTTAACATTCTTTTCAATGAATTAGCTGTTTACTAGAACAAGAAAAAAACGAATTTCCTGATAAAATGAATCTTAGCATCAAAAAATGATTTAATACTGTGTATTAGGAGGAAGCTGTATTCATGACTTTAAAATATTTAGCTAACAGATTGTTTATCGTCAACCGCAGATCTGTAGCTGCTGTTTAGCTCATGGAACTAAAAATATTCCCTTATTTGGCACATTCTTCTGGTAAAATTATTGGCAGAAATTTCAAATTAGGTAGAAATCTTATGTTTCAGAATACAAAGGTGGTTTGTGTGGGGGTGAGGTTCGGTTTTATGTTTTTTGTTATTTTTCTTTATTATAGGAAGGTTATGAGGACATGGGCAAAAGGTAAAGTGCAAGAATTAAGAACAGAAGATAATTGTCAAGTTAATGAATCATCTGACAAATGTGTATTTTTTTTTTTTTCATTTTCAGGACAACTACAAACCAAGACCTCTCTCACCCTTCACGCTATTGTTTTTAAATTAGCCCTTTAACTACTTGGCAATCACATGAATCAAGAAAATAAAAATTACCGAAAGGCATGATTTTTTTTCAAGTGGCTTTCTTATCTTCATAGCAAATGGGAGCCCACACATAAATGACAAAAAAGCTAGTTTCCAAGCCTATTTTCTTCGGAGAAACATAAAAACTAGCTGCCACGTAAGCATCCACTGAGTTCACAGCAACAAGCAACAGATAATTGGCACCCAGACAGTGAGAGAGAGAGAGCACCCTGCTGTAGGACAACTTCCCTACCAGAATGTCTTCACACCATTGAATTCCACAGTGAGAACTTTTGATTCCTCAGCTGCCTATAGATTATCTCTAGCAAACCTGGACGATGTATTTGATACTTTGTTATAACCTAAAACAACCAACTCCCTATACTTCAACTTACACATTGAGATGTCCCCTCCACTCCCTGTATCCCTGTTGGCACTGCATAACGTCATCCTTGTAGGACATAATTTATGGTAGACACTTGTTAGGTTTATCGTTCCCAGAACTTCATGGTATTGCATTTACAAATCACTCTTCCACAGAAGTAGCAGCTGTTCTCCTCCTTGCCCCTCCCTGAGAATCCCTTGTCCCTATCATAAGAACTATTGTGGAAAAGCTCAGCATTCTTAGAGATATGTATATTTTGTAGAAAAAGAAAAGACATTGTGAAAAATAGAAATAGCATTAGAGAGCCAACCTAATTATAGTTAAACTGGTTTCTTTACTACAGCATTTCTCAGAGCCTTTGACCATCAAAGTATAAAGTTATTGTAAGGGTAGATCTCAGGAGAGAACCCATTCATAATGCATTGATATGCCCACCTTATAATTCTCTGCTGAAAAGTATACAGTTTTACGTAGTCATATTGCTGAGGAGACACACCTCACCCCTGCCCTCCACTATGGTTTTATGTAGGACACAAGTTTCCTTTTTTTTTTTTTTTTTTTTTTAAATACTTTGGGAGGGTAAGGGAATTGATTAGCAATATTATGCCTCATATATCTTAATGTGATTTGGTTCAAGAAGGTTGCTTTCTCCCTAGCATCTAGTTATGCTGAATTACACTGGTATTAATTTAGAAAGAAAGGAGGAATATGAGTTTAGAGCATTGTGCAACTGGATGGGTACATTTCTGAGTGTGGGGAGTAGCAGGAGGGACTGGGTGACTGACGAGGTGGAGAACTACGTATGTAGTTTATTTTGGGCTGGGTTGTAACTTGTGGTGTTAATGAAGAAAGGGCTCAACACGCAGTTGGATGGTGGAGCACAACCCTTTATTAACGTGCATGGGCCCAGAGGAGTACAGACCCCAAATTCTGAGCCCCGCACCTTGGATGAGCAGGGCTTTTATTGCTCTCTGGACACCCTTCCCTACATAGCAAAAGCAGGAGGTACAGAAGCTGATGCGAAAAATAACTCTAGGGTTCAGGTGTCCTTGAGGTGTCCTTATCGGAAGCTGGGTATTCAGAAGCCAAAGGGGAGTTGCTGCTATGTACAGAAGCCAAAAAGAGGGAGTTAGCCTTGAGGAGTCATAATCTGAAGCTGAGTGTACAAAAGCTGAAACAGAAATTATGACTGCCTGGCTGAAATCCAACAGCTGGCTGGCAGCTTCTAAGTAACCTAAACAAACTCTTTCCTAGTTCCCGGTCCCTCCTCTGGGTCACCTTAACCTAGCTGACTTTTCCTCTACAGTGGGAGAAGTGATAATAAATTCAGTGTAAAACCTAATGATGCCTATTTCACAAATAGGTATATTTTCACAAATACATCCATCTTTCTCCTACACAAGAAAGATTCCTACTCTAAAAATTTTAGCTATCTAATTTTGGTATCCTGCACTCAAAGTTTAGCTGGGTTTGTATTAGATACAGTAAAGGTGACCAAGGGGCCACCAAACTTCACAGATTGAAACTGTTTCTGTAACAAAGATTTGCCCGTTTCAAAACATAAACTTATAGGTGTATTTTAAAATATAACCTGTTGTAATATGTAGTCTACTTAGGGTGTTTTTCCACTCAAAGAGTCATTTTTCCTAAACTAAGTTAATAAGCCGTCTTGCTAAGTGTGGGAATGTAATTACTAGTGGTAGAAATATGTGTATTTTGGAGGTTTATATTATCACTTTTCATTTGGAGAGCTCAAGTTATTGCCAAAGTTCAAATGACATGCCGCTCCGAAAATATTTACTATGCTGTATGGAGACAAGATTACATAATATTAGATACTCCAGTTTAAGCAAAAACAAACTAAGCTGAAAACTTCATTATAGGAAGTTATGATGTTGATAATCAGAGCTGGTTCTTAAAGGGCAGCCCTATACCCCCCCAAAAGGATAAAATCCGTGTTTCTTGATAGAAAGACTATATTAACTATATTTTCTTATTTTCTATATTCTTGATGCAATAGCATCTGGGACCTTGTGCACTAGGGGAAGACTGCCTGCCCTTCTCATGGCTAGTTCATTAGTAAAAATAGCAAATGAATCCCCTACAAGCACAACCTTTATATGCAAATCAACCAATCCAGAGCCCATGCACCACCATACTTCCTCTAATGAGCTTTTACATTCCAGATCACCATTCCTCTGCCCTAATTCTCTCAGGACCGGGTACCAGACAACTGGAGAGAGCCTCTCTGTCTCATAGCCTGCTGAAGTTATTCCAACTAACCACCCTGTTGACCTGTTGGCCCTGCCTCACTTGTTCCTTCCCACAGAACCACGATAAAGGCTCTTGCCTATGATTTCCCCCTGCTCCCTCTGCCTCCTGATCTACCCTGGTTCCTCTCCATGTGGCCCTGCATGGCATGGTATACCCTCTCTCCTTGGGAATTGTAACAAACTATCTTTTCGATGACAGTGATCTGAACTGTTGATCTCATCATACCTGAATTATAATAAAGCCTACCTTTTAAAACAAAGACTTAAAATTCATATCAATGGGTGAACACATGAGGCTCTTCAATTTCTAATTCAAAATGCCTAGAAATAATACAGGGTGAGGTCTGTATCTACAGATGGTGGTTGTGCAAGTAACTCCTGTGGTAATGAGAAAATAGAAGGTATAGAAATTTGGATCCTCTACCAGTTCAGCTCTCACTGACTCTCAGGTCTCAGCTTCAATGTCCTTATTTGTGAAGTGAGAATGTAAACTAATAATCTTTATAAATCTTTCTAGATATTTAATATAATTTCACAATGTTTCTGCTAATATACTTTTATTACCAAGATCCCCTTGGTTAGTATAACTTCACCTATCTAAACATCATGGCAATATTATTTTGTATATTGCCAATTTTGCCACCAGACATGAGTTCCCTATGGTAGCTATTTGTTTTATTAATTCATCTATTCCTGGTGCCTTGTCATGGTGTGTATCCAACACTAGAACTCAATAACCACCACAAAAAAACACAACAATTCACTGGTTTTAAATATAGTAAGTGTCATATTGTATAGAAAACCGATAAAAGAAAACCAGTGTTTCAACTGTAGGCTTGAATAAGAAAACTATACATTGAGACATTTACTTCAAACATTTCCTGCTAATAAATAAATTGGATATTTGTAAAATTAAAGAATCAGTTACTAGAAATATATTCTAAATAACTGGAAGAATCAAATGAAAGCTTTTTAGAAAATTTTATTTCAAATTTCTTCAGGCTTTTTTTAAAATGACTGATTATTGTTTTAAAGTATTATTTCAGAGACTGGTTTAAAATTTTTTATCCACTAAAAAGAAACAATGGGCATTTTTAATTTTATAAAAAAATGAAAAAAATATTAATCTTCAGCCATGCCAAAAGGCAAACAAAAAGAGCAGTTTTTAATTAAATCTAAGGGCTAGAAGTCTTGGTACATTTTTTTCATTTCCCTCTTCATTCCTCTCCCAGCCAGTAGCTTAATGTTACACTGTAACTGCTCCTCATCTGATTTACATTTTTCTCTCTTCAGAAAGAAGAATATTGAAAATCACAATAGTATACATCCTAGAAGAAAATTTTAATTGCTAATTCATAAGAAGTAATATTCATGTGCTACGTTACATGATCTAAATTAAAACACTAAGTTTAATTTGTTCTGAGAGAATGTTAATACCAGGTAATATAGGTAGAAAGTTATGTGGATGTTTTCCATGTTCTGTAAAAGAAAATTCTGAACTTCAGCAGCTGAGTACATTTCAACATCTCAGTTAAGGGTCCCTTTGAAATCCTTGTTTTTGGCTTATATTCTAGAAATGAGATCTGAGTGATTGGATTCATTCTCAAATTGTTCCTGATCCTCAACACCAGAGAAGGTCTGGAGGGCACTTTAAGCCTCTTTTTCTTGGAGAGATCCTGCTACTAGTTTATCATTAAGAATTTAAGCACAGGAGTTTAAAAAGGACCAGAAAAATAAATGTGTTGAAGCTGAGTCTGGATTAGGCTGGGAATATCTTTTTGTGTAATTGCTCTGATACTTGAGTCTTCCAGTCACTAGGCCCCACCTAGCAATTTCAATGAAAAACAGAAGGTATGGAAACAAAAAGACATCACCGGCCAGCCCAGCTTTATCAGCACACCATGAAAATTAGAAACAGTTTTGGTGAGTACCCCGAACAAGTACACCTCAAGTTTGTAGAGAATCCAAACCCACAAAAAATCTTTAAGAATACTGAAGCTTTCCTTATAAGCAAAGTCAAGAATTAAGAATTTTACTCAAATGAGTTCTATTGAAATAACAGGAAAATACATATTGCAAATATAAATGAAAGAAATGTGACAAGACATTTCTGCGAATGAAGCAGTCTCTCCAGTCGCAACCATGACATCAATGTGATCAAGTTTGAGCCTCAGGCACCACACATGCATTATCATCCTTTACCTGTCTTAACCCCCCTAATGTCTTACACAGAATAAATTTTCAGTACTTCTTTATAAATTAGTATGTTTGTTATTGTAATTTAATATAGGAAAATCTGTGTGTATAATATACCAATAGACTAAAAAACAAAAAAAATATGATCTATTTAACACATGCCAACAATTCCTTTAAAAACCATATATTCCTTACTTTCTTTAAAGGAAATTGCAAATGGAATGGCTTTCCTATAACTTAAAATATCTGTTTTGAAGCAAAAATTACTATTATGTTTGATGGGAAGTTTCTAGAAGTATTTCTTTCTTAAACTCAATTTCCTTAAACTGAACTGGCTTAGGGTGATAAAACAAAAATAAGCCATGTTTAAACTAATAAACCCATTTTCTGCTTCATCCTATGCAGTAATGCTTTACCTCATCCCGCATGCCAAATTCCCATATTCCTCCCATCTATATGTAATGTGCACTCTGGACTTTGGTGACTGTCAAGGTCTGCTGGGTATTGGTTGCGTCCACTGTGGACAAGGCAGTCAGCTGTGGCCCAGGCTCATCCTCCTGCTGGGACTCCTGGAGCTGCACCCGGAAGTCATTCTCAGTAGGCATGGACATTGTGTCTGTGTTTCTGTGCTTGATGCTAGGGCCACTGTTGCTCATGGCAGCTCATAATAATGCCAGATTCCCCATCATTGACCAGTTTTGGTTTCACCATTTCCAAAGCTGCACTGCTACTACCTTAGGTCACAAAATACCAGAACCATGCAGGCAGAAGTTGCAAGAACCTCTCCTTTCAACCCTTTTACCACATCATTGCATTATTCATATTACCTTATTTGTATATTCAGATCATAGATCTGTGAAAAAACTGTTTTATTTAATCTTTATTGTATTTTAGTTCCCTTATACCTCCATCAACCCCCCAGCAATCACCACCCTGTTGTCCATGTCCATGAATCCTTTCTCTTTTTTCTCAATTCCTCCACCTCCTAAATCCTGCCCCCACTAGCTGTCATCCTGTTCTTCATCCATGAGTCTGTCCCCATTTTCTTGTTAGTTCAATTTGTCCATTACATTCCACATACTCCAATTTGTCCATTACACGTAATGGTATGTCCATTAAATACCACATAAAATCATGTGGTATTTGTCTTTCTCTGAGCAGCTTTTTTCATTCAGCATAATGTTCTCCAGGTCCATCCATACTATCATAAAGAGTAAAATTTTCTTCTTTTTTACAGCTGAGTAGTAGTCTGTTGTATAAATTTCCCATAGTTATTTTATCCACTCATCTGTTGATGGACACTTGGGCTGCTTCTATATCTTGCCAATTGTAAGTAACACTGCAATGAACACAAGGGTGCTTGTGTTCTTTCAAATTAATGGTTTGTGTTTCCTCAGACTTATGCCCAGAAGTGGGATCTCTGGGTCAAAAGGCAGATCCATTTTTTATTCTTTGAGGTATCTCCATTCTGCTTTCCACAGGGGTGCACCAGTCTGCATTTCCACAAATGGTGCAAAAGTTTTCCCCTTTCTCCACATCCTCACCAGCACTTGTTGTTTTTTGATTTATTGGTGCTAGCCATTCTGACAGGTCTGAGATGGCATCTCATTGTAGTTTTAATTTTCGTTTCTCTGATGGTTAGTGGTGTTGAGCATCTTTTCATGTGTCTATTGGTCATCTGTATATCATCTTTGGAGCAGTGTTTACTCAGCTCCTTTTTTAAAAAAAGGAACTGCCCATTTTTTTAATTGGATTGTTTGTTTTTTTTTTTTTGGTGTTGTGTTTTGTAAGTTCCTCATAAATTTTGGATATTAACCTCTTATCAGATGTATCAGTGAAAATGTTCTCCCATTCTGTGGGTTGTCTTTTTATTTTGTTGATGATTTCCTTTGCTGTGCAAGAACTTTTAGTTAGATATAGTTCCATTTATTTATTTTTTTAGTTTCTGTCCCTTGCCTGGGGAGATATTTCCAATAAAATATTGCTATGAGCAATGTCCAAAATTTTGTTATGTTTTCTCCTATAATTTTTAAGGTTTCAAGTCTAACATTTAAGTCTTTAATCCATTTTGAATTTATTCTTGTGTGTGGTGTACTAAGGTGGTTGTTTCATTTTTCTGAACATATCTGTCCAATTTTCCCAACACCATTTATTGAATAAACTATCCTTAGCCCATTGAATGTACTTGCTTCCTCTGTCAAATATTAATTGAATATAAAGGTGTGGGTTTATTTCTGGGTCCTGTATTCTGTTCTGTTAAGCTGTGTGTCTGTTTTTGTGCCAGCACCATATTGTTTTGATTACTATAGCCTTATAGTATAGTTTAATATTAGGTAGCATGATTCCTCCAACTTTGTTCTTCTTTCTCAGGATTACTGTTTTATGGGGGCCTTTCGTGGTTCCTTATAAATTTTTGAAATATTGTTTCACTTCTGTGAAATACACAATTGGAATCTTGATAGAAATTGCATTGAATCTATAGATTTCTTAAGGTGGTATGGACATTTTAATGATGTTAATTCTCCCTATCATGAACACAGTATGTGCTTTCACTTATTTGTATCTTCTCCTATTTCTTTCCTCAGTGTCTTATAATATTATGAGTATAGATCTTTACATCCTTGGTTAGGTTCATTCCTAGGTATTCATTCTTTTGCAGCAATTGTGAATCGTATTGTTTTCTTAATTTTCAGTTCTGTTAGTTCATTATTGGCATAGAGAAATGCAACTGATTTCTGGCTATTATGTCATAAACAAATAATGATGGTTTTACTTCTTCCTTACAATTTGGATGTCTTTTATTACTTTTTCTTGTCTGATTGTTGTGGTTAGAACTTCCAGTACTATGTTGAATAACAGACATGAAAGCAAACATCCTGTCTAGTTCCCAGTCTTAAGGGGAGCACTTGTAGTTTTTGCCCATTGAGTATGATGCTGTCAGTGGATTTGTCTCATATAGTTTTCATTATGTTTAGAGGCATGTTCCCTCTATTCCTACTGTGCTGAGAGTTGTTATCACAGATGGGTGTTGGATTTTATCAAATGATTTTTCTGCATCTATTGATATGATCCTGTGGTATTGATTCTTCATTTTGTTTATGTGGTAAATCACATTTATTGATTTGTGAATATTGTACCATCCTTGCATTCCTAGAATAAATCCATTTGATCATGGGATATGATATTTTGGATGCATTGCTGTATTAGTTTCAATATTTTGTTGAGGATTTTAGCATCTATATGCATCAGGGATATTGGCCTGTAATTTTCTTTGTAGTGTCTTTATCTGGTTTTGGAACTAGGATAATGCTGGCCTCATAAAATCAGTTTGTGAGCCTTGCTTCCTCTTGATTTTATGAAGTAGTTTGAGAAGGAGAGGTGTTAGTTTTCAGAATGCTTGGTAAAATTCACCTGTGAAGCCATCCTGGTCAGAGCTTTTGTTGGGAGTTTTTGACTACTGCTTCATTAGATGTAAACTCTCTATTCAGATTTTCTGATTCTTCTTGATTTACTTTTGGGAGATTGTATGTTTCTAGGAATTTATCCATTTCATCCATGTTGTCCAGTTTGTTGGCATGTAGTTTTTCATAATATTTTCTTACGAGCATTTGCATTTCTTTGATATCACTTCTTATTTCTTCTCTTTCATTTCTGATTATATTTATTTGGGTCATCTCTCTTTTTTTTTCCTGATGAGTCTGGTTTAAGGTTAGTCAATCTTATTATTCTTTTCAAAGAATGAGCTCTTGGATTTATTGAACTTTTGTATCATTTTTAGGCTCTGTTTCATTTATTTCTGCTCTGATCTTTACCATTTCCTTCCTTCTACTCACTTTGGGCTTTGTTTGTTGTTCTTTTCAAGTTCTTTTAAGTGTAAAGTTAGATTGCTTATTTGAGGTTTTTCTTGTTTGTTTTGTTTTGTTTTGTTTTGTTTTGTTTTTTTGAGATAGGGCTTTAATGATATGAATTTCTCTCTTAGGATTGCTTCCTCCACAGACTTTGGATTGTTGTAGCTTCATTTTCTCTTTTTTCAAGGTATCTTTTGATTTCTTCCTCAATCTCATTGTTAACCCATTCATTGTTTAATAGCATGTTATTTAGCTCCTACATCTTTGTGTATTTTTAGCGTTCTTCTTTTGATTGATTTCTAGTTTCATAGTATTGTGGTCAGAGAAGATGCTGGATATGCATCTTCAATCTTCTTAAATTTATTGAGACTTGTTTTGTGTCCTAGCATGTGGTCTATCATAGAAAGCATTCCATATCCATTTGAAAAGTATGCATATTCTGCCACTTTGGGGAGAAATGCTCTGAAGATATCAATTAAATTCATTTGATCTAGTGTGTTGTTTAAGGCTGCTGTCTCCTTGTCGATTTTTGTCTGGAAGATCTATCCATTGATGTCAATGGTGTGTTAAAATCCCTGACTATGGTTGTACTTCTGTTAATCTCCGTCTTTATGTCCATCAAGATTTGCTTCACATATTTAGTTGCTCCTAATGTTAGGTACGTAAATGTTTACTAGGGTTATATCCTCTTGATGGATTATTCCATTTATCAGTATGTAGTATCTGTCTTTGTCTCTTGTTATATAGCCTTGGTTTTAAAGTCTGTTTTTTGGACATAAGACCACTACCCCTCCTTTTTTTTCCTTTGCATTTGTGTGAAATATCTTTTTCATCCCTTCACTTTTAGTCTGTGTATGTCTTTTGATCTGAGCTGGGTCTCTTGGAGGCAGCATATATATGGGTCTTGTTTTCTTATCCATTAATCTACCCTATGTCTTTTGGTTGGAGCATTTAAGCCATTAACATTTAAGGTGATTATTGAAAGATATGTATTTACTCCTTTTTGTTATTAGACTACTTTCCTCTGGTTATTCTTCTTCTTTATTGTCATCTTCTTTTCCTCCTTCTTCTTTTTTCAAGCCTTTAACCTTTGTTGCAATACTGGTTTGGTGTTTACAAACTCCTTTAGCTTTTCCTTGTCTTAGAAACTCTTTATTTCTCCTTCAATTTAAAAGGATGAACTTTCTGGGTAAAGTAGCCTTGGTCATAGGTCCTTGGTTTTCATCACCTAGAATATTTCACACCACTCCCTTCTGGCCTGAAATGTTTTTGTCGAGAAATCAGATGACACTCTAATTGGTGCTCCCTTGTATGTAACTACCTGTTTTTCTCTAGTGGCATTTAGGATTCTCTCATCTTTAAGCTGTGTCATGTTAATTATGATGTTTCTCTGTGTAGGCCTCTTTGGGTCCAGCTAGTTTGGTACTCTCTGAGCTTCCTGCACTTATGCACCTTTTCCTTCACCAGTTTAGGGAAGTTTTTGGTCATTATTTCTTCATATGGGTTCTCAATCCCTTGCTTGCTCTCTTCCCCTTCTGGTAGTCCCATGATGTAGATGTTACACTTCATGTCATCCAAAATGTTTATTAAGCTCTCCTTATTTTTCTTTAAACTTTTTTCTTTTTGCTTCTCTGCCTTGTTGCTTTTTTCTACCATGTGTTCTAAACCACTGTTCCAATCTTCTGCTTCATCTAACCTACTGTTTGTTCCTTCCAGGGTATTATTTATTTCAGATACTACATTCCTTACCTCTGACTGGTCCTTTTTTATGGCTTTATGTCTTCTTTCATCCTGTTGAGTATCCTGACACTCATTATTGTAAATTATCTGATAAATTGCTCACCACCCTTTCTCATCTAGCTCTTCTGGAGAATTCTCTTTTTCTTTCATTTTGGATCTGTTTTTTTGTCTTCTTATTTTGGTTGCTTCTTTGTATTTGTTTCTATGTATTAGGTAGATCTGCAAAGACTCTGGTATAGGCCTTTGTTGGACATAGCTTGTGACTGGCCCTGGTTAACTTGTTTGGAGCTATCAGTGATCCACAGCATGTGGCTCCCTTTGCTGAGACTGTTTGAGTGCAGAGAGAATCAGGCTGCACACCAAGAGTGGCATTTATCACCATCAGGCTTTGGGGAAGGTCAGCCAAAGTCTCGTAGAGCTCCCAGAGATCCACCATAGTTGTTAAACTAATCAATGATATAGCTTCAAGCTGTAATCAACAGCCCTGCTTAAACTCCACTGGTTGGAGCAGAGTAATAATCCCTGTGGACAGAGCTATTGCTACTTCTCAGGCTGATGACATTCATAGAGGAGTGCTCTGCCTGAATGGGGAATAACTCAGCATGGGGAGTCTGGCAGCTGTTCCTTCAGTGCTCTCCCCAGAGCAACTTACCTCAGAATCTCCTCAGCATCTCTAGTCCACTCTACCTTCCCTCTGATGGAGCCCAGGGTATGTGGTTGTAAATGGAATTTCATGTTGGCCCTTTAAGTGTCTCTCTGCATCTCCAGCCATCTCAACTTGGTGGACAGAAACCCTGCTGCTTTTCACAGCTGGGTGTTATCTGGGCTCCTTTCCAGGTTTGGTGCTATAGGTTAGGGATCCATGCTTAGGGTTTAGACCCTAAACATCACAAGTAGAACCTCCCAGTCACTGAAATGTGCCCTCAGAACTTCAGCTGCTGCCAATGGGAGCCCTGCCAGCCCATGCTCACCTCCTCTGCACTCCCTACCAGTCTCCTTGTAGTGAAGTGGTTTCCCCTGTCTATCTGTGGTTAAAAGGCTTCTCTCCAGCCATTGTTCAGTTGGCTATTGAGGATGATTTATCTACAATTTCATTGTAATTCCAGATGGGTCCTGAGAGGAGATCAGTGTAGCTCCCCCTCATTTGTCCACCATCTTGGGTCTCCCTATGGCTCTTTTCCCATACTCCTCTCACTGTCCTGTTCCTCTCCACCAGCAAACTATTTTTTACTAGTGAACAGTTCTCTGTAAGATTAATGGAAAATACAAAGAAAAGAAAAATGAGGTTTTTGTAACCTAATAAAGTAATACTCATTGGAATTGTAAGTTGGTGCATCTCTTTTGGAACCTGAATATGTTTGAAGAATCACAAAATTTGTACTTTTAAACCAGTAATTCCACTTTGGGGAATTATTCCTAGAAAAATAATGCAATGTGTGAGAAAGATTGTATTATGAAGATGTCCATTACAATATTATTTATAATTTTAAAAGGTAAAACCAAATTAAATGCTCAAAAAGAGGAGAATGGTTATGTTAACTCTGAGTGAATGATAATTATAGCATGGACACTCAATAGAAAGATAAATATAGAAAATGTACATATATGGCTGAAGAAAATAAATAAAAGCATATGTTTATATGAATATGTAAAAACTTAGAAGGGAATATATAAAAATTATATTTATTATAATAATAGGGTTGTAGGAATAATTGTTTCCTCTAGTCTCTGCTTTTTGAAGTTGCCATTTTTACTTTGTAAACCATGGCTTCAAAATAAGGTAAAGGATAAGTTAATAAATGACTACCTATGATCTTTTATTTTTTTTTACTTTTAAATTACAGTTGACATACAATCTTATATTAGTTTCTGGCGTACAACCTTATGATTAGACATTTATATAACTTATGAAGTGATCACCTGGTGAATCTACTACCCATCTGATAACATTCATAGTTACTACAATATTCCCTATGCTGTACTTAATTTACATTGCCCTGACTACCAATTTGTACTTCCTAATCCCTTAACATTTTTCATCCATTCTCCACCCATCCCCCAATCTGAAAGCATTTGTCTTTCTCTGTCTGACTTTTTTCACTCAGCATAATATCATGTTGTTGAAGATAGTAAGAATTCATTCTTTTTTATGGCTGAGTCATATTCCATTTTATACAGGCACTATTTCTGTATCCATTTATCTATTAACGGACACTTAGTTTACTTCTATACCTAGGCTATTGTATGCAGTGTTGCAATAAACCCATGAATGTATGTCATCTCGATTTAGTGTTTTAGGTTTCTTCACATAAATACCCAGAAATGAAATTTCTGAGTCCTCCTTTGTCTCTATTATTGCCTTTGTTTTAAAGTCTATTTTGTCTGGCATAAGTGTTGCTACCCCAGCCTTTTTGTCCTTTTCATTCTTGAAGTTGTCCCAGAGGCTCCCTTATGCTATCCTCATTTTTTTGGATTATTTTTTCTTTTTGCTGTTCTGATTGGGTGTTTCTGCTTCCTTATCTTCCAAACTTCTGACTTGATCCATTGCTTCATCTGCTCAAATATTGATTCCCTGCAATGTATTCTTCATTTCTGTCTGGTCCTTTTTTAAGTTTTCTATCTCCATTTTTATTTTTCATTTCTCTCTATTGAAGTTCTCACTAAGTTTATCTACTCTTTCACTAGGTTCATTGAGCATCCTTATGATCAATGTTTTGAAATCTGAATCTGGTAGATTGTCTCCATTTTGTTTAATTCTTCCACTAAAGTTTTGTTCTGTGCTCTCATTTGGGGCATGTTTCTTTGTCTCCTCGTTTTGGCAGCCCCCCTGCCATGTTGTTTCTGTGTGTGAGGAGAACTTCCATATCTCCCAATTTTGGTAGAGTGGTCTTATGTAGTAGGTGGCCTGTAGAACCGAGTGGCACAGCCTCCCCAGTCACCCGAGCAGGGCACCTCCAATGTGCACCCTGTGAGAGCTGTGTGCACTCTCATGTTATAATTGAGCCTTTATTTGGGTTGGTACATCAATGAGCTAACCTATTTAGCCCCAGGCCAATAGGTTAGGAGGTCTGGCCATGACCACCATGAAATATATGATGCGCAGGTTCTGACCCTGTAGGAAAAATGGAGTGTATCAGGCTCCCTCACCAGGATGTCTAGGCAACTACAATAAGCATTATTCACATAACCTTGAGCTTGCACCTGCATGCACAGAATCATGCTTTGTTATATAATATCTTGGCATCCTGTTGGCTTTGTGTGCATTTAATATATAAGGGAGTTGGGACTTCCTGCAATAGGACTTGCAGCCGTCGCATGCGTAGATTGCCCTACCCCAAAACAAAGGCATGTCAGACATCCCAATGACTGCGAATTTTTTTCCATCTACTGAGTCCCATCTGAACAAGCCTGACTTTGAAAGGCTGCAAGACAGACACCATGGAGGAGAGCTCACTTCAGTGTGGCTCAGGTGCCAAGTCTACCCCTTGAGTGTGTTGCTCATGGAGGTTGTTGGTGCTGAAGCTATTCCCTGGGTGTGCTATCTCCAGAGTCTCCAGGAAGGTGTAGGACAAGGTCAGCTGACCCTTGTGCCTTGCCTAGGGCCACCAAGCATGAGCTACAAAGCAATCTACAGATAGCTGCTACTTGTGCTGGGCTTGAAGGTATCTGGGAGAGGCCAAGCTATATGAATCAGGACCGGCTGCTACTAGTGCCAGACCCGGGGCCACTTAGTGAGAGGTATGGGGTATGCCGAGGTCAGATGCTATTCATTTGAGAGATTTTAGGAAAACTCTACAGCATTGAGCCATTTGTAGGGAAAAGCCACTGGAAATGGCTTGGGTGGTCCCAAAAGTTGGGTGAGGTCTCAGGGAATCACCAGGGTGGGGCCAACAGTGTTAGCCAGGTTGATGGAGACTCAGATATGGTGCCTGCCTGCCAGCTCTGTAGCGGAGGGGTCAGAAAAGAACAGTGTCCTCTGCCAGCACTTTTGTCTTGGAGAAAGTTGTGTCTCCAGTTCTCTCCGATGCCAGACAATTCAGTTCCTCCTCAGATGTCTCCAGAGCCTTTCAGATTGCTGCCCCAGTGCTAGAACTCAGAACAAAAGAGGGAGTCCAAGTAAGCCATGCATAGGCCCCTTAAGAGAAATGCTGGGACTTTAGAAGCCCTATGTCTCATTCAGCCACAATCTCACTCGTTTTTAGAACCAGAAATTATGGGGACTTCTCTTCCTCCCACCCCTGTGTTCAGGGGCCTGGTGTGGGGCCAGGACCCCTGGTTCCTCAGAGGAACCTCTGCAGCTTAGATATCCCTCACAACTTTTAACTACTGCACATGGGTGCAGGACCAGTCATTCTGCATCTTTGCTCTGCCTACCAGTCTCTTTGTGGCTTCTTTATGTCCTTAGTTATAGAACTTCTGTTCAGCTACATTTAAGGCAGTTCTGAATGATGTTTGTTCTGTAATCTAGTTATAATTTTGATGTGGTTGTGGAAGGTTCAAAGTACCACATTTACTTATGCCACCATCTTGACCAGAAGCATGTATTATTTTTTTATTAAAGAAGTTGCATACCTTCCCACTAAGGTTAGCTTTGGTAGCCTGGAAGTAGTATGTTACCCAAAACTGACAAATCACCAACTGTAACAAGCAGTTACCATTGTTTCTAATGTAGCATCACTGCAGTTTGGCAGAGTATCTTTCAAGTATACTGCTGGATTTCTTGGCTTTTCCAGTTGTACTTCATTACACAAGATTGGCTGAGGCTATTGGTCAATAAGGAGACCCACAGATCTTTCTTTGTAGCCTTTGTCTGGGATTTCTAAATCTCAGCTGGAAGGGAATGGTCACTATATTTGTAAATCACCTTCTAAGCTTCTGAGGGAGAGTCAGCTGGAAATACTGCTGTTGTAAACCATATTATGGAGCTGTTGGAGATATTTAAATTACACTATGTCAAAGGAAGAAAGGAATACAGGAGGGGGGAACTATAATGTTTCAAATGACATCAAGATCATGTGAAGAGTGGCAGATATGGTGCCGGCCTGAAGGCTCTGTGACTGTATAGGGAGAGGGCTCAGGAAGAGGACAATGGCTTCTGCTGGGACTTCAGTCTGGGAGAAAGCTACCCCCAGCTCTCACCCTGATTCTGGACTATTCAGTTCCTCCCTACAGGTCTCTGATGCCCTTTAATCTTCTTCCTCCGTGCTGGGAGCTCAGAGGGAGAGAGTCCCTGTGAGTCTGTGCATGGGCCCTTTAAGTGGAATTTCCTGGAATTCCAGAAGTTTCTGTCTTCCTCAGTCCCAATCTCTGCAAGTTTACATAGCCAGAAGTTATGAAGACTTCTCTTCCTAGCACTGGAATTCTGGGCTGGGGAGCCTAGGGTGGGGCTTGGACCTCTTGCTCCTGAGATATCCCTCCCAATTTTTATCTGCCACATGTGGGTGTGGGACTACCCCATTCTGCACCTCTGCCCCCCCCCCCAGCAGTCTTGATTTTTTTTTTTAATTCCATAGTTGTAGTACTTCCATTCAGTTCAGTTTCTGACAGTTTGGAATGATGGTTGTTCTACAGTTTAGTAGTAATTTTGATGTGGTGGTGTGAGGCGGTGAGCTGTGTTTATCTACTCCACCATCTGGACTGGAAGTTGAGTCTATTACTGTCACCTGATGAAGTAATTTTTTTTGTTGATTCTGATATCTGTTCCTAAGCTATATTCCAACCACATCTTTGTAAGCCCATATTAATG
The DNA here is from genome assembly GCA_004027475.1 of Anoura caudifer. Lineage (NCBI taxonomy): Eukaryota > Metazoa > Chordata > Mammalia > Chiroptera > Phyllostomidae > Anoura > Anoura caudifer. Next base: position 330,543 of record PVKU01000013.1, on the reverse strand, counting down.
TTTCCATCAGGTTTTTAATGAAAAGGCAGTAAGTTATGAAGATTCCCCTTTAGTTTGTATATAACCCAGGGTAGTATCTGTATAATGCACATTACCTAATAACATGTTACTTTGATTATCAGCATCTTGTCATCTAAAGTGGTAATTTCTAAATTGTTTTTAGCTATAAAACTTTATTCAAGTAAAACATACTTTAAAATATTGAAATAAAAAATAGAATTATAATTGCTCTGATCCAAGTGCTTGGTGGAAAGAGGAGCATAGTATCTGCCTGTTTCACTTTCTCTGTAGTAACAGCTTTTCGGAAACTCTTGAGGTATCAGCATGTGCATTTTTCTAGGTTGCACCAAGAAAAATAACTGCACAAAAATATTTTTAAGCACATTGTCAAATACCTAGCTAAATTCAAGGCATTGATGGAAGTAACCCAAGCGTCCATCAGTGAGTGAGTGGATTAAAGAGTTGTACATATATACAATGGAATATTACTTGGCAATAAAAAAGAATAAAATCTTACCATTTGCAACAGCACAGATGGATCTAGAGGATATTGTGTTAAGTGAAATAAGTCAGACAAAAAAGACAAATACCATATGATTTCACTTGTTCATGGAATCTAAAGAACAAAATTAATGAACAAACAGAAAAGAAGCAGACTCAGAGAGAACAGACTGATGGTTGTCAAAGGGGAGATGGATTAGGGGTTGAGTGAAAAAGGTGAAGGAATTTAGAAGTACAAATTTGTAGTTACAAAATAAACATGGGGATGTGGAGTAAAGCATATGAAATATAGTCAATAATATTGTGATAACTATGCATGGTGCCATGTGGGTATTTGAAATATCAAGGGGGGTCACTTTGTAAAGTATATGATTATCTGGTCACTGTGCTGTACATCTGAATCTAACACAAAATAGTTCAAATGTAAACTGTGATTGAAAAACAAAATTAAAAAATAAAATCAAGGCACTGACCTTTTGCTGATTTACCTGTATAATGACATACACACATACACACACATACAGAGATTCTCATGATTCATCCTTGGGAAGTTCATACTGATTCCAAGTAATCATCACTTTCTTTTGCAGGTTCTCGCAAAACATTTTTTATAGTATATTATGGAAGAGTGTCAGGTATCTCGTTCTATAGCTTCCAGAGTCCACATTTTCTGCATTTTAAAAAATAATATCTTCATTGTCTGACACCTCTTCTGTTCTCTGCCTGTAACACCTGTAAGCTCTTTGTGAATTTTGGTGTATAATTAATTTATTCAGAGCAATGGTTCTCAAAGATGACTGTATATTAGAATCCCCTGGAGAGGTTATTTTTTTTTAAGTCTATACCTAGGTCCTCACCTCATACCAATTAAATCAGAATCTCAGCAAGTATTTTTAAAAGCTTCTCTGATGACTGTAATATGCAGCCAGGGTTGAGAGCCAGTGATCTAGACCTGGCTTAAATTCATTTTAAATGCTTGCATGTTCCTTTACCATGCACTCTCTTCCCATAAGCTTTAGTCACTCTGGTGTTCATTTTTTTCCCTTCAAGATCCTTCTCAAAAATTCAGAAGACAAAAGTAAAATCCAAGTTAAGAGTTTTTACTTCCTTTTCATCATTTGTTAACCTACACCTAAGTAATAGCCTGTGCTTTCCAGGTCCTTTGGCTGCAAATGTAATTTAAAACTTTCTTTTAGTTATTAGCATCTTTCTCAAATCTCTGCTAAATCAAACAAATCTAATAGAGTTTTTTTAATCATGTGACTCTTTAACCTTTTTTTTTTTAAATCTCATCCAGTTGCTTTTTGTCATGCTTCTACCTCTGGTGTTACAGATTCCATCCTTAGCAAGAAAATTTTTTTGCTACATTCCTGTCATTGTCAAGCAAGTTTCAACAACATCTGTGATTTCTGATTCTATGACTGCATTTTTTCTTTACAAAAGCTGGGTACCACTTGCACTAGGGGAAGATTTCAAATGACAGTTTGGAATTTATAAAGTCCCCTCATATATGTGATTCCCTCTGTATTTTGTTCTGTGGTTCCATCTGTGCAATATTCCACTTCCCCCAGAATTTTATGTTAAATCTTATTTATGCAATTATGTACACCATTCTGAGAAATATTCTGTACTTTCTCAGGAGCCTATTGGTTTTAAAATTCAGGCTATAATCCAGAAAACACCTCCTCTTCTTGACCTCCAGATAGCCAGCTGCTCATATAGCATCTCTGCTTTTCCCTTTAAAATCATGACCTTGAAATGAAAGAACAAATAACTCAAAACCCTTCATGTCCAGCAATGTAAAATACTGCAAAATCCTTAGAATACATGCTCCATACTCATCGTGGCTTCCTTATTGATTTCATTGTGAAGGAGCAGAAACGAGGAATATCGGATTGACTGGATGAATCTGAGCAGATTTTCTTCGGGGGAAGAAAGTAATACACTCCCTGATGTGTCCTCGATAAGGCACCCACTCTGTGAAGTTAAGAGTTACCAACCAACACAATGAGGTCCTGTCTCTAGTGAAGAGTTTTCTTCTTCTCCCCAAGTCTTTCTTTTTCTGTAAAGCCGAAAAGCACAGACCCATATCCTTGGTACACACACCCCTTGGGTCTCCAGAAGAACATCTGTCACTTCTCTAGCAAACTGCACCCTTTGCCCTGCTCTCGTATACACGGTAACTGCCTGAGACCTTTTGTATCCCAGCTGCATTGAGCCTTTCTGGGATATTTATTGACTATGCACACTCTTCTTCTTGACTTTTAAGAGCTGTTATTCTTGGAGTTAGCAATTAGCACTAATTAGTGCCTATAGTATGGTGACAGAGCAATAGCCCAAAGTTCGGGAAGTCAAGGTTTTGTGTCCCACCATTCTTATTAAATTGGAATTCCAATATCTCTGAGCCTTAGTCTGTGTATCTGTGAAATAGGGGGAGGGGAATTGAACTAGGCTGGATTTTCCAGTCTCCTTTTTTTTATCTGCATAACACTTTGCATGAAATCTTATTGAAAATCTTGAAGAATGAAAGAAAATCAGAGTAACTGAGGTTGCAGTAGAGGTGAGCCTCAAGGTTGCAGGTACTTCCCTCCCTAGCCTACTCCATCCCTCCACCCTGTCACTGCTTAGAGCCATCGGAGAACTCTAGCAGCACACAGAACAGTTGGCGACAAACCAGAGGTTCTCAAAATGGCATGTGCAGGAATCAACTGGGAATATGTTAAAATAGCAAATTATTGTGCAGACCCTCTCAGAAAAACAAAAAGCCGAGGAATTTGCCATCTATCATTTTCATTGAGGATTACAGATTCCAAATGGTCCAATGATCACATCCTGAGAAACGCCACACTAAGGGCACTCTGAAGTCCCTTCAACTATCTTTAGTGTGAAGTCAAGAAAGTACAGTTCATACCCTGAGTCTCCACTTAGTACATGACCTCTGAGACACTGGGCCAATTATCGAACTTTTTCTGTTCTCTTCTATAAAATGAGGGCGTTGGAAATAATGCCCACCTGAAAGAACTGTCACCAAGACTCAAGGATTGAATTTATGTCAATGCTTAGAACAACGCCTGGAACAAGTTTAGAACCCAACAGACAGCAGCGCTCACTGTTTATGAAGTGAACCATGACACGACTGCCTTCACACACGGAAATCCAGAAGGACAAATGTTCCGCACAACTCTCTAATCACTGCCTTTCCTGCCACGTGTTCTCTGGCCTGCCTCTGCACCACTCGTCACCTCTTGTCTTTTCTATTTGTGACCTTAGTTTTCCCATCTGTAAGATAGGACTAGTTCTATTTGATTCAACACCAAACAGGACTGTCAATACAGGAAAGATAAATTTCAGTGTAGCTTGCAGACCTTTAGAAGAAAGATGCTTTGTTACAACCCAGCAGCATTATTTCGATATTTAGTATGTTAATATAATTTTCATCAGCATCTTGGAAGGCCAACTTATTTATGTACACAATTAGTGGAACAGAATGTGGAAAATGCTGGGCAGTGGCAAAACACAGGCCATTTCCCAGAGTGAAAAAAGGCCCATAAGTCACAAAAGACACACTGAGATGTGAAGGTCACTCACTTATTCACAGAAATAAATTATATTATACCATCAAGTAAGTTTCTTCAGCCAGTCATAAAGAAGAATATGGCTAAGTAATTTACTCGCAAATGATGGTTATAAACCACTCTCACTCTAACAAATCAAATTACATCACACACCCCACCTCATCGTGCTCACAGGGTTAATGAAATGGGTGGCAAGAGAGGAGACTCAGCCACTTCATTGGCTTCTCAGTTCATTCAAAAGACCATGTCTGTACACAGCTGCAGATCAACCCAGAGCAGTTAAATTGCTCTTCAGGCTGAAACCACTCCACTTTGATTCCCTCTTGGAATCTCAAGAATCACACCTCTAAAACCGAGTGCCAGAGGAGGTAACTGCAAGGCCCTTGCACAGGCTTCGTGCATTGCCCTGACATCTGATGCTCTGCTCAGTACAGTGTATCTTTGCTATGCTAACCAATGTGAAGAAGCAGATTTGGGCTGATGTAAACATCTTCAGTTTGGGGAGTGAAGGAGAGAGGCAGATCCTAGCAAGCAAACAACAACAAGCAATAAAGAATCATAGGCAAATTAGTGTAAAATTTTTCAGCCTTTATTCTCAGATTGAAATCCTGGAACTGTGAAGGCCTCAGAAGAAATAATAGCTATTATTGACTGCACACTGTGGGCCCACCCAGGGGCAGGATTACTGTCCCCATTTTATAGATGAACGAACTGAAGCTCAGAGAGATTCTTTCACTTCCTGATAGTACAACATTGCAGTTGATAACAGTTCAGGGTTTTAAACCAAGTTTGACTCTCTCTGAGGCCCTTGGCTCTAAAGTGGCTCCAAGGCTCTTTCTAACAGTCTGTGGTGGCTCTTCAGGTAATTCATGATGACAAATACCTTTCCTCTTGGCTGCCAGCTCTGATTGAAGGTAAATCTGGTCTCAGCCGAAAGACAGCCATGATGGATTAAAAATGCTTACCAAGAGTCAGGGTCAAATGCTAATTGCTTGCCGTACCTGATTTAACCTAAACTGCCAATGTTGTAGATAAAGAACTCAGAATGCAGGTCTCCTGCTTGAGCACAGACCCTTTCCCACCACCCCAGGTTGCTGGTACTAAGGAAAGATGCGATCACTTGCCTACCTCCTGTGCCCCTGCCAAGGGCATGGGTACTTAATTCACCGGATACCCAAGTCATTTAGCATAACGTCTCTCACAAAAACAATAAGGCAATTTTACATCACTCTTTTAGTTCTAACATATTTTAACTGAAGATACACATGCTTGCATTATTTAAAATTCAAACAATACAGATAAAGGATTTAAATCAACTTTGCTTCACTAACTCTCATTCCTTTCTCCTCTCCACTATGGTCACTCTGAACACTTCAGAGTCTCCTTTAAGAATTTTCCTATGCAGTTATAGACATTACAGATATTTAATACAAATATAGAGCTTTGGGGGTTAATTTAAATGAGATCATATTACAGAAACTTTACGGCAACTTCCATGTTTTCACTTCGCAGTTCCATCGCCTGTCCCCTTCATCAGCAGTGAGTGCCCTTTAGAGCTGCCCGTGAAACCACCTTCTGAGGGAGCGGCCGCGATTTGCGAACCTTTAGATGCCTATCCATCCCCTAAAATTTCCTTTACTCAGAAATGATGCACCTAATGATCGAACCATTCTTTGGGAAAATGTTTTTAAAAGGCATTCTTGATTACTTTTGAGATTCTGAAGCCCCCTCCTCACAGCCTCTCCCTGTCTTCATCAGTCTCCTTCCATTTTCTCTCCCAAGCAGCTCACAGAGCTTTCCACTCCTCTCATCCTCCGCCACTGCCCACCTAGCCCAGCCTGTGGTCTCCCCTTCTAGTCCATTCTCCATTCCGCAGTTAGTATAATATTCTGTAGCATAATTAATTTACTGTATTCTTTCAACAAGAGCTTCATTTCTTTTGAAACATTTCACAGTTTTCAATTTTCGAACTTGTCTTGCCCCAACACTTCTAAACAAATTCCTGAATGTTTTAATTTGTTTCTAAATCAAGACTCAGGAAAAGTACATCATATTTTTCCAAGCTCAAGAAAGTTCTGTTTCTGGGAAATTTGGGAGGTTTTCATTTTATGGGGATTGGTAACCCAGGCAAGTGAGTCTCTACCATTTGTACTGAGATAATTTTTTCCTCTTGAACTTTAAAGAGTGTTGCTAATCTTAAAGGATTGTCCATTTATCTCATAAGATTTTGCCTAACACCATGAATTTTAATTCTTCTAAAGCATTAAAATTATACATATTGTTCAAGATGGCTAAGGAGGAAGTATATGTATGTCTAAATATATACATAGTCTGTCTAGAAGGTATCCAGACATGTATTATGAAAAATAGAGACATTTATTGAAGAAGATACAAGATACAAGAAACATTGTACATAGGACAGTGATGTCTCAGTCCCCTTCAAAGTAGGTACCTTGGACCTCACACAGTTCTCCCAGTTGCTATCCACTGCCCCATCATATTTTCCTGAATCTCATCAATGGTCTGAAACCTCTTCCCTTTCAAAGGTGATTTTAGTTTTGGGAAAAGCTAGAAGTCACAGGGCACCAAGTCTGTGCTATAGGGGAGCTGAGTCATCTGGGGATTTGATGTTTCACCAAAAAACTCTTCACTAGACTCGATGCATGAGCAGGCACATTGTTGTGATGAAGCTGCCAATCACCAGTTGCCCATAGCTATGGCCTTCTGAGTCATACAAATAATTTCTGCAGAGGACTGTTCAAGCTTAATGCAAAATTTGATGCAGATTCCTTGCTCTACTCAATTAATCATTTTGAATGCAACAGCCACACAGTACAATGCTCACTCAACTGGCACCTACAGCCCCCACTGACTAATACAGTGAAGTCATCATTGCTCGTGCACATGCATTCCAGTCCACTGTCCTTGGACGACAGATTGTGTCAATGTTGTGCAAACCATTCTTATCATATTAACAATGGCTGGACTTTTTCCAGTCAGACCCATATATCAAAGATTGTTTAGACACGTCATTTATCGTTGATTTTCTTTTTGGCAAACATCTATGATGTTTTATAAGTTTCTACAAGTTCACATGATAGGATGTTGAGCAGCAGCTTGATAATGCCTTTTGTTTTCAGGGGAAAGATTTGGAAATTGATGTTTTCTAGTTCACAACATGATTCTGGTAGCACCCTGTTTTCAGGCTTGTCCACAGTGCCTGCCCATCTGACCCCAAAAAGTGGTATTGCTGTGACTGATAAATAGAGCAAGGTTGTCACTCTAAAACTAAAAACAGCGATGGGAAACTAGCAGCTAACAACCCATAACTAGCAAGAACCAGCAGGATAAACCTGTATTTAGAAAGAGAGCAATTTATTACATCCTGCTAAAATGACCAAAAGTAGTAAAGTAATTCATATCCTCCAAACTCATCGACGAATCATTCTCTCAAATCGTTCGATGCTGACTTCGATCTGCTGCAGGGCCCTCAAACACTTCATGACAGGGACATGGGGCAGAAGCGATCTTTGAGAACAGAGGTTTTCAAACATTCGGCTCTAGTACTGCCAAATTAATTTTGTTTAATTATACATACCCTAGAACATTTTTGACATACAGTATTTTCTCATATGATTAATTAATTGCAAAAGATGTCATTTCTGGCACATTATAAATATTGATATTTTAAAAGTAAAATGTTCCATCAATCTTTTAGGTATTTTTAACGAAGCACAATTACCATAACAATTTCAGACTCACAATTTTCATTAAAAAATAAACTGTTGCATATTTTATGTTGTACTTTTTTCTCCTCAAACAGTAGTTTTATTCCACTTCCCCTATAGAAAGTTATCCTTAAAATAATACATTGTGTGCTTGAAAGTCTCTTGCTGATTGCCCTATAATAATTCTCTGCAAATACAGTGTAATATATATGATTTATTTTTTAAAATTTTCTGTGACAATATGCCATTGTTAAAATAACAATGTTATTATAATGCACATAATGCATAAAGTTGAGATATTTCTTCTGGATTTAGTTGCCATTTCTTTTATTGTTGTTAAACAATTTATCAAAACCTCCAAAATATGTTATAAATGTTGATAAACAGTAATCTTAAGAAGTAAAACTTTATTATAAATAGATCCATCTCTTAATAAATGCATTTGGGTTGTTTACGAGGCCTTGGCTAAAGGAATTGTCTGATCAGTCTTTGTTTGGTATCAGGATTTGCACTTCAGCAGTGCACCAGTGTGTAAGTCCAGGAAGGTGTGAAGATTTTCATTTTGAAGTATGAGAAGGAAAGGAAAGAGGTTGACAACAGGAAACCAGACCATTGGTAGTTTCTCAGGCAGTTTGAGGAAAGAGAGCACACTAAGAACTAAAAATTGATTTCCTTAAACTTATTTGTAACCTTGTGTCCCTTGGAAAGCCTTTGTGCGCCCTGGTTTGAAGAGCATTGCTTTAAAACATTGGTAGTTCTCCTCCTCCAGTCAGTCTCCTCAACCAGTCAGAGATGACCGGAATGTGATGTAATCAGACTTTATCTTTTTAGCTGCATGTATCTATCTGGATAAGTTTGAACATGCTCTCCAAGAAACACACCTTCTCTTTATTGTTATGATTCTTCCGCACTATTAATACAAGGCCATGTACCTTGTAAACATGAAATAACAATTCATTAATAATTATTTCTGCAGTAATCTCATCATTAAAATTTAGCTGCATGAAAATCTATACAGTTAAAAAAGAGTAAGGAAGAAAGAATCCTTTGGATTGTGACAGTGTCAAAGCAAAACTAGTTTGATATTTAATGTATTTAAAATTACTTCTCTGCTCTATTTTATGTACATCACACACACATATTCTGGTTATACCCTAAGTACAGCTCAGTGCTAAGCAAAGTGAAGAAGTCAGAAAATAACAGGGCAGAGATTACAGCAAGGTCACAGTGGGGGAGGGGGAAAAGCAGTTCCTACAGAATAATAGGTTTTAAATTGGAGATCTTTACTTAAAACCCTCCGGAAATAAAAAGGGTCAAAAAAGAGAGAGAGAGAAAATTGCACAGGGGTTATAATACTTTAAAAGACAATCTTGTTTCTCTTTCAAAAATTGCTGTATTTTTTGGAAGATGCCTTTGACAATGGATGGCATCACTTAAGGACCATTGCTCAGTAAAAGAGTGGTCAAGAATTCTGGGTTTTATGGCACTTAAATGTTTCTGCCAGTTTATGGAAAATGGTGCCGTTTTGACCCATTTGACTTAAAGAACTGAAAACTTGGAAATGTAAATTAAGAAATTAAACTAATTCTTAGTTGTATTTTATTATTTTTAATCAGGATTATATATTTTTAGAATATTGTTTTGAAGATAGAGTCCAATAAAAACTTGATTGATTCTAACATCCTAAATGAAATCATGAGCTGATTTTAAAAGGGAAGAGTCTATTGTCTTCAGCAGCAGGAAAAACAACGGTGTCATCAGAGATAGCCTCTCCATACCGTTTTGCTTTTGCACATGCACTGATGAGAATTCTCTTAATATTGATAACATATGCTAAAATTGTTGACTGCACTAAACTTTTCTACTGTCAGTCAGAAAAGAATATGCGTTTTCCTTTCTTATATATGTAAGAATTAAAAAGGTATTACATTAATAGACAAGAGCTCAGCCTCAGTCAATGTGTTCCATTCATGATAATCACAATAAAGTCAAGAGATTAACAAAAGCTTATGCATTCTGCTCTGAACAGATATAAAAATGGAATCTTGTTTTATAAATTTATTATTTTGGAATCACATGCCTGATGCATGCTATTCTCTCAATTTTTTAAATATTAATAAATTATTTTTTCAGTAGCCATTAGCCTATTTAGTCTATAGCTGTCATATACACATTAAAATGGGGTGACAAAATTCAGTAGATACTAAAATAACAGTTTCAAGGGAACTCATGCCATAGGATTTTATAAAGTAAAAACAAAAGATGATGTAAAGAAAGAGAAATCAGGATGACAACTGTGACCTTATGACTGATGACACTCATGCTTCAACAGTTTGGTGATGCTAATACCATATTTTTCAGACTATAAGATGCACTTCCCCCCAAATTTGGGATGAATAATGGTTGTGAATGCTACTGTTGAGTTCTTTTTACATTTACATTGGTGAAATATTATGTTATTTATGTTATTAAATATGTTACCACATTTTTTGCTTCAAATTTTTTTCCTATTTTCCTCCTCTAAAACCTAGGTGTGTCTTATGGTCTAAAAAATATCATACTTTTGCAAAAGTAAAATTTAAGTAAATTTTAAAATTAAGTCAAAAGTAATAATACTTGGGCAAAATTGGATTGGGTGAAAGAAAAATACAAAACCAGAAGAAGACAAGGGGTGAGTCCAAGCAAAAGAGTAGTCAGGTTGCAGAAGGAATTAGCAAAGGCCACAGATGAAACAAAGTGAGTGACAGAGAATGAGTTATTCCTAGTGAATATTCAAATTAGGAAAGAAGTTAAATAATTCAAAGTGTTTTCTTCTGTTTTCATTTCACCGAAGCTTATTATTTAAGAGAAAGCCTATGACTTATATTGAAATTTTGATGGTTGCTTATTCCAGACTAGAATAACAGCTGACATTTTAGGGATGTTTACTGTGAATCAGGCACTAGGATCATTATTTTTACACATATTATGTCACTTAATCCTGACAATGCCACTAATTGATGGGCAGTAGTATTATCCCCATTTTATGGGGCTTAGAGATGTTACTGCGCTTGGTGCATGGTAAGGTCATGTTGCTAGCTTAAGTGTCTGAGGAAAGACTTTAAACTCATTTTTCTTTAAATCCAAGGCTATTAAACCTCTAGGCTAATAAAACTGCAAGATTACTGGAATTCAAGTATGCCATTGAAATCCAAGGGCAAATTTCATTTAGTAATAGTCACCAATTAATTCAATTAAAGCACAAACTCCTAATTAAATCAATAGCTAAATGTGTATGGTGTGAGCAGAAGGATATTTTGGAGTTTCTCCCCACATCCATTTTCTCTAATGAAGACACTGAGCGAGGACTTTAGCTAAATGGACATGTCATATGGACATGCAAATAACATATCTACATATGTTCTCAAATAGAAAGAAATGAATATAAATATCTATACATACATTCAGATAAATACATGTAGATAAATTTATGTAAAGATGCCCTGACAAGTAAACAGATACATTTATGTGTGAAAAACTGTATAGCTGTCAATCTCCAAATCAAAGAACACATTCAATGAAAAACAAGTTTTCAAAATCCCATGTAATTTTGAGAGAAATAACCAAAATAATTTAAAATTTTATCCAGGTAAATAAGCAAAAAGAAAGATAACTGGTGTGCATAAAATATATGATAAAGAAAATACCATATAGCAATGGAAAAGACCAAGATTATTAAATAATACAGAGGAAATAGAATTTGTGGAAAAAACAAAGTTAATTAAACTGCTGCATTTGTGAATAGGTTAGAAAAGTCAGAAAATACAAATAGAATAGCTCTGAATAATGGTCAAAACATTTTTTAAATAATCGCAAAGTTGATTAAATTTTTGATCAAACTCCACTTCGTTCTTTGTAAATAAATTCCCATTAGTGCACTTAATCTAGTTTTCTGCATAAATCTTGAACTCATTAAACAATGCTGCTTAAATAAGAATTTAGTATTTTAAGGTATATGTTATCCTTTTCACTTGCAATAGTCTTTAAATTTTAAATATACATAATTATATAAAATATATATTAAAGTATACATATCACCTGTTGCCCACATACCTTCTGATACTTTCTTAGAGAGGGAGGGCTGCTTTTGCTGTTTTCGTAGAGGAGAGGCTGTTCAAAATTGGGATGCCGGTAAACAACATTGATTTTAAAACGACAACCTTCAGCCAAACACTTTGTTAAGGTCCTAGACCTCTCGCTGTGTCCCTCATCCCTGCACAGATAGACACAAAACAGGGAAAGAAAACAGTTGCTGGGTTTGATATCATCATCTTACAAGGATAGATATACATCTTTAAAATGTATTGAGAGATCATTCATTGCTGTGGGTTCTGTTCAGTCTGCTACCCTGCAGAAAAATGCCTGTAGAAAAATACATGTCCTTCCTGCAGAAACATGGTTTTCTGAAGTGATTGCAATTGGAAATAGATATTTCCTTGATTTATTGGATAAGGAGGAAAATTGGTTTTCCATAAGCCTTTATTCCTCCTTCCTCCACTGAAGAAAGTTTCCTTAATGGGGCTGGTGATTTTGGTTCTGGTTTCTGAACATCAAGAGGATATTTATAAAAGTGTGTTTCTTTCACCCGGGTAGTGATCTTAATACGTTTATTTTCTGCTTATTGGCAATTTTATTTTTTTAATGAAAATCTTCTAACATATAAAATATGAGCAAATTATATAATGATAACCCATATACCCATAATCTAATATATTCTAGATTTTAAAAGTATTGATATTCTGCTTTCCTTGTTGTTGAAATATTTCATATCATTCCTTCCACACTTGCTAGTTGGTGCTGTTTGGTAAGGAAAAGCATTCCCTCATCAGCTGTAGCTATCTGGTTACCCCAAAAGACAGTTTTCTGCTGGAAAAGAAAGATAAATACATGCATCTTTCCCTCAAATTACCACATTTTAGATTAAGGAGTTGGGGTTAAAGTCACTTCCAATAGTAACAATAAGGGGATTTTTTTGTTTGCTTTTTTTAAATTGTTATTATAGACTCATGGATTTTTTATATTAAATTGTATAAATCAATTACAGTTATTCTTTTTGATGCTTGAGTTGTTCAACTTTGGGAAGTAATAGTCCATCAATTTTGTTTTGGCTTGATTGTCTCATTCTGGTGGCAGGGAGTGGGGATGGGGGAGACGTGGTGGCAGGCATGATTTGTTGGAAAGTGTTGCCGTCACAGGGAGTAGGAAATCGGGTGTGTGGTGAAGGCTTAGAGGTGGAGTGATATCAAACACAGTCACATTTACCAAACAGATGGTAAGGAGAGAAAGCTGAGATTAAACCAGAAGGGAAATATGCAGCTTTATTTTGACATGCTACTTTCTTTTCTAGATGCTAAATATGATTTTTAATGGATACCTATAATTATTTTTTTCTGCTACCCATTAAGTTGGGAAGAGCTTCCTGGAGCTCAAATCTTTCATTAGCATTTCTATCTGGATTGAAGGAAAAAGTGAGTGTAAGCAATTTTATAAGCTTTCTGGTTTCTCAAAGTAAGATTCTTTGCAATGGAAAAACAGCTCAAGATAGTATTAACTATTTTCTAATAAATTCCAAAGTGTTTTGTGAATTTACTGTCAAATAAGTGCTAATGAAAATATAACTATAACTTTTTGCTTTTCACTAAAATTTTTATTTATGGTTGGTTTCAAAGCTTCTACCATGAATCATTAGTTTTCAATACATAGGAGGAAATTAATCTATTTGGGTCATTTGATCAGTATTAAAGTGGACATTTTCACTGCAGAGAAATGTTACTTGTCTGCACAATTCAATTAAATAATAAGACTAAAACTAAACTATTTTAACCTTTAGAGAAATATGAAATTGGAAATAAGTTAGCGCTCATTAAATTTTCTTTACTTCTGTATCTTCTTTTATCAAGCATAAGAGATGCCACTGCTATCATGATAACTTGCTACAACAAATAATAGTAATTTTCCAACTCACCAATACAAGAATGGGATGAAGAAAATATCAGAAGGAAGGTCCCCAGAGGTATAATTAGAGATGGAAGGTTTGGTCCCTTCCAGCATTCACTACCAGTGGACTATTATCTCCCCAGAGAAGTTTCAGGAGATGAATGTTTGAGCCTTGGAAGAGGCGGTTTGCATTCATTATTAACAGCAATAGTAATAAAAAAAAAGTGTCAACACATTGTATCACCACATTCTGTTCCTAACATTTATAAATACAGTGTCTAAACTGCAAATAATTTATCCTGCATCAAATGAAACTGAATCAAACAAATAAAAACAAACAATTATTTATATTTTATCTTTTGCTTTTTAAAGTTTTTCCTACTTAAAAAAATATATGTGTTAAAGGATTGATTGAATAAGAGGTTTTAACAAAGATTCTTGTAAGTAATATGCTTCTTTTGCCAGAAACCAGAAGAGGAAGAGGGAGAATGAAGAAAAGATAAAGAAATAAGAAGACAACAACCTGCCAAAGGTCAAGGGGACTGCACTGTATTACTTAATTCAACAAACTACAATAAAGTTAGCCATTACTTTTTTTATTATAGCATATTGGTGCTTCTAAGAACCCTGACAGTGAGAAATAAATGAATGCGGCTTCAGACGTTTCAGAGGACAGTGGGAAGCCAGGTTTAATTCACCCTTATGAAGTCTTCTTGAATTGTGTCAATGGTGGAATTTGTACTTGACTTCTCGGAACATAAAATGTTCTTGCCACTGAGAACTAATTAAGAAATTTGGCTCTCTGTGACTAAGCTCATTTTGTTCAGGTTGACTGCATGTTCAAGTCTGACTCAAGATGCTCATTTAATGTATACTGTGATCAACTATTTTAGTTGGATTAAGATAACTGCCTAACTCAACACTGTCCTGATACATTCCAGAAGAATGGCGTTCAAAGCCTTTAACTGAGACTGCTACCAAATCACAACCCCAAGTGTTAAGAATCTTGAAGTGCAAAAGTTAAAGTTGCACTTTGGAATGAACCCAAAGTAATCCCAAGTTGCCAACAGCAAACAAGGAAGGGAATGTGTCTTGGGCAAGTGACAACATGGATGGATCTCAGACATTAGGTTGCGTGAAAGAAGATAGACACAAACAATAGGTCCTAATGATTCTACTCACGTAAAGTTAAAGAACAGACAAATTTAATTTATGCTGTGAGAATCCAGAATGGGAAATGGTGTTGACAGAGGAGGGGCATGAGAGAAACTTCTAGGGTGATGGAAATTTTCCATATCTTGATCTAGAATGGTGACTTGGGGTATATCTCTATAAAAATTCATTGAACCATACACTTTGTATGCCGTACTGTATGAAAGTCATTCCTTAATGAAAACCAAAGAATTCTTCACAAGTACCTAATTAAACAGATTCCAAATAAAAAAAAAAAGTCCACGTTTGTTGATACAAAACCCCCAAACACTTTCATCTTCACAATGCTATCATTTGACTATTATAAGTGAGTACGAACTCTAGGTTCTGGATCTAACGTGCCTTCTGTTCTATACATATTCAGCAAAGGCATCAAGGTGCAGGCCATCTGAGCAAATGTAGCACACGCAAGCTCCTGTGTCTCATTGTGTCAGGTGTGTTTGAGCAAAGAAGTAAGGGAGTTTGCTTTTCCGTGAGACTAGGGGTCCTGTACTCATGGAAGAAATTCATTTATGAAAGAAATATCCACAGGGCGCAGGTAATACATGGGTGAACAACTAACACAAGCTCCCTGCTACTATAGACCTTACATTTAGGATTAGGGATGAGAAGGAGACAAGAAACTTGAACATAAACACATAAAATATTCTCAACTAGTGGTAAGTGTTAGCTAGGAGGACCCACAGGTGATCAGAGAAGGCCTCTCTGAAGATGTGACATTTGATCAGACACCTGAATGATGAGGCTGAGCTAGCTATAAAGAAAGCAGGGAAACTCTGAATTAGATAGAGAGCAGCAAGTCAAAGCCCTGGAAGAGACAAAAATTTGACATATTTGATAAATACAAAGAAAGTCAGAAAACTAATGTGGAAATTGTATAAGAAAAAATAATAGACAGTTTTGGAAATCTTTTTAAAGAGTTTGAATTTAGTTCTAAATTTAATGGCAAACCATTTCAAGGAACAGGGTAATACAGATGGAAGAAGTTAAATACCATATTTTGCTGTGTATAATGCGCACCCACGTTTTTGGCCCAAACTTTCAGGAAAAATATCTTCACTTTAATTTTTTAATTCACTTTTTTGTTTATTTATATTTAGAAATAAAACTGATTATCATATTCCAGGGTATTACTTGGCACACAGATAGCGTTATTGTTTTCTAGAGTTACACTTTTAATGCATAAGCAAAATAAAAGAATTAAAAACATTTATATAGATATGAAATTAGTACTACCATGTATATTGTGCATTGTTACTTTTCCCTAAAAAATTTGGGCAAAAAAATGCACATTATACATGGACAAATATGGTAGTTGGAAGTAAGAACTGATCCAATATGTGTGGATTAAATGGTGGAGAAGAAAGAATGTGAGAAATGAAAAGTAACTGCTTTGTATCAGACTAGAGCACCTGCTGGTGGTGGTGAATATGCTGCCATTCAGCAAGATGAAGGAGCTTGAGTGAATTAACCAACTTGAGGGTAACATGAGTCCATTTTGGACACACTGAGTTTGAGCTCCATTTTAGCCATATTACAAATAAACACGTTTGACTTTCACAGATGAAATAGTACAACTTGAAAAATCTCAAAATCATCATTAAAGTGAAAAATACAATTTCAAGTTCATGCCTGAAAATGCTGGGCCAATTGTATTTTCTTTGAATAACAAGGACAGAACTTTGAGAATCTTGGATATTTCCAATGTTATCCTGCTGAATTCCTAAGACAGTACATACTAAAAGAAGCTGTTAAAAAAGGAATGTACTCATCCATCCTATCGTTCTCTAATGTGGAAAACACTTTCAGATTTTTGAATGATTGTTGAGTGAAAGGTTCTGCAGATTTCCAAAAACTAGAACTAATAATGGTGCTATGAAACAGCACTCTAATGCACTATTGGTAGAGATGCCCATCAATTGGCGCTACATTTTAATTAAATTAAAATTTAAATGTGGCAGGACTTCTGGCCAAGATGGAAGTGTAGGTACATATACTTTGCCTCCTCACACAACTGAAAGAAGGACAACAACAAATTTAAAAACAAACAAAAAAAAATAAACAGAACTGCCAGAAAATCAAACTGTAGCAACAACCAAGAAGTTAAAGAAGAAACATTCATCCAGACTGGTAGAGGGGCAGAGACAGTCAGCCAGGGAGGAGAGGACAAGCAGCAAGGTGGTAGCTAGAGGACCAACAGAGCTGCCAGGGGCTGGAGGAGCAGGCAGTCCCACATTTGCATGCAGATAAACCAGGAGGAACAACTAGGCAGTGAGACAGACCATAAACCCAGGGTTCCAGTGCAGGGAAATAAAGCCTCAAAACCTCTGACTAAAAATACCTGTGGGAGTGGCAGGGGCAGGAGAAACACTCAGTCTCATAGGAGAGATCATTGGAGAGACCCACAGGGTCCTAGATTGTACACAAACCCACCCACCCAGGAATCAGAACCAGAAGGGCCCAATTTGCTTGTGGGTAGTGAGAGAAGTGACTGAAAGCTGGCTGAGAGCTCAGTGAGAGGCACTGTTCCCTCTCAGACCCCTCTACCACATACAGCACTATAATGCAACAACCTAGGTTGCCCTACCCTGGCTAATACCTAAGGCTCTGCCCCTTATACCATAATAGGCATGCTGAAACAAACAAACAAAAAAATATGGCTCAAATGAAAGAGCAGGTAAAAGCTCCAAAAATAGAACTAGGCAATGAAGAGATAGCCAACCTATCAGAGGCAGAGTTCAAAACACTAGTAATCAGGATGCTCACAGAAATGGCTGAGTACAGGAGCAAAATGAAGGAATAAGTGAAGGCTATGCAAAGTAAAATAAAGCAAAAATGTACAGGGAACCAACAGTAAAAGGAAGGAAACTGGGCCTCAGATCAACAGTTTTGAGCAGAAGGAAGAAATAAACAGTCAACCAAAAAAGAATGAACAAACAAGAATTCCAAAAAATGAGAAGAGGCTTAGGAACCTCTGGAACAACTTCAAATGTTCCAACATCTGCATCATAGGGGTTCCAGAAAGAGAAGACAAGAGCAAGAAACTGCAAGCTTATTTGAAAAAAAAAACAATGAAGGAGAATTTCCCTAATCTGGCAAAGGAAATATACTTCCAGGAAGTCCAGGAAGTTCAGAGAGTCCCAAAGAAGTTGGACCCAATGAAGTACACACCAAGGCACATTATAATTACATTACTCAAGATTAAAGATAAGGAGAGAATCTGAAAAGCAGAAAGTTACTTACAAAGGAGTTCCCATAAGACTGTCAGCTGATTTCTCTAAAGAAACCTTACAGGCAAGAAGGGGCTGAAAGAAGTATTTGGACTTCCGGCCAAGATGGAGGCGAAGCTGGCACACTGTGCCTCCTCTCACAACCAAGATTAAGCATAACAAACATATAGAACTAAAAAAAAGAAAACCCAACCAGGACAGAGAGAAAATTGAATTGTGCGGGAGTCTGACAACAACGATTCACCCAGACTGGCAAGAGGGGTGGGGTCAGCAGCTGGCGGAGTCTGCTGCTGGAATTGGATCCGGGCGGGATAAGCCAGTGGTGGTCCCGGGTGTGCAGTCACTCCAGGCACACAGGCGGCGGCCAAGCAGGGCACACAGGGCGGTGGACCTCGGACAAACTTTTGCACACAGATAAACCAGGCGAAAATGGGCAGCAAGACAGACTGCGTGATGCAGGGCCCCAGCGCCAGGAAGTAAAGCCTAAAAGCACACATTGAAAATACGTGTAGGGGCTGAAGTGCCAGGAGGGAGTCCCAGCCTCACAGGAGAGTTCACTGGGGAGACCCACCAGGGTCCTGGAGCATGCGCAGGCCCACCCACCTGGGAATCAGCACCAGAGGGGTCCAGTTTGCTTGGGGGAAGCGGTGGAAGTGACTGAAATCTGGCAGAGAGTGGAGCAAGGGCCATTGTTCCCTCTTGGACCCCACCCCAACATCCAGCATCACAGCCCAGCAACTGGGATGCCCCGCTCTGGTGAACGCCTAAGGCTCCGCCCCTCACCACATAACAGCTGCTACCATACAAAAACAGAAAAAAACAAAACCAAGGATGGCTCAAAAGGAAGAACAGCCCAAGGCCCTGGATCTAATTCATCTGAGTGACCAGGAAGTGGTCAACCTATCAGATGCGGAGCTCATAGCACTGGTGGCCACCCTATCAGAAGCACAGTTCAAAGCTCTGGTGATTAGGAAGCTCACAAAATTGGTTGATTTTGGTCACAAATTAGAGGAACAAATGGAGGCTACAATAAGTGAAAAGAAGAAAAACACACAGGGAACCAATAGTGATGGGAGGAAAACTGGGACGCAAATCGATGGAGTGGACCAGAAGGAAGAAAGAAACAACCAAATGGAAAACAAGGAAGAAACAAGAATTCAAAAAAATGAGGAGAGGCTTAGAAACCTCTGGGACATCTTTAAACATCCCAACGTCTGAATTATAGGGGTACCAGAAGGGGAAGAGGAAGGGCACCAAGTGGAAAACCTATTTGAACAAATAACAAAGGAGAACTTCCCCAATCTGGCAAAGGAAATAGACTTCCAGAAGTCCAGGAAGCTCAGAGGGTCCCAAAGAAGTTGGACCCAAGGAGGAACACACCAAGGCACATCCTAATTCCATTAGCCAAGATTCAAATGAAGTAAAGACTTCTAGAAGCAGCAAGGGATAAGGGCACAGTCACCTACAAAGGAATTCCCATCATACTGTCAGCTGATTTCTCAAAAGAGACCTTACAGGCAAGAAGGGCCTGGAAAGGAGTATTCCAAGTCATGAAAGTCCAGGACGTACATCCAAGATTGCTCTATCCAGCGAAGCTGTCATTTAGAATGGAAGGGCAGATAAAGTGCTTCCCAGATAAAGTAAAGTTAAAGGAGTTCATCGTCACCAAGCCCTTATTATATGAAATGTTAAAGGGACTTATTTAAGAAAAAGAAGATAAAAAATAGGACAGTAAAAAGACAGCAAACTCGCAGATATTAACAACCATACCTAAAACAAAAGCAAACTAATCACACAGCTAGGCCAGGAGCAGGAACACAGAAATGGAAATCACATGGAGGGTTTACAACAGGGGAGTGGGAGGAGGAGAGAGGGAGAAAAGGTACAGAGAATAAGCAGCATTGATGGTGGGTAGAAAATAGACAGGGGGAGGGCAAGAATAGTGTGGGAAAAGTAGAAGGTAAAGAACTTATGAAACATGGACATGAACTAAAGGGGGGAATATGGGTGGGAGGGGGTGTGAAGAGTGGAGGGGAATGAAGGGGGAGAAATGGAACAACTGTAATAGCATAATCAATAAAATATAATTAAAAAAAAAGAAGTATTTGAAGTCATGAAAGGCAAGGACCTACATCCAAGATTACTCTATCCAGCAAAGCTATCATTCATAATGGAAGGGCAGATAAAGTGCTTCCCAGATAAAGTAAAGTTAAAGGAGTTCATCGTCACCAAGCCCTCATTATATAAAATATTAAAGGGGCTTATGTAAGAAAAAGAAGATAAAAAATATAAACAGTTAAATGACAACAAACTCACAACTATCAACAACTGAACCTAAGACAAAAATGAACTACACAAATGACTAGAACAGGAACAGAATAACAGAAATGGAGATGACATGGAGGGTTATCAGCAGGGAGGAGGAGACGGAAGGGACAGAATGGGGGAAAATACAGGGAATAAGAAGCATAAATGGTAGGTACAAGATAGATGGGGGAGGTTAAGAATAGCATAGGAAATGGAGAAACCAAAGAACTTATATGTATGACCCGTGGATATGAACTAAGAGGGGGAGGGGAACGCTGCTGGGAGGGAGGCTGCAGGGCAGAGGGGAGTAAAAGGGAGAAAAAAATGGAACAACTGTAATAGCATAACCAATAAAATATATTTTAAAAAAGGAAAAAAATTTAAATGTGTCAGTATTTTGACAAAATATGATCAGTTCTATTAATTTATCCAAAAAATTATTTGAACAAATACATGAAGATATTTTTAATATTGATTTACAAACAATCTAATCTATATAACTGGAAGATTGAGTAAATAAGCTATGGTTTCTTACACATAATGGAATAGCATACAGACATTAAAAAGAAGAAAGATTTATATGTATTGATATAAAAATATCTAAAGTGTGTAGTTAAGTGAAAAATCCAAGTTATAACAAATACAATCTAATCACATTTTGAATGAAAAAAATAGAGAAAAAATCAAATTGTGGTTAATATTTTTCTATGACTGGGGTATTTCCATATTTAGATTTTTGCAGAAACCACATATTAATTTTATAATATAAAAGAATGATTAAAATATTTTTCAAAGCTATCTAATGAAGAATTCATATTAAGTAGAGTATATGAAAGTTAGACTTTCAATGTTAGGAATGCTGAAATAAAATGTCACAAGACCCAATATAGTTTTGAGGGACTGTGGCTTTTGCTAAAAGAAAAGGAAAGGAAAGGAAAGGAAAGGAAAGGAAAGGAAAGGAAAGGAAAGGAAAGGAAAGGAAAGGAAAGGAAAGGAAAGGAAAGGAAAGGAAAGGAAAGGAAAGGAAAGGAAAAGAGAAAGAGAGAGAGAGAGAGAGAGAGAGAGAGAGAGAGAGAGAAAGAAAGAAAGAAAGAAAGAAAGAAAGAAAGAAAGAAAGAAAGAAAGAAAGAAAGAAAGGGAGGGAGGGAGGGAGGAAGTTTTTTAGTATGAAATGAAGTCTGTCCAGAAAGTATCCATCCATGCAATATAAAAAATAAAGATATTTATTGAAAAAGATACTAGAAACATTGTACATAGGACAATGACACCTCAGTTCCCTTCAAAGTAAGCAGCTTGGGACCTCATGCAGTTCTCTCAGCATCTCTTCCACTGTTCAAAATACTCTGCAAAATCCTTTGTTGGAATTTTCAATAGCTGCCTTGTCTTATTTTCTTGAATCTCAACAACAATCTGAAATCTCTTCCCTTCAAAGGTGATTTTAGTTTGGGAAAAGTCAGAAGTTGCAAGGTGTCAAATCTGGGCTGTAGCAGGGCTGAGTTACCTGAGTGATTTGATGTTTTGCCAAAAAACTCTTCACCAGACTTGATACATGAGCAGGGTGAATTGTTGTGATGAAGGTGCCAATCACCAGTTGTCCGTAGCTATAGCATCATCCCCAAATGCCTTCCAAAGGCTTCATCCAAAGAGTTTCCACGGAGGAATGTTCAAGCTAAATGCAAAATCTGATGCAGATTTGTTGTTCTACTCGCTCAGTCATTTAGAAGGCGACAGCCACACAGTACACATACTTCCTCAACAGTGTCTACTGCCCCCACTGATAGTACAGTGGAGCTGTCATTGTTCACGCATGTGCATTCCAGTCCACTCTCCTTGGCTGCCAGGTTACATTGATGTCAGGCAAACCATTCTTGTTATATTAACAATGGCTGGGCTTCTTCCAGACAGACCTCATACACTTGAAGCTAAACTTACAACAGATGTAGATGAGATCTATGCTTAACATCTGAGCATCTTAAACCCTTTCTCTTCCATCTGATATAGTTTCCCCTAATCAGACTGTTGTCCTAGCTGAGAGGTCACAGGGGTCAGAGTTTTTCTCAAGTATTCAATGGCTGTGGGAAGGAGACCACTTAGTTTTCTGGTTTTAATGATTTTATACAATGTTATAAATATAGGCCAGAAAAGAGTTATGTAACTTTACATGAAGGACTCATATTATTAAAATTATTTTGAAAAAAGAACATACCATAGGAATGTCAATTCTCCTAAAGTTAATTTATGTCTCATGCAATTTCAGTTAAAATCTTTAAAGAGCTTCTTTTAACTAAATTTCTTTTACAAAAGCAGCTGTCTGAGAATAGTAGAATTAATTATGAAAAAGCAGAATAGGGAAGGAGGACCTGCTTTTCTAGTTAATAAAACATACAATGTAGCCATTATATTCAATGGAGTATTTTGTTGACTTGAGAAAAAGAAAAGAATAGATCACCAGAATTGAATAAAAGAAATAAATCCACTGTACTTGAAATATATTTCATTTCAATGTGAAAAATGTGTTTTAAGTGGTGCTGTCAAAAGTGGCCACTCATCTTAAAAAAAAATAAAGATGGATCCCTACCCCACCATATCTACAAAAATAAAGTCCAAATGGGTTAAAGACTTAAATGTCAATCATAAAATAGTAACAAGCTTGTAGAAAGTAGTATATTTATTAACTAAGGGTTGGAGAACTATATAAGAAAAATAGGAGATCTGCAAACTGTAGAAGACATATTTGACTTCGTAAAATTAAAGTACACTTCTGTTGCAAAAACAAGACAAAAGGACAATACTTCAGTTCATGTAAATGATAATCTGCTACAAGTCATTTTTTTAAACCAATTCCAGTTTTAAAAGGAAGGGGCAACAGAAGCTATAGGCAGACAACTCAAACAGGAGTTAATCCAAATGGTCAACAAGCCTATGAAAAATGGTTAACATTCAACCTAAAAAAACCCATAAGCTACTAATTGGCTAATATTAAAGATTAAGAACAAGTATTTCTTGAGAAATGTAATAGGTAGCCTCATCCCCTGCAGCAGACATATAAGGCATGGAGTTAGAAAAAAATTACGAAGCAAATAGTAGGTATCCATGGATGATGGACCATAAAAATATATATGTATATGTTGAAAAGTGATATGTTAAAAGGATGGTCACCAACATATTAATTGCAATTATCTCCAAATTTTGAAATTTCAGGTGAGCTTAAAATTCTTCTTATTCTTTTTGTATGTTTTTTGCAATTTGTATCATGCTAAACCATCAATTAAAATTTGTGACAAAACAAATTCTTATGAAACTCAAAAACCATTCAAATATACTATTGTTTAAAACATTCCTTCCCTAATTTCTTAATTCAAGTCTGGTTAGTTTGGTTTTACTTTAACAGAGCTGAGGGAGCGTGGAGGGGGATTAGTAATGAGCATACTTGCTCACCAGGAACAAGGGCCATTGGATATCCCTGAATGAGACTCAGATAGAGTGACGTAATACAGCACTAAACGTTTCCATTTCGTCCCTTCTGATTCCTATTTTAGTAACCTTTGACATTTAGAGAAACAAAAGCCTACAGTCATTTTTGCTCCTCTCTCTCCCCAGGACCTCACACAATTGTTTCAGAATGTCTGTGCCATTGAAAGCAGTAACAGCCTCTGATCTGCCTCCTCTTTTCTCACTTTGAGTCCAAAAGAAGACAATAGAACACAGGGATGAGCGAATCCTGCCTTCGATATTTTATTTAAGATTCATCTTCCTTGTTGTATTTTAGATTTATGGGTCCTCCACCCCACCCTAGTATCATCCAGGCTGAAATCTGGTCTGTCACCCTCCACCAGGCTTGCTTATAAAGACTAGTTGTAACTAGGCACAACGTGGGCTACAATATGAGCCTGTGTTACTAATAACAAGTGGGATGTACAGCCCTGAAAGACAAGAAGTGCCCTTTATTTCCATTTGTGTTACCGGAAAAATAGACATACATAGAACTAGTGCCATGTTAAGTTTTTTAAGGCAATAAAAGTGTTTTGAATTCCTAGACATCCTACGAATTTCAGTTTTATAAAATGTGCCATCTATTTTCTTTCTTCTCCCTCAAGTCTTTTAGCATCACACATTTAGCCTGGCTCTTTCACTTGTCTAGAGGCCAGGGAGGGTTCCCAGCATATGCTTATGCAAAAGGAGGGATGTTTGCCTTCTTTCCAACCTTGCCCCCGCACTCTCGTCACGCAAAGCTGAGACTCAGAAGCACTATACAGATCTTCCAGAACCTCCTGTGTGCAAATTCCAAAGGAGTTTAGAGTGGTAAAGAGTCTTGGGAGTACACAAAGAACCAGGAAGCATGCCCCCTCTCTAGCCAGCTGTTCCCAAAAACAATCCCTCTGGTCTCCATGGATACCTTTTACTATGCCCAGAATGTGACTCATTGGCCTCTTCCCCCATTGTTGTACAGAAAAGAAGCCCAGGCATAGAAGAGGCAGGACTCTGTACATACTGTTGAACAGACACCAGGTGATCCAGGAGGCTACTGGAATTTGTCTTCATACATATTTATTGTGTGTCTACTGCATGCTAGGTTCTTGACTGCTGATAAATAGATGAGTAAGCCAAGGTCCCTGACCAGGACAGGGTGGATTTCTATCAGCAGAGTCAGATAAATAGTAAAATAATGAGACATGATAATCACAATACTAGAGGCACAATCAAGATTTGGTGGAGAATAGGGAAGAAGCAATTTAGTTATTCTACCTGAGACAGGAAGTTGAGAAAAAGAAGTAGAGAAGAGCTTGGAGAGAGGAAACTTTAGAGCCATGCTTAAAATACAGGGATTTTTGAAGCAGAGAAGTGGAGCTGAAAGGGGGCTCTCTCCACTGCAGGAACATCACATGCAGAGAGGTAAGCCGCTTGCTGGGGCATGAGTTGGCTCAGTGGTGAGTAGTTTTGTGTCGCGAAGGTGTAAGGCAAACATGGGAAGAGCCTGGAACTGTAGACAGCTCCAGGTTGTGCATGGTCTCCTCGCCGTCTTAAAGAGGCATGATGGGCTTTTTAGGGAGGAACAGACATAAATGGAATTTTAGAAATAAAAGAATGGCCACATTGTGAGTGATCCAATCAGAATGGCAGTGTGGTGCAGGCTGAGTTGCTGGTGCCAGTTGGAATCCCAGGGAACATTTGAGGAGAGAGCCGAGTTCCATCAGGTAGAAATGATGGAAGCCTGAATCAACCCTGGGTGAAGACAATGGGACGGGCAGAGAAAATACTAGTAGACAGAAGATGTTTAAACTGGCAACTGACTAAGAGTAAAAGAAGGGGTGGAGGGAGAAAGCAGCTTTATTGTCTTTGCTGGCTTGCCAATGTTTGAAAAACACTATGATAATTTCTTCAGCTCATGAGACAGCAAGGTTTATGTTGTATATTTCTTGGGGAAATTGGAGACTGTTACACTGAGTTAGATTAACTTTGATGATTCAGTCATGACCCCCACACACTCTTTGACTGATGTAGACAATATTTATAACTTTTGGCATTTTGTATTTTAATCAATGAAACTATTTTATGGAAAACTGTACCCAAATATGAAAATGGCATGTCCATTGACAACACTGTGTAGAATTCCCATGTACGAGATCTCCAAGCAGCAGCATACATTTCTCCAGGACTACTTGAGATACTGCGTCAGGATTCTGATACCTCACAGAGAAATAAGTCATAAACTTCACCATCTTGTGTCATGACAAACACCACAGGTATAGAACAACAGGCATATAAACATAGAGCTCTGGCATCTAAAATCCTGCGTATACCAGCAACATATCATAAGGGGAGGGGGCTAGTGAACCACCAAACCAAATATGAAGCATGCCTTGTGTCTTGATTCCTTTGTACCTTCATAGTCAAAAAGGCATCTAAATGGGACTGTATATGATTGAAAATGACTAAAGACTCCTACCAGAAAACAGCAGTGGGTCCAGAGCACTTATATTCCCAGTAAACTCAATACCTTCTTTTGGAAGAGGTTTAAATTCTTTATGTGTCACCATAATTCTGCTTTCATTTTCATCTGATGCCTTGCTACTATCATCTTTATTATTGGGAGGTTTTCTTAGGTGTTGTGGTTCTCTCTATGCCTGCTCCAAGGCACAGAATTTGCATGCCTTGGAGCAGGCCAGGTCTGGACCACTATCCTATGTTCTCATCTCTCTATGCCAGGAAGAACAAGAAACAATCCCCACTCCCCTTTGCACAATCCCAGCTCTTCCACTTATCACATTAGTAACTTTGTGGGCAAAGTCAGCCAAAGTCTTTACACCTCAGTTTCTTCACCTATGAAGAAGGATATTCACAGCGCCTCACTGTAGGGTTGCTGTGAAGATTGAAAGAGTTAATATGTGTAAAACACTTAGAGCACTGTCCAACATATATTAAACCACAAATCACAGTTTTTGCTATTATGACCATTATTGGTGTTGCTTCTTTATTCTGGAATTTTCTCCCTGATGTGGGCAATAGATCAGTTACCTTTAAATGCATAATAGGACTTAACTGCCTTGGAACAATTGAAGAATAAATTATTAGCAATTTTTTTTAAAGATACACCCCTCCCAATGTTTAGTTCATCCACTGGTGCCTGTTTCTATCTGCATACATACACCTTGGCCTGTTTCTTTCTGCCCTTGGAGGAGACAAAAACTCAATGGACAGGGAAGCACTTTCAAGTAGCCTAAATAAAGAAAATAGCAAAGTTCTGCTTGGCATAAGGGCTTTGTAAATCCATAGGATCTGATGGTTCCTAAGGAACTGAGTGCCTGGAGGAGTTTTAGTTGGGGAGAAGGCAGGGGGTGGGGATAGCACCAGTGTAAAAGTGGATAGAGCAAAGCTAGAGGAAACGGAGCTGGAGAAACACGGGAACCCAGGAGTAAGAGCTTTCAACCCATATTTCGTCCAAACCCTTATTCCATTTTAGTTTCTCCCAATTTCCTATTAACTTCATTATTTAACATTGTAATTATTCAAAATGTTTATAGAAACATTCTTAAAACACTGGAAAATGTATGAAATTTTTGTTTTTGTAACTAAGGAAAAGATATCCTCCCCCAACTGTTTAAAAAGAATTATGTTTCTAAAATGAAAATTCAGAAACAAGAAAGAATTATACCTGCTATGCTGGCATATCACGATGGCAGTAAGGCATCATATTCGCTGGGTGTAAATTTCACGTTTCTGCTTTACAGTTCCAAAACTCTGTGCATTTGAAAAGTACAATAACGGAAACTTTTTCTAAGTCAAATTTGCATTGCCATTGGTTGATTTTGTACAGGTTCTATTTCTTTCACCCTGAGCTCCCTGGAGTTTTATGACAAGAAAATGAAGATGGTTTTGGCCCTCAGAAGAAATACAAATATTTGAGGCAGCAGGAGCAGGGTCTGAGCTCCTGCCTGACATGCAGGTGTCCAGAGTTCCTATTCCAGCCCTAGTGAGGCTTGCTGAGTGCCCTTGGGCAAGTCACTTATCCTCCCTTGGCCTCTCTCCCCTCAGTGCTAAGGAGAGGATATTAATGCTCAGTTCCCTTATGGGGTGGCAAGTGGATTAATTAGAAAACGAGAGTCTCTTCCTACGTAACCCTTTAGGAGATGAGAGTTTTACCAAATGGTTCTTAAGTGTATTAGAAAACAAAACAACAAAGAAAACAGAGCGCAAGTCCCACAGAGCAGAAATGTAGTTATCAGCACAAAGGACTGGAGTAGAGTAACGCTTCATTTTATGTAAGCAGAAAAAAATTATTTCAGGACACATTATTTTCAAATAACATTCCCACTCTTCTCTCTCTCTCTCTCTTCCTCTCTCTCTCTCTCTCTCTCTCTCTCTCTCTCTCTCTCTCACACACACACCCACACACACACACACACACAGATACCTGTTCCTCATGCCCTCATTCATTTCTGCTTTAAAGTACTTCACTTGTGTGGTCTCAGAATAGGAAGCTTCCAAATAAAATTATCAGCCTTAAAACAATGTTTGAAATAATTAGGCTACAAATTCAGAAGCCCTTTAATGTTGCTGCAATTCTATAACTATCTGTGCATTTCATGTATGGCCCTATTAAATGTACCAGGCGCCAATGTTGCCGGCTGTCAAGAAGCAAAATGAAAAATAGTTTTAATAGCTGCTCTTTGACCTGTTTTATATTTTTATGTCAATTATAACAGCACACAACCATGCATAATTATGAAGCATAGATGCATTAAAATGTACACATAATTTGTGTTCTTATGGCAACCATTGCATTAGGCTCTAGAAAACAAACCTATTGTTATAAGTCATTTGCACATTAATATATTAGTATTAAATATCGAAGACAGATTTGTCTATCCATCTGTTTGGAATCATTGTAAGTAAATATATCTTTTTGGAGGGGTGGACAAAATCTCTCCATAAATGCACTGTAGGTGCCATCTGCAACATATATTATAATACAGAGTTTAGCACCAGCGTGCATAGCAGCTCCAGCAAAGACAGAGCCATGTGATTGTCATTTGAATGTCATTTTTTTAAAAAATGATCTGGTATATGGACAGAAGGAGGAAATTTTTTTCTGGCACTGCCATAAAAATTCCTTCATTTGACTATTCCGTGGTTTTTTGGATTTCTGTCTTAAAAGCTTGCATTTTTCCAAGGATAAGAAGAAAATAACTATCTTAATGCCGGGTAAATGAACAAAAAAGTATACTTTTCTCTACAACAAAATTATTAAAATGCAAGGGAAAATTTGCTTTAAAAAATCTGATGAATCATTAACAGTGACCCTGCGAAGCAGGTGACCCAACCAAAAAATTACATTTCCATGCTACAGATAAAGAAACCAGGTGTTTTTCTGAGAACAATTATAGATCTCCAGTTGCACCTTTTCAGCATTCTCAGGACTTCATGGCTCTCCAACGAGGCTGCTGGAGCACAGGGTGCAGGAAGGCAACGCCAAAAGAGAAACAGAAACCAGATTACCGGACTCTGAGTTTGTCCATTTAAATGCCTTGATGTGCATAAATTTGCAGGAAGCAGGACTCCATTTTCCTGTCAGGTTTAACCTGATTTCCCTACCTTGAGCAGTTGCTGTAGATATGCTCCCCACCTTATATTCTCCCAAAGTTAGCTCTGAAGAAGGAAATAAACAGAAGAATGGGGTGGGAAGAGGGATGGGAAAGCAGATAGCAGTGAATTGTTGCCCGTAGGCCCTGATTAAAGCTGATGACAATTTAAATTTCTATTAAATTCATTTCAAGTGATCACCTTGTTCTCATTAGGGTGACCAGGTAGAACTAGAACAATTTTAACATGCATTTCTGGAGCGTCATGGGAAATGTTTCACTGCTCTGTTCTTTGTTTCTTTGTTAGGTGTCTGCAAGTATAAGTAAGGATTTTTATTCCATTTTTTTAACTGGACTTTGAATTCAGAGGTATTTCTAAGATGATTTCAGTCTATAGTAACTACTTATTTCACCCATATGTTGAGCAGTTTAAAGATGTTATATCCATGGCCAAGGTATCACCCGGATTTTAAAAATTATTTTTATCTTTTAATCTTCACTCAAGGATATGTTTATTGATTGATTTGAGAGAAATAGAGGGAGAGACAGAGGGTGGGGATGGGAGGGATGGAGGGAGAGAGGCAGGGGGTGGAGAGAGAGAGAGAGAGAAACATCCATCAGTTGACTCTCGTATGCACCCTGACCTGATACTGAACCTGCAACCTTTTGGTATACAGGATGATGCTCCAACCAACTGAGCAACCCGGCCAGGACACCTTTAAAAAAACATTTTTTTAAAGTTTGTTTCAGTGAAAAGAATTACTAGATTTCTTTAGGATCTTGAAGATATTTGTCTAAAATATATTACTTTAAATAATTGCATAAAATTTAAAATGTTTGGAAGAGAGGACTGGAAATATCTGAGCTTTATAGACATTTATTTTTAACTTGTGACACTATAGAAAGAAAAATTGCTCTGTATCAATATAGCTGGCTCCTATTAAGACTAACCAGGTATGAAGGATAACTTTCTGAGGAAGCAGAGGTACTGATGAAAGAAAATGGAAACAAAGGAAGAAGGAGGAGACGCCTGGAGACAAAGATGGAAACCAGCAATTGAAGAGAAGGATGAGAAAGATTCTGGTGAGTTCCAATCCTAGATTTCTAGAAAGAGAGGCCCCAATCCAGACAACGAGTACGCACACACATTGCAGTTCACGCCTGTGACTCTCAACACTGGAAAAATTGGGACAGTTCCGAAGCATGTCATAGGGTTACCCTTGAGGCTGCAAGTGTTATATGGGACAAGAATTTGGTCCTATAAGACACCGGTCCCCAACATTTTTGGCACCAGGGCCCAGTTTCATGGAAGATAATTTTTCTACGGACTGGGGTGGAGTGGGAGGGAATGGTTTCAAGATGATTCAAACACATTGCATTCAGGCTCACCTCCTGCTGTGTGGACCAGCACTGGTCCTGGCCCAGAAGTTGGAGACCCCTGCTATAAGGCACTGAGAATGAATTGGAAGTGAAGAAGTAAAGATCACAGAGCCACCCAGGGAGAAAGATGTGCTCGCTTTCTGGAGTGTTAAGGTGCGCTTAACTTAAAATTATATGCTTTTCCAATTTTAAATGTTAACAGGTCACCAATTTAAGAAAAATGACAAATTGGTTAATTCTTCACATAGCAAATTACTCACTATTGTCTTCGGGATGAAAATAACATAGTCAATCCTGGATAACTGTTTTTAGCGCTGTTTCCTCAAATTCACATCCACAGCACATTGTAGTTTATATTTGTTTAACCCACAAACATTTGACAATATCTGTGACTTGCTCACTCCCATCTACTAAGATGAAATTTTTTTAAGTTTGAAAAATTATTATTAATGATTCATTTTTCCCATTTAATGGGTTTTTGGCTTCTATTATGCTCGTTCGTATATGTCTTGCTGGTTTGACTACACAATTTCACTGACTTCCAAGACTGCTTCATTTTTCTACACTTAATTATCCAATCCAACTAAAATTAACTTTTCAAAATAGCATTCTTTCAACATGCCAATTACAAAACTGACTACAAAGAAAGTTCTATACATTTTGGTGGATATTTCAGACAGAGCTGTTTGAATTGGTGGAACATCTTTACATTGTATTTACGAACCTGAGATCTTCTTCCCATTTGTCTTCTTATCTCCTTTATGCTCAGTGAAATGTTTGTGTTATTCCCACGTCACCATCACTGCCACCGTTTGGTTCAAAGCAACTTCAACTGAAATACAAGCCCTTTACTTGTCACAAGTGCCAATCTAAATCTTGCTTTGTTAATCTCTGCTTGATTCCCTTTGTATCCTAAGAAATTTCTTTAATGAAGAAATTTTATTTAGAAAGTTATTGCCACATCTATTGAGAAATCACTTATTTGATTTATCCATTTAACATATCAGCCTGGGGGCAACAAGTGATACTTACATTTTGGCAGAGGTTACCACCTCTGAAGCACCCTTTTCTTCACTGGTTTAAGGAGGCCAACAGTGAGGGCAATGACCCTGTGTTTTGCACTTTGCACAGCTGCACAGCTGCTGAGTGTTAGACTTCATGTTGGGACCATGGGCCTCTATGAGAAGAACAGGACCAATCTTCAAGTGTATAGCATAAGGTAGCATTTCTTAGTACTTCGAGCTTGGCTGTGGAAGACTGATGCAACATTATTATATAATACATACCCTAATTTAATTAAAAGTAATTATCATACAACTTCAGATCAGAAAAGTAAGATTTGGGTAAAAATCCTACAAGTAAGATTTGGACAAAATATGATGCTATCTTTAAATTTTCTTTAAAATTTACATGAAATTCCTAAAGAATTTTTTATTTGACAAAGAAATTTCTTATAAAAAATATGCAGTTTGGCCCTCAAAATATTTTAATTTTCATCATAAAAACAATATATGTACTAGCATATATAGTAAATTGTATAACCAATTTCCTACATATTTAAAAGTTTACTTAAAGGAAGTTTGAACGCCCATATATACTCTGCAGTTAGATCTGATGGTATATATCCAGTGGTACCACTTCCTTGTCCTAAAGCTCTAAAGATTGACATTATTCTTTAAGGGAAATACATCTAGTCCTCAAGTAGACATATCCTGGAATTTGTAGAAGTTTCAGTTTTTAAAGTTATCATAACCAGAAAGATTTACAGAGTGCCACTATGCTCCAAACTATTTAGAATCAAAATATTAACCCACAAAAAAGTTATTAAGCTTTATATTGACCAAGTATTCCACTTAGTTGAAGAAAAAGAGAAGCTAAAATTGATTCAAGAAATAGCTCTCTAGTCATGCACTTTTGCAATTTTATAAGGGTTGAATTTCTCAGGATGGGTGTAAGAATAATATGGCTCTGATTAAACTGTGATATGCGGAGAAAGCAAAGAAAACTAGAGCAAACCTCTGTATCTCCGAACCACCAACGGGTAAGGAAAACAGGCCAGGCCTTGTCTAATACACATGCAAAAATCAGGTTACCCAAACCACACGTGGTGATAACATCCAATGAGTATAATAGCATAAGTAAGTATTTGTTATAGAGCCTACTCAGTAAGAATGAAAAGTACTTATTCATTTCACTTTGGATACTCCCTTAGCATTTAAACAGAAAATTGGACTAATAAAAGCTCAACTTTTGGTCCTAGACCAGCAGACTGCTCAAGGGAGAAAGCTCTAGCTACTGAAAAGTCAGACTGGGTTAGAGCGTCAGTCGCAGAGGAGGTTGCTCTTCAACGCATGGCTGGCATTTGGGAGTTTCTGAGACAAGCTACAGGAAGAGATTTCATCCTTCTCTAACTTGGTGGACGCCTGTAAGCTACTGTGGGAGTCCCTTCCCCCTAATCCATACCGTTCAATTGTCAGGAAAGCTTGTAAACAGGAGCCTCCATCAGTTACCTCAGAGTGGTTTGAACAAACTAACATCATAACAAGAGTGTTTATGGAAAAATGCTTAAGCACTGAAGCAGAAAGGGCTTAGCACTGATCAGACCTCTCTTCCACCTTTATTCTTCACTGTTCACATTGAAATGCAAATATCAGCGCAGGGTTTCCACTGGCGTGCCACTCACAAATTGAAAAGCAGTTTTTATCTATGCAAATGTAAGCATGGTAATTGAAGTTAATCAATCAATGCTAGCTTTCACTAAAACCTTGAACATGATTGAATAAAGTAATTATCATTCAGCAGAAAATGATGAAGTTGTAGACAGCATGAACCTTATTAAAGAAGGATTTTGAGTCACAATGGCTTAATTTAGCTAACAGCCCAGCCTTAGCTCAAGCAACATACTACTCTTGCTGCCTAGAATTGTTTTATGATTTAAAAACAACAACATAATGAGAGTGGGGAAAGTGGAGGTAAGGGTAGAGCAGGGGGTTTTTATTATTATTTTCATAGTGCTGG
Source organism: Anoura caudifer (assembly GCA_004027475.1). Lineage (NCBI taxonomy): Eukaryota > Metazoa > Chordata > Mammalia > Chiroptera > Phyllostomidae > Anoura > Anoura caudifer. Next base: position 296,536 of record PVKU01000013.1, on the reverse strand, counting down.
ATTAATAAAAAAAGTACCTGCTATGCTACAAATGAGAAGCTGTAATTAACATCTGTAAAAAAACCTCCAGATCAGTGAACAAAGATTGTTATGACATTTTTGATATGGCCAACAGCAACATAATGTTATTGTTATATTTTTAACATAAATTGGTGAAATAAAGTGAGCACCTCAGATGTCTTTGCAAAATAAAACAAAAAATTAGAAAAATATTTTCATGTAAAAAGTAACATATCACAAATTGAATGTTAAACTTTTAAAAGTATAACTTCAAACATAATTTGTGTTTTTTTTACTGATTTACAGCAGTTTCAATAACAGAACATATGCTGCATTTTGCACAGCCTTTCAAATACTTTCATTTTTCTTGAGTGGCATCTATTCAATGACTTGCCATGATTTATTAAAAAAAAAGTCTACCAGAAAGTATGTTTTAATATTCATTCTAGGGTACTTTTTTCCAGTTTCTTTACATTCTTATCTATTCTCACTTATGATTTAAATTTTTTGAGGCTGTAAAATCAAAATTATTTAAGCCAGAGTTGAATACCATTGCTGAAAAAAAATCACTTCAGGTAGCACAAGGGAAAGACTATCTCTGGAAAATGTGGTCAATGGTTAGTATGAAGCATAATGTAAAGTGATTGTGGAAAGAGGTTCCATTTAATTTTTCCAACCTATTTTTGAAAACCAAGGTTAACCAGCAATATTTAGATTAGAGTAGCCCAGCAGGATATAGTGACTCTTAAGAACCTACAATAATTCTATCGAATTCAATTAAATTGAAAAAAATTAAAGGTCTGTGATCCTGCTAATCTATTGTACACCTTAGAAAAGCCACTCCCTCCCCCCAACTGTAGTTTTGTTGGTGCATTTTGCATTTAGTTTCATTTAAATAACAATTTGTTGAATTAAACATGTATTCCCGATTGGGTAGCAAAAAAAA